>JANEYF010003437.1:120000-139931 GCA_029963845.1 Rhamnusium bicolor | reverse complement strand
AATTACGATTTATTTAAAATTTTGGAATCAGGAATTTAAATAAGTGCAGCACTTTTTTAAGGAAAAACAAACACAATAATCAATGTCAGGACAGGTAATAAGAAGGACTTGTATACCTGTGCTTGGATTGACTTTCGGGCCAATAATCTTGGTACACATATTTCTATCTGTCAGTTGCAAAAATATGTGTAAACTTATACAGAGAGCCACGAACTGCTATTTCGAATAAAGCCTAAATACATCCTAAAAATTTGTATGGAGAGAAATAGGATCAGCAATACTATGGACAAGATTATCCGTTACAGAAAGAATACAGATAATATAAAAAAAGGAGTAGACTATATAACCCAGTCTCGTAACGCATCAGAATTGATAGAATATTTATGATTAGTTAATAAGTGTATGCAGTAACATGTACCTTGACACCATACTATACCAAATACCTTAAAAAAAAGCGAAGAATCTAGACATTTCCAAATCTCTCGAACGTGTTTTCCCCTGTATGAATAACATAGGTGACAAGATCTCCTGCTGAATGTCTTATACAAGAGTATTGGACTATTTCTTTTCTTGCAAATGAGATATTTTTTCATCAACTGTAAGATTCTTGTATGCAAAAGAGGAAATAACTGAAAATTACTTTTCAAAGTGTTGGTAGATAATGGTCTTATTCTCCATATTTTCAAACCAAATGAGAAACGTCATTACCAAATTTTGAATCATCGCTATTTCAATTTCCTTGAATGCATTCAAAGGAACACCACCTTACTTATATACATTTATGGGATGACACTATCCATTTGGAGAGTTCGAACAGTAACATTGTCCAAATTAGAGATAAGTAAAAACTAACGTTTTGAAAACGATGCTTTTAGTAATAATTGATGAATTTAAGGGGAGGGGGAGTCCAGATCCAAAGACCAACTTTACTTCCTCTAGGTTTCCAGCTAAGAAACTAATATTTAGTACATTATACTGCTAGCGTAATCGAATGTGTACATCTACTTTGCTTACAGTCTCGATTGTACATAGTATCAGTAGTATGAGATATGCAACCAGTGTTGCTACGTTTGTTCTTGTTTAAAGTTCGAAATATGAATCAGGCTCTACAACAAACTATAGAGATTCACCACTCTTTACAGGGCACAAATCATAAACATTTTCAACAAATTGCAGTAATGAATAACACGAAATCAGCTAATCAGCTCCTTGTCTATAAAAGTATATATACCTATCGGTTTATATACCACGATACGATTGATCGTAAAACACATAAAACTTTTTTATAATTTCATGTTAATGCATTTTACATACTATAAAATATTTACTGCAATTGCATAGCTGAGTTAAAATTGTTTTTTATTTATGATGTGGCGTATACTATCGATAAAAAGAGTATTAAAATCAATGCAAAAATACATTAACTATAAAAGACGTTCCTTTTTTTATTGATATGGGTATTGGTCACAAGAAGAACTTTATCTGCAATTACCTGTTACACTGTTTCAACTTCCATACATAAGCCAATTATTTTTGTGGAATGTAAATAAGTAAGTACAAGAGTCATCATTAAATATTATGTTTAAACGTTCGGATAATCTACTATGTAAAGTGAATGTCGGATATTTATTTCGAAAAATAAATTATATCATTTCACATTTGTATCAATCTACGATTATACACTATGGACTCGATTTCATGTAGCGTTTAATGGGAAAAAAAGTAAGAGAAAAGAGAATTAGAGTGAATAAGATTTACAGGAAACAACTTACTCAGCGAACAAAAGCCCCCATCTTCGTTGGATTAAATATGCAAGTATTATTTGGTAGCTAAGATCATTTGTCAATTCCACACTAGACATACACCGGTTCGAACTTGTTATGTTCTCGTCAGTATGCCATAAGTAATGGAAAAGACAAATAATAATAGCAAAACCTAGCTAGCCTTCAAAGTAACGACTAAGTTATGACAGACATAGTGAGTGATAAGTTTATTCTCATAGGTATTGCAATACCCGTCAGACATCACTGATGTCTTAGTGACTGATAGTGACCTGCAAGCGCAGGTACCAAGAGCTGCGACCTCTAACCCTAGTGGGCTAAACTATATACTGAATAAGATTTACAGGAAACAACTACACAGCGGATAAAAGCCCCGACCTGCGTTGAATTAAACCTGCAAGACTTGTTTGGTAGGTAAGATCATTTGTCATGTTCCACACTAGACACAGATCGGTTCGCCCTGTGTCACTTCGAACATAAGTAATGGAAAAGACAAATAATTAACAGCAAAGCAAGAGAATTAGAGTTTAAACATGCGGGAGAGAATTGACTGTATACTTCCTCGTTGCCACTAAGGGCAGGGCACGTTGCGATACAAGACGCAAGCGTATGTCTAATTCAGCAATAGCGCAGAGCAACTGTATTTGTCGTCTACCAGTTTTCTATTATTCCATCACTGTCTGTTACATTAACCGGAGGTTTTGCATATAATCGAGTCCAATAGTTTATGCACATACTAGTTATAAAACGTACTGAATAACCACAACTGGAAAACTAACATCTATTACATATCAATTAGATTTAAAAGTATTTTACTTAATTAATTGCATTCGCTTTCTGACAAACCGAACTAATATGCGCAACATGGTACACTAATTAACAAGATTAACATTTCTATCTCTACCTACGTTTCAAGGACATAAAGGTATGCCATCAACATTCATAAAAACAAAATAGAGAACTTGGTAACCGTGAAGAATAATACCCTCCCGCTGTTCGTGGAAGTACAATGATTACATCATTCCAGAAGACCAGACCAAATCCCATACACAACGCATGTGGTAAGTTCATAACCTAGGTTTAGGGAAATAGATGAGCTCAAAATACAGGCATTAGACTAGCTGAAAATAACTCACCAAAACGACACTGCGCAAAGCAGAAAAAAAAATGACAATCGCAATCTTCATCTTTCCAAATCTCAATTCCCTTCTTTCCCCATATCCAATCGCTTAGGTCTAAATCGGAGACAAGAAGGGGAGGAAAAAAGAAAATAAAAAAAAAAAAAACCCAAAAAAAAAATCATTTATTGTATAGCATCGTTGTGCTCTTCGTTCTTCATGGAGACAACAAAGTTTTCCATGATTATCTGTGTGTTGATACATAAAAATATATTAGTCACTTTTGCCCTGACGTCAACTGGGTTTTATGACGTCATAAAAATGAGGACCCATAGCCGATACTACCGTTGACATAAAATCAAATTGATGACATCAACAATTCCCAATGGTATGCATACACGTAAAATATGTGGTCTCAAATTTCCCCGCATATGCACGACACTTGCAAAAAAGGACGCCACGATTGGGCTCTCAGCCAAAGAGTTTATAGATATGCCTTAGTATATTCGAACGGTGTGTCACCTAGAACGAAGTGGGAGATCTGATATAATATAATACAATATACCATAATTTTGGACTGAGAGACACCCGGTCACATAGATTGCCAATGAAGAAGATGCTATCATTATGTTGCCACGACGTTAACCGGATCTGAACTGATGCGATACGGGGAGCTATCAAAGAAGAAATATATGAATTCAAAATCGACACTAAAAAGTAACCGGATTGAAACGAATCTTCAGATTGAAGAGATGTTGGGGAGAGTATAATTTAGTAGTTTGGTCGTCGACAGGGCTACAACGAAAGGCCAAATTCAAACTCTCTGGTCCACATAGACAAACGTGCCTGGTGACAACTGATGCATTACGTCAGCTGTTATGGAAATCCTCTTAGATATACCCCTTCTCCACATATACCTGGAGAGAAGCCAGGTGGGCAACATACGAACTTCAATAAGCAGCTATCAATATATTGCATGCCTAAATTATGGAACGAAATAAGCTACTGGATGACATCGGAAATCCTAGTATTCTAGGAATGGTTTCTGATGTCATGTCTGTCACAACCAACCATGAATTACCCTATAATATCATATTTCCTAGGAGAGATGAATTGGACTGAAAAAGACCGACCTATTAAGGGCAGATAGCCGGTGGTTTCCAGACGGCTCCAAAACTCCCGAAGGAATTGGACAGTTGCAACACAAAGGTGTAAATATCTTCAAGCCTGTGGACTAATGCAACTATCTTTCAGGCGGAAGTTTACGTCATTAAACTGTGTGTACGGAGGCTACAACAAACGTATCCCAAGCGCAGATCAATAAAAATCTTTTCAGGCAGCCAAGCAGCTATCAAAGCTCTTCACTCCTCTCGTTGCCACTCTAAAACGATATGAAACTGTCAAAAAGCTCTAACCTAATTGGGTAAAAACAACAGAGTAACTCTGGTTTGGATACCCGGCTACTTTGGAATAGAAAGTAATGAAATAGCTAACTCTCAAGTCAGGAAAGGTGCGAGTACACAATTCATCGAACCAGAACCAGCACTTGGTATATCGTCAAGTACAGCCAAAGCAACCATCTTGGCCTCGGTCGAACGTAAAACACTCCAGCACTGGCAACAATTACCAGGATTAATCTATTCAAAGGCATTTAAAACATAACCCTTGAAATCATGAAGCAAAATTAGAGCTAAACAGGTTAAACCCAAAGACTGTAAATTGCTTCTACATTGGGCACTACAAATTAAATCACAATCTACACAGAACTGGACTAGCGGAAAGCGCTGAATGCCGTCTATGTCTGACGGATGGTAAAAAAGCAGAGCACTGCTGCAGAAGGAATCCGGTTCTCACTATTTGGTAGAAGATAACTCCTGCCAGCGGACCTAGACTGACTCTCACCGAATAAGATCATCAGTTTTATTAAAAGACTAAACTTACTGGGTGAAATATAATTTGGTGTGAACCACGATATACCAAATAGTCGCAGTGGAAGGTCTGAGAGGGCTCAGTCACAAACATACCATACCGTACCATATAATTTATTTTTATTTCATAGGATTAATCTTTTCATGAATGTAAACGGTGGGCATATTGTATTTTCTAATCCGTAATCAATAAAAGATGTACTCTTTTAGAAGAAGTGCATTTCTTATTGTCTAAATAAATTATTTTTTCAAGAATATGATAAATAAAAGTTAGGCTTGGAAGTAATTGGGTTAAAAACAATTTTATTTCGCCGTAACTAGGCAAGATATGAACATTTTACAAGATCAAAAAAAGGCTGGGAAATAATGTATCTTTCGTGTCGCATAAAAATATATCACAGTCTACCCTGAAAAAAAATGTAAACCAATTTATTATAAAGGTAAGGAGGCGTTCTGGATTTTGAAAAGCAAAAATAAAGAGTCATTAGAAAATGGTCGTTATAAAGTTCTAGCAGCAGATCAAGTTCAAGTAATTTTAAAAAAATCAATTTTTTCAACATTGATAGGTAAGTTTTGTTAAATCGACCTAATTTGATCTCAAGAACCTGTGATAGTGTTATGTCCACGCAATTTATAGACACCCTGTATATGAATTTAAGAAGATAAATAATTAATATTTGGATATCTACAACAGAAAAAAATTATTAGGTGATTTTTTAATAGTAGCTACAAAATGTTGGAAGATGATTTTCAGATATTCAGAATTAAACAGAAAAATCACATCCTCAATATACTGGGTGTTTACCTAGTGTGTATTTGTTCCATATCTCTGTAACTATTACAGATAGAAAAAAAAATTAACACAAAAGTTCCTCAGCATTCATCATTGCATATTCTAAAAATATTTTTAGTCATATCGGGTATGTCGTTTTGACAACTTTAAATTAAATAAAACACTCTATATACTATTGCACATTTGGTTAGTGAACATTAAGAGCTTACAAATGAACTACCATAACATGTACTTGCTTTGAATAGTTCAGGAATTATTTGAAATTATGTAAAAATTTTGACGTATATACACCATTACAAGAAACGTTGTATTCGTCTAATTTAAAATAGTTTCGATGCGGTGTGTCCGCTTTTAGATTTTTTTTCTACAGAATGTCTATAATTTTGTATCTAACTTAGAGCTTTAAAAACCTCAATATTTTTGTTATTTCATATTCGATTAGGGAATTTCAAGAGCTTTCTGATGACCTGCTATACTTCATCTTTATTTTCAATGGTTTTGAGACTATGGTCATTTATGTCCAAATTTTGAGTAAGAAAAAACCTAGGTTCCCTATTTTTGACACATTTTATACGAATGTTAAATAACCAATGAATAAAGAGGTTAACAACTTCATGCTCATTTTATAACATTCAGGAACAGGGAGAATTTACTGATTTTTCTAATTAAAAACTTTTGAAATAGGTACGTATTAATTGAAATGCATACATTGCATATCTGAGAAAATACAATAAAACCAATTCAGGCAAAAAACAAAAAAAAAAAAAAAAAAAAAAAAAAAATTGACCGTTTTGATTTGTGCACAAATTAACTCTATCGTGGAAGGATCTAGTAACATTCATTATTAATATTTGGTGTAATACTGACGTAGTTTTTCACGAAATACCAAAACACCATAAATCGCACTCGACGCACGTTTCGCCAACCAAGTTGGCATCATCTGGAGATGACTAAAACTGACATCAGTTTCTTGATAAACTATGGTTTTAATTGTACCCCGCAGAAAAGAATCTGAATTTGTAAGATCGGACGATTTTGGAGGCCTAGTCATTGGGCAAAATTGAATAATCCAGCGTCTGGGAAACTTCGATTTAGGTAATCTCTTACTCAGCACTAATTCATTATCGTAAACATTTTTTTTTTAATAATTATTCCTGTTAAATGCATGTACGTCCAGAAAAAAAAAAACTAATAATTGTTACAACTGTCACAATCAATTATGACTTCTGGCAGTCTCTTATCTTTTGTTTCCATGGAGTACTTGAAGTTAAACTTATAATTTTTAAATATTGAGCAAATGAACAAAAAAATATCTTGTTGATTTGTTATTTTGTTCATTAATAATTCAATAAAAACTTTTTTTGTAAGTTTATTTTACTATTCCTGTTTTTTGTTAATTCCTCATTGCTAACTATATCAAATTTGACACATTTATTTTTTATTTTTTTTATTTTATGTATGAAAAGAGAGTTGCTATTTATTACTTATCAATGAACACGTTAATTTATAAAAGAGTTTAAAAGGTTCAAAATATTTATTAACTCTTTATTTATTGGTTATACTTTATACAAAATGTATCAAAAATAAGGAACTTTTATTTCTTATTTCTCAAAATTTGAACATAAAGACCAATATGGTCTACAAATCAATTGAAAATATGAAGTAGGTCATCGGAAAGCTCTTGGAATTCTCTAATCGAATATGAAATAACATATAGGGTGTTCCATTTGAAATAACAAAATTATTGAGGTTTTTAAATCATCAGATTCGACACAAAATTATAGACATCCTGTAGAAAAAAATCTAAAATCGGATACATGGATTGAAAGCCCGTTTCTATTGCAGTTCATTATCGCATCGAAATATTTGAAAGTATTTCAAATTAGACGAATACAGTGCCTCTTGCATTGGTGCACATGCATCAAAATTTCCACATAATTTCATCCTGAACGACCCAAAGGAAGTACATTGGAAAATTCTTGATGTTCGCTAACCAAATATGTAATAACATATAGGGCGTTTCATTTAACTTGATTACTCTCCAGCCAAAACGAAACACCCTGTATGACTGAAATTATTTTTAGAGTATGCAATGATGAATGCTGAGGAACTTTTGTGTTACTATTTTTCTATCTTTAATAGTTACAGAGTTATGGAACAAATACGCACTAAGTGGACACCCTGTATATTCTCAAAAATACTGGATACAAATTTAACTCATTTTTAAAAGAATGTCAATTCTACATTTAAATAATAAGAAATCAGTAAAATGCTAAATGCTTATTGCAAACTGATAGTCAAAAGAGGCTTTGTTTTATTCTAGCTGTCATAACGCATAGGCATGAAGTCCAAGCAGCACCAAGGCATTTTTTAACATGAACGAATGGAAACCAAATGCCTCTTTCTATACTTGAAGTGCCCCTTGTTGAATCTGCAAAACCCCTAAAATTATTACCCGATTTAAAGGAATTTTATTTCGATTTTCCGATGCCGGAAAATCCTCCCATGACTCCAATTCACATGGGAGTGATGCCGGCAAGTTATCAACTTCCCCTTCCCATACACCGCAGGGTTAGTGACTGTAGGTTCCAGAATCATGTACCCTAGGCAGCCGAACAAGACCTAGAATGACCACCTTCTGTATCTGGCCTGCCAACCACTCAGATGACCTTTGGCAAACCGGTATGGTCGTGGGTGGTATTATAGCACTAGTATGCCGCGTTATATCGATGGATGTAGGCCGACATCGCGTATATAGGGCATGCAGAATGTAAGTGCATGAGTAATTTGTGCGCCTGACGACAGGTCATTTACTGGATATCAGGAACCTCTCTCTATACCCCACACGCGGCTACGGTAGGCCGAGGTGTTGATGACACCATGTTGCCAAACCACAGTAAATTCCTCGGTCACCGACTTGAGCCTGGCTGACCTAAAAAAGGGAATGCCAGCAAGCATTTCTATATTCTTATAGAAAACACCATGCTGGGGTTTATCGACGTGCTGCTGAAACAGATTTTCCTGTTCTGTAGCTCTGATTTAATATTTCAGGCGATTTGGCTGAAACTGACTGACTGATTACATCAGCACTTCGTAGGCCTTCTGGCCTAGTGTCAAATACGAGACCTAGTTCACTTGCGGCTCTTTCTACTGTCAACTCATTTCGACCCGTGACCACATTTTGCCAAGTTCTTTAATATTATAAACAGACGCAATGTGGAACCAAAACCTTAGATTTCGTAGCAATTTTCTAGAACGACAAAACAAACACTTAACACTAATTGTAGCAGACTAAACAATTTTTTAATTTAATATATTTTTATAATTTTAAAAAATTCCTATTTTTTATTCTGCAAGAAAATATCTCATTTTGTAACCTGCGGTTGAAGCAGGTTGAATTGCCCCCTTCCCCCTCCAATAAACTACTTGCTAAATAATTCCCTGAGCTGCACTACAAAAAACCAAGCTAATTATTGAACAAGGAACAGCAGCATTAATCAATGAACAATCCCAGTTTCTATTTTTAATTTATATAATTATTTCAAAAATACTGTAAAATAAATTTTAATAGTGTTTTATAATAAAATCGTTTTTCGCACTTATAATAGTAAATATATCCAGTTGCAGTGTCATATTAAAATAACTATCCTGTCTGTATGCCTAATTGGCTAAAAAAAATGAGTTGCGTTTAAAATGAACGAACCCTATTGAATGTCACTACTTGAACATCCAAAAACGTGGTAGCAATAAAGTACTATACTGATATTTATCTATTTCCTTATACATTCGTTTAATACAATTTCCTTGTAATAATATCCTCAACAAAGAATACCAACGGTCAGCAATATCAATATTTCACTAATTGGATAAAAGAGAAGAAAACAGAAATGAATGTTTGATCGCTTCATAGATGATGTTTCTTTCCGATTGTGTATCCACATAACTGCACCGATTCCGCCTTTGGATACACTAATAAATCTCGGCATTTCGCTAATGAATTGCTGCGGTTCGGAATTGTTCTGATGTGGGTCTTTTTTTGTAGAAACTTTCATAAAGATTCCATCGTTATATGTGGATGTCCACATGCTTTTTTATCCAGGTCTCTTCTTGTTAAGGAAGGCTGTAAAATTATAATAGAGATCTTATACTTTTTGCTCGGCCGAGGATACTACCAATACTCGCTGACTTATGTTACTCCGGCAAAAGTTTATTGTCGGTAATTCTTTTTATACTACAATAATATCTATGCACCGTGTCGCATGTCATAGAATACTAATGCTGAATACTGTACTGGGTGAGGTTATAAAATCAAGTTCATATTGAGATACTGAGATTTTGTAAAACTTTTAAAATTAATTTATTTGCCTCTTTATATTTTTTTATTTGGCAATTAGTTGAAAGTAATTGAAAAGGGCGTTAAAAGTAATAAAAGTAAATAGACTATGTAGAAAACAAAACAAAATAATAAACTGATAAGTTACTACAGAAATGAAGTAATGCAGTAATATGTATGTCAACTTATTTAAAAAAAAAATTATCAACAAATAAATGTACAAGAATTTTTTGGATCTATTAGCGCGTATAATTTATTTACAATTTTTTGTTCATGCCGAATCTACACCATACCACTACCAATATATCAAAATACGAATCAGATATAAATTAAAGATAAACGGAAAAGAGTCAACATCATACGTTGTTCCTTAAAAAATTAACGTCATATTGCAGAGGATCCTCCTGTAAGGACTAATCAGTTATCTTTTGATAATTATGTATCACATATGGAAATTTGTGACAAATTTCCATAGTACCCATTTTTAAGAAGTAAGTTTCACTCCTACAACCAAATTAGTACAGGAATGCAGTAAATATTGTAAGACACCTGACAATTTCCGTGCTTGCAGGACCGGCACATGGGATAAGAGAAAAGTTACATGAATTACATTTGGATTATGTGGATCGTAAAAGTCTGTCAGCTTTATACATACACTGTATCCCAGGATAGATGTAACAAAAGGTGTAATGGACAACAAATTGCCAAATTTTGGAATGGCATTTGGGAATTCAGTTCTGCTTGATGTAAGATATCGTAATTAATAAATATATACCAAAAATCGGTTAATCGAAGTGTTTTATAAGTCAATTTATTAAAAATAGTCCCTTATTTTCAAGATATGAAAAAATTTTACTTTGCCTACGTTTCGTTTACTGTGCATAAACTTTCTCAGGGCTCAATAGCCAAATTCATATAAATATAACTTTTTTTTTCAAAACAGAATAAATTTAATATAACCACTATAAAAAAATAGTCATATTTATATCAATTTAACTATTGAACTATTGAGTGCTGAGGACATTTATGACGAAACGTAGGGAAAGTAACATTTGATTTGACCTATCGTCCTGTTGCCGACAATTTGTTGAGCTGCTCAAGGACGCAATTTCCATAATTTCATCATAAATTTGCTTTGTTGCAACTACCCCTTTTTTCTATAAATTAATATTTTATTTTGAAATTTTAAAAATCAGTTTTCAAGTTAAGAGTACTTTGAAATCACAAATATCTTTTCTAAAATAAATCAGTGTTATGATTTGTTCTTAATGTTTATTCTTATTATCAACAAAAAACTGACTACTATTAATAAAAGGTGCACCTCTAGCAAATTAAATTCATTTTCCTAAAATTTGGTAGGTAGGCACAAATTGCATTCTAAACAACTTTTTTAAGTTGCATTTTTTATATATTGAAAAATAAATGTAGTTTATTCGTGACAAATTTTATAAATTGACATAAAATGCACTCTATAACACAGATTCAACTCACTTTTGATATATCATAGTTAAAGTACACTAGTAAATAGTACATTCCAGGTCCGCACCAGCCCCGTGAAGTAGTTGGCTAGAGCACGCGATGGCAAGTGTGACTAGATAACCTCTCCTTCGTCCTGCAGGTTCGAATCTCACCAAGGGCATTGGCAATATCAGTGGGAATAGTTGTGTCCCCGTTATTTTCATAAATATAACCCTCGCTCGTGCAGCTTCGGTTTTGGATTCGAGGGTTGTCCAATTTTTGTGGTGTTTATGTTTATGTACATATCGTATCGTACATTGGTATACAATGTTGCAGAAGCACAATTTTAACCCTTCACTGCTTCGCTGGATTTCGTTATACGGGTTGTCAGAATGGCTGCGGTAACCACTTGCAGCACTATCAGCTTTCCATAGTTAACCTTCAAAATGGTGCTTGTTACTATTCTTTCTAAGAAAAATATGAAACGCCGACTTGGAGAACAATAAAGGAAGTGTGCTCCTCTATGTAACCGACGCATCTTCCTATATAAATGCATCTGCAGTACGCATCAGGAACACATACCGCTGAGTAGCCCTTAACAAGGAACCAATCAAATGCCCTTACAGCAGGGGAGTAACTAGAAATTAAAGCTTTTGTGACCAGCCAATAACAAATTTATTCCATCCTTTAAAGAATTCGTTTCAAAACTCAGCCTCTAAAGAAACTGAGACATTTCTACAGGATAGCAGACTACCAATGTCGACAGGCGGTATGTGAGAGTGTTTTTTCATTTTTTTTTTGATACATACACCCCTCGCGAATTATAAAGACATTTTGGTTTTGTCCGTTTATACCTCATATCGTTTAATATTTATTCGATTTTTTAAAGATGCTTTTTCAAAATTTCTTTATTTTTCGTACTGAAACTTTGAAGGATAGTAGGTTGCCTAAGCCGACATGGAACTTGAGGGGGTATTTTTCATTAATTTTTTCAATATCTACATCCCTGCACGAGTTATAATTGTCAGTTTATACTTCACATATTCAACATCTGTTCGATCTTTTAATGATTTTCATGTATTTTGAGCAATAGACGTCAAAAGTTAACTCCTGAACATCTCGAACAGATACTGCTAATTTACTGGAACTCTAGAAATTACTAGTGGTAGTGTTGTATGTTCAGTGAAATAGTTATTGCTCGTGTTATATTGGATACTACAAAATCGACAATTAAAAGGTATATCATTAATCATATCTTTAGCCCCTGTTTGGTTTTATTTGTTTTTTTTCCTCGGGCCTTTTTATGGTTTTTTAACCAAGCAAAATTGATTCAAAAATTTGAAAATTTGTTGCGCGTTACACCTCTCGTTACTTCTATCTTGGGACACAGTGTATGCTACGCCTGATACAAGCAGTAAAATATTTTCACCCTTAACACTATTATTACACAAAGTATTTACCACTATTTGTAACACCCGTTTACTACATATTAACAGTGAAGGTGTACTTGTGTTGATTGCATTAATGCACGTAATATTTAAATTCCCGATGAGGGGGGATATTCCCCAAAATTTAAATTCCTGGGAACGGCACATTGCAAGCTGGATTTATTGGTCGGAACATAACTGGTCCCTTTTTTTGAGAGAATATTTGGCAGGTGCAAGGTATTCTCTCTTTATAATGAAACTGTACCCTCCATTATTGTCTTATGTGCTCATCCCAATAAGTAAACCAACTAATGCTATCATATTACTTTTTTTATTCAGAACTTACCAATAACAACATCTGGCATCTGGACGTAATGTTTGGATATTCAAATCAAAGATTTTCACAAAGGTAAGGTTAGAAAAAGTGACTTTTGGATGGCCACCCTGATCTGCGGATATGATCCCTATTGACTTTATTTCTAATGTTACTAATATTACTTTAATAATGAGGCATGATGAAAAATTTGACACCAAATATCCTTAAAAACTCACGAAACATAATTCACTTTTTTACTGTGACAAACGCTTGAGTATTTTTTTAGTCGTTTATTTAACATCGGGCTATTTCCACTACCATGGCCAATCGCCGACGCCAGGAAACGAGCTACCCCAAACTGGAAATGTTACCGAACCTCTTCTTTGTCGAAGAGTAGATAGCAGTAGTATCTTTTAGTTGTTTTACAGTTTATAGACAAGGAACCGTCTGCTTTAAATCCTCTCCAAAGGATGGTACATCTATTACACAATTCCCGCCTAAGATTGTATAGCTTCTGCGTTTCAAGTTGATATACAAGCAGCTAGAAGACGGACGAGATTGCAGGTCGCCACTACTAAGCCTCAGTACCGTTGCCTTACTTTTCGTCTCAAGTGCGATATGATGTACATATGTAAAGTCGAGCTACGTTCGCCTCTACGCTTGAGTACAGTAGTATTTATTTTGAGGATATTCTAATAAAGGAAGTGTGTATTTTGGATTTTAATAATCAAATTCGTGATTTTAACGGGACGATTTCCTGTGCTTTCTGTGCCTGTTATTAATGGCAAGTTTCTAGCACTAATGGAATTAGTCTTGATTATAGCATTAGCCTGTTAAAACTGAAATTTGAGTTATTCATGCAATGTCACAGCTGACACAACAGAAGATGTTAATGTTATTGAAACTACAAAACATTTAGAAGAATTATTCATGAAATTAGCAAAATTTAAGAAGATTACTTACAATGTATCGTACTGTATAAGATGAAGTTAAATTTGTCACACAGGCATTCGTTTAAATTCAAATTAAATCGTATTAAGTAGATAGTTTTCTGGTCTGATGAGGCACTCACGAGAAACACTGGTGAACACATTTTGTGATCAGTTCGTAAGGTGTCAATTTTTCTCTAATACCTGGCCTTCAAGATAATAAGATATTGGCTGCTTTTTTAGCCAAGGCTTAAGGGGTTTTTCTTAGCGTATCGACAAATAGCCAAAATTTAAATCGTCTTCACAATAAATGGAAGATACTTCTGTTAATATGGTGTTCACTGTTTAAAAGAAATGTGGCTGCTTGAAAAATAAATTTATGATGAAAATAAATCCATTTGTTTGTTAGCTGAATTAATTAATGTTGTTATTTCACCATCAACACTCTCCAGTTAACATGTTTCTGTAGATTTAATTTCTCTTCATATTGAATCCACCCTGTAGATTGAATAATTCCTCTGCAACCGTTATAAGACAGGTTTAGGTTTGTTTTCTTTATTTTTCATTTGTTATTTGTAATAACCATTTCGAATGATATTTATTAGGATTATATTAACAATTTTGATGCTTTTATCAGATTACTACATCTGGGAAAATATATGGTGAAGCTTTAATTGAATATTAATTAAATAATACTAAAAATGTTTTGTAATTACGAAATCCCTTTTACGGGTAAATTATGCTGGTTCGGTTTAGGGTTTAGGAACGTCTAATTAAGTTCAGAGGCCATCCTTTTGTATTTTGATTAATTGACGTTCCTATTCAGTTGGAATGTTGTTTGGGAGATTTTATCCGCGGATACATATTTTATTGGTAATCCTTCGTAAATGGTCTTTTTTGCACGATTGTTCTGCTGTAATTTCATGGTTATAAAATCAAGGTAAAAGCAGATTCACACTTGTGGGTGCTCACTCTACATTATTTGAGGATTCAATTTTACACATGCAGGTGCAGTTTTACCACATTATTTTTAAATTGTACTGTCTGTCACACTTGCGAGTTTTTAATAAAATATTTTAGACGTTATAGTTTTGTGTAAACACAAAACGTTTTTTAAATTTTGTAAAACCAAATGAATCAAGGGTGGTGTCCAGTGGCGTGCCTCGGGAGTGGCTAGGAGGCGCAAGCTTCCCAGCTCTGTCTATATTACTGCCCTAGCACCCCAAGCAAATCACCTCGTTAATAATTCGATAAGCAATTATACAAAATAAATCGATTTTTACGTTTAGTGTTTAGTGATATATTAATATTACAACATGGTTGGAATAGACTAATTAAAACAGAAAAACTACTTTTTTAATTTAGTCGACGTTTCGCTATATTTATCAGCATCCTCCAGGACTAATTAAATTGAGTCTTTCTTGTTCATAATCAGTAAGAAATCGTTGAAACGTTATGTACAAAAATAGTCAAGGTTGAATTGCCAAAACATTTGACAGAAGTTACTGGCATGTTATTAACCCTTTCGAATTAAAATTTTAATTAATATTTTGGAACGATATTGTCACAAAAATATTTTCACTCAAACTATTTACAAAAACCAAAAATTCGTTTAAATGTCGCTTCCACCATTATAAGATCGACCGTCAATACGTCAAAAATATAGTTGTGCGTTCATTATTTTGTTGTTTGTTTTTTTGTTTTGTCTATCTCCGTATTCTCTGTACTGCACAATTTTACACCAGCTGTATTATTATGTTTTACTAACTACAAAATTAAATAATAACTACATACTTTAATATCATGTTTCATTTGAATACACTATCAGTACGATTTACGCTTCCAAAAATTCTTGTGCCGGAAATGTTAAGTATTTAAATAAATATTGAACTTAATATTTGCTAAATTTTGACGTTTAATACAATGAAACAAAAAAAAACCCATTTAAAATAATGGTTTATGTCTAATACAGATACGTGTTTATCCTAAAAATACGTAAATACATGTTAAACTGTAAATACAACGTTCTTAATCTACGCATAAATTGTAAACTTGATCTTTGAATTAGATTCAAAGATATGTCTGGCCAAACACTTTCAATTCTTTGTGGCAACTCCTGTAAACTTGCAATAGGCTCTTGTCTTTTCTTCCTGTAGGGCGTTCCAAATAGAATAGTCGAATGGATCTAAATCGGATCAATTTGGTGGCCACCGATTTGCTGTTCCAAAGGGCACTTTTCTTTAAAAAAAATGCGTTTTCAAAGTACTGAGAAGGGGCACTGTCTTCTATGAGAGTTTAGTGACCACTTGGTTAGAGGCGGTGAAATTCTTCTTATGCAGAAACTTTCCTAGTAAGCGAAAGAACTATGATATACTATCTGTTCTGAAGTACTTATAGCGTAAAATATTTTTTTCTTAAAAGATAAGATGACACAAATCATTACTTTGATTACTTGCCTCGTTATTTAAAAATGTTCCTTCCAGAACTTCTTGCATTTTTGCATACCAATTGTAAATCGTTTCTTTCACAACTAACCTTTTCTATTCATGATAACCAAAAACGAAAACAGTGCGTATTTCCCACGATAGTATTTGAGTATCTAAGCTCTTTTGAATTTTTTTGAGATCCAAGGAAAATTAAAAAAAATAACAAAATTTTGACTTTAATCTTACGACTTCATCAGATTAGTTTCGTGCTAAAACACAAGCAGCCAATAAAACCGAAGACAATATTGTCGTTGCTAGTTTTGCTTATGAGATTACTTATTTTGAATATTGTGTATTTTGTAGCTAGCGAATACTCTTAGGAGTGATTTACATTTTTATCAAAAAATATGTGATGTGGCTAGCACATAACTTTCTTATGTCAGTATATATCATTCATCTAAAAAAATCGTTATATTTAATTCTTCACTTCTTCACAAAATTTTTAAATAATTAATTATTAGCGTTCTTCGATACTGTCAATTGTAATTCATCTCATATATTTTAATTATTTATTCTTATTGACATTGACATTTTTGTAACTAAATTAGACATTTCAAATGTCAAACTGACAAATTTATCCTAACCCCATTTTCTGAAAGTAAATTGGTGTACACAATTTCAGTTTACATCAGCTTTATTTAAGTATTTAGAAAATATATTTTATTGGCTTAGTATAGTAAACATGATTTTTAATTTTTATCAAGAATACATTTTTTTGTAAAGATAAGTACAAAAAATTTGGGCCCCGCCCCCTTTATCTCAAACACTGTGGCTGCTATCGCGATACTACAGACATGCAGACAGATTTTTTTTCATGTTTTTTCATTATAATTCGTCGAGATACGTCCAAAAATGCAATAAAAAATTTTATTTTTTTCCCCCGAAATTGTAGTTTTTTTCTTGTTTCATTCATTATATCTCTTCTGGTGTTACCACATTCACCAAATTTAATGTGTCACCTAAAATGTTGTTGAAAATCTAAATTGGCAATTTTGGGAATTCTCCCATTAGTATTTTTTGAGTTATCACGGATACATACACACATATCCACACCCCCATCCACACACACACCAGCAGAGACGCAGAAAAAGCGCACGAGCACGCAGATCACACACACATACACACACACACCCGCCAACACACCCACGCACGACGCACACACACACACGAACCGACAGACATCATTAATCAAAATGTCGAGGTCAAGAAAGTAAAAAGAGTCCAAATACACACTGTTTGCACTCGTGTTCTTTAAATTCCAAGAGGAGATAACAAAAAACGGCCAACAGATTACGAGGATTAAATATGCACAACCAAACTGCTTGATTGAAAAATATGGACCCAATTAAAATATACGAGTTTGGCGAACTAATATACACTGTTATTTATTTATTGATTTAATAATTAGGTTATTCCATTAATGCATGTGTTCATGTATGTGCAACAATAAAATATACACCAGAACTTACCAACCAGCGCCACGAATAATCTCATTATTGAACAATCTCACAATCTTTATTGTTGCAATATCTTACGCGTCAGTGCTAGTGGTCACAATTATTACATTTTTCATTAAGCTCTAAACCTATTTCTGACGACATTACCAACGATAAGATCAATAATTACAATACTTTATTATTTATGAAATTTCTTTAGCCACAATCATGTTTGCCAAGTGCTCTTTTTCAGTTATTTTATCGTTATAAGCAATTGGTGCGGTTGTGTTGAAGGTATATATTAGGGCGGGCAGAGCCGGGGGCCAGGGAGGCCAAGTTCATTTCACTACCATCCATTTTAGCCGCGAATATAATTGTTTCCGATCACGGTATATCCTGGCAACCAACTATTCGCTCTGTTCTTGGGCCAATCGTCATTAGTCGCTCCGCAACCCATTAAAATTAAACGGTGGGCAGGTAGGACCCCAGACCAGATTCTAATTTAACGTTACATGTCTACTTTTATATCGTGCTATAGTATTATATGGTAGATCATAATTACATTTACCACCCCTCCAATTACTTTAATTCCTGGCTACGTTCTCTATAATGTTGTACGATGAGTTAAGGTTAAATTTATTAAATGATATGTTTTACAGATATGCATATTACACGGTAGAGAATAAAAGTTGATAGTGATAATACTGGGTGCGGCAAAAAAACGAATCCTGTTTGAAAACTAATAACTTTCTTCTTGAAATTTTAAGATGGTGTAAAAATTATGTGTGGTACAAATTTAACGCTACAATTAAAAAAAACTGACCGCATGAATTTATACCTGCATAATCATTGGCATTTATTTTTAATAACTAGGGGGATCAGTAATAAAGAACTAGGCGATGAATCCATAATTTGTTTGGAAAACCTGAGCTTTTTATAATGAAGCTGTCATAACCAATTCAATTTGATAGTGTGGATGAATTCGATTATTTTATTTATTTATTTGTTTTATTTTATTTACTTAAATACAAAATCCGACAGGCAGGAACCCAATTACAGGATTAGGTACATTGAAATTATGTATAGATGAATACACAATAAACAATTTTTAGTGTTACAAAAAATTTCGTAATGAAATATATAATATATACGAACAAAACATACAAAATTGTATATACACATATAAATATATGTACACTTCTACATATAGATACACATACATATACACATAAATAAAGAACACAGTAGATTACAAAACATCAAGGTGCAAAACAGAGTTTTTAATTACACTTTCATTGCAGAAAAATATATCAACACAATCTTCGATTTTAGCATAGTTGACATACATTTGGTGTATTGGAGAGGCCAAGAGAATATTAGTTCTTGGTATGTGTGAAATAAATAAGTTGTTATGGTGAGCAGAAATTCTAGGAACTTTATAATTTACTTGATTTAATAGGTTAATTATTAATAATTTTATATAGAAAAATTATGGATTGATTTATTCTTCGTTTGGTGAGACCTGGTAAGTTAAATCTTTCTAACAATGTATTTTGTAGAAATCCGATAGGTGGATATGTGCCATCAAAAGTGTACACTGCAGAATTTTAAAAACTTTCGCTGAATATCCTGTAATTGTAATATATTGACATTATAAATTGGATTCCACACAACTGAAACATATTCAAGGCGTGATCTAACAAATGTTACATATAGTAAACAATGAGTGTTGACATTTTTAAAATCTTTGCAGTTCCTGATTACAAAGCCAAGACTCTTCAAAGCAAGAGTAGTTACCATTTCGACGTGCTTATTGAATGACAATTTAGCCTCAAAATACATGCCAAGGTCTTTAATAATACCAGGTTTTTGTAAAAAAACATTATCAATATTATATTATACACGTACAGATTATTCTTCCGGCCA
>JANEYF010003437.1:12500-115000 GCA_029963845.1 Rhamnusium bicolor | reverse complement strand
TCGAGTCTTATCAGGCCGTCGTGTTCCTACATCTGTTAATTAAAATTCAATGGTTTTTGAGACGGCCAGGTCGTTCATTAACTGCCGGTCACTTCACGGCTTTAGCCAAGGAATCCATGTAAAAACATCATGTCATCTGTTTATTTAGTACACCATTCAAACTAACCCGAGACTATTTAACACATCAACCATCAACGCAGAAGAAAAAATTCATATTGTGGGATTAACTTTACATCGCGATCTCTATCAGTATTCATTCAAATGAAAGCCTTATGTAGATTTCTAGTGTCATTTTCCTTTTTTAGTAATTTCTCGTAGGTAGATATCTGATGGTTATTAGGATTTCTGATGGAAACAACCAACACATTTTAAGGGAAATTGTAATATGTCTCTTTTAAAGCAAACATCCCACTTACAAAATGGATAATGTTTAAACTATTCATATAATTACCTAGGATTTGTGGTATTTGTTTTTTTAATGTATCGGTTACTGTTACTATTGCTATGTGACAATTAAGAGATGACTTTAAAAGATCTGCCTACTGATAAACACTAGCCTTAGGTGAACTAACTGTTAAAGGATATAAAGTGGTATTATACATTTATTAATTTATATTATATTCATATGTATAATATATACTGTACAAATTCTTGTAAAATAAAATTAATTCACTTTGATTTTATACAAGATCCATTTTATATCTGATTCTACATACTCCTACTTGAACTATGAGTTCCACTATTAATCAACTCGACAGTATAATAAAATTTTTTACCAAATCCAGTTATGTTTTCTATATTGCACCTTTTGCATTCCAGGGACGATGTTTCAAGAGGTATAGAACTGATAAGAGCTGAGTCATCACTCATATGGTTCGATTTTAAATTGAGATTTTCAGCGAAATTTTAGTTGCAGATCCCCAAACATAAGAGCAGCATTACAAACAATGTGTTTGATTTGTCCCTCATATACTAACAGTAGCTGTCTTAGCTCTATAGAGGAAACCAAGTTTCTTCGCAGCTGATTTGGCTATATTAGTAAACTCGTCTGTACCAGGAAAGAAAACACTGGCCAACATATTTTGATCAACTTTCTGTTGCTCTATATTTGAACGTTGTTGCTTATAGCTCTTGATGTGTAGTTTAAGAAAATATTAATGAAAAAATTTCAACGCTTTCCATTTTTCAGATACACGGATTTGAGATTTTCTATATTAAAATATTTTACTTTTTGTTTTCAATTGATATAATGCTGAGGCATTTGAATAAAGTATATTTCATCCTCTTATGTAAAAATTTAACATCTAAGGTATAAAAAAATTCAACTACTGTAGTCATGAAGAAATTTTAAAATAAATTGTGCTCATATACACAGTTCAATGATATAGATTAGAATGCAAGAATTTTGGTTATAGTACAAACAGTACAACGGTACAAACACTGCAAAATATGCATGGGTGGTGGGCGGTGATCTTGGTAGGTACTAGGGAGCGAGATGTTAGGACAGGATCTCAAAGCAGGCTTAGTAACACCAACCCAGTGGCCACCATGTCAAGGCTTCATTCCATGACAAAAAAGCGTGAGGCAAAATCCTCTTGTGAATTATAAAAAAATATATTTACGACCTCTACATATCAAGCTTGGATTAGTGAAGAATTTTGTTAAGGCCATGGAAAGAGATAAGCAAAGTTTTAAACATCTTAAGGCAAAATTCCCCTCAATCAAGGATGCCAAAATAAAGGGGAGTATATTTGCAGGGCCATAAATCAGGTAGGAAATAAAAGATGATTTTTTTGAGCTTGTGTTAATCTGCAAAGAAAAGAGCATGGTGTAGTTTTAATATGGTTGTACGAATGAAAAATGTCACCAAGATATCGCTACAATGGAAGCACGATACCAACGGAACCAAAACATGCTTGCAGACTACTGCTGGACCCTGATCAGAGATGCAACAGATGCGGTCAACAGAAGAAAATTTTCAGCCAAAGAAATCAAACCTTTATTAACAATACATAATGTGTAGTTTTTAAGACTTGATTGTTTTGGCTGAAAAAAGGGATACAGGGTGATTCCTAATTATGGTAAAAAAATTTAACCACATGTAAAGGAACGAAAATTAAGAGACCCATATTGTTTTGTTTTGATTTTTTTTTTCGCTTTTTAAGAGTGGTACAAAGGTCTGTTCAGTGGCATCAGAAACCGGTTTTTTGCAATATTTAAAAAAGACAGTTTTACAGATTTTTGTCAAATTTGGTAGGTTAATACATTAATACAGATGACATTTATAATTGATTTTTTTCGTTTTTTAAGAGTGGTACAAGGGTCTCTTAGTGGCATCAGAAACTACTTTTTTTGCAATATTTAAAAAAGACAGTTTTACAGATTTCTGTCAAATTTGATAGGTATGAATACATAAATACAGATGACATTTATAATTGATTCAATTCAATATTTAGTAGACGTAGGGCGCTGCCAAATGTACTTTTTTATAAATAAATTTGGTCATACTTTGTTTGTTTATTAATTCCAAACAGTTGATGCACTGGGTAGATGCAAATTTCAATTTTACATAAAAAAAGTTATTCTTGCTGCTTTTTTTGTAAATTGCACTGCTTTTGACAAAATCCTGAAATCCCCTGTTGTGGTCACCTGCACCTATAATCCATATGAGTTACGTGTCCGGATATGTTTAAACAAACAAGTAATGGCCTTTTTCTCATATCATTCACTTTCTGAAGTGTATGATAGTGTGATAAGAATTGAAATATTTTATTAATAACGTTTTCCACGCTGCCTAAGTTAGAATCTGTCTCTTTGTGTGATTTTAGCTATTGTAAAAAGTACTAGGTCTGATTCTGATTTTTGTTAGGGTGGCCAGCTAAATATTAGAGAAGTCCATTACTTGTTTGTACAAACATATCCGATCCTTTAATATGTAACTCATACGGATATATGAACAGAAATGCAAACAAAAATGATTTTCATGTTTCTCTTAAAAACCTACAAAAAATCAACAAGTATATCTTTTTTATGTAAAATTGAAATCTGCAAATACCCAGTGCATCAAAACTTTTTGGAACTAGTAACCAAAAAAAAATTACGGACAAATTTATTTATAAAAAGTACATTCGACGCCCTAAGCAACTAAAAAATTCAATTGATTCAAATATAAATGTCATCTATAGTGTTGTATTCACCTACCAAATCTGAAACAAATCGGTAAAACGCATTTGAGAATATTGCAGAAAAACCATATCCGATGTCCCACTGAAGAATCGAAAAATTCGAAACGAAAAAGTACCTTCCTTAATTTCCAATCCTCTACATGGGGGTAAAGTTTGTTTACTATAATTAAGAATCACCCTGTATATTTAATAAAAATAAAATTGGAAATTCCTAAAAAACTATGGGTGATACAACTTTTTTAACCCACTTTTGAATTCACCATACAAAATTGCATAAAAAACACCAATCACCATACAAGAAACAAGAAACCTGTAAACCAGTGTAGTCTGTGATGGACGATGATCAATCCAAGCATAGCTGCACTCTGCACTGTGTTTTACCTTTTCGCGGTAGAGATGAAGGGACTCCTTAATGGGTAATTTTCCCAGAAACGTTATATTTCCATGAATTTTTGTTAAATTTTAAAAAAAAAAATTATATTTTGTAATTTTTTTACACTTATTATGATATGATGACATACCTAAAAACAGTGGTCATAAATGTAATTTAGTAATTTTGAAAAAAAAGGAGTGATTTTGTAAAACATTCACGGAGGGGAGAAATGTAACACGAAGGTGAGAAATTCAGATTAGAGTAATAAAAAAAGCAAAAAATGTTTTGGTTTTTTTTATATATATTTTTAATTATTGTTTTCTTTAATTTGTAATTTTAACATTTCTCTCTTTCTTCTTGACCTTTTCTTGTCAGCTGAAGATCTTCCTGAGAAGTCGCATTACTAACTTTTCTTTTCATTTCTATCCAGCCTTTCTTTCTTGGATATTTTCTTGGAAGCTTTATTTTAGTGGAGCTTAGCCATTTTGCCCTAAAATATGTTTATTATATGAAATATATTAATACACCTCACCTTCAGGAAATACACCTCACCTCCGTTACCGTAAATTGGTAATGGAGGTTAGGTAACAGACGTGAGGATCCTATAAGTTTTTGGCAATAAATGTCTTATTTTTAAATTTGAGTTATTTATAAATCATCGCAGACTTCTTCACCTAATTATACATTAAACAAAAAAAAAAGAGTTTTTTACCACCTCAAAAAGGGCTTTCAAAAGTGCTAACAGAAATGAAATATCTGATGTGGCCAGCACATAACTTTCTTATACCAGTATATATCATCCTGATGTAAAAAAATCATTCCATTTAATTATTCACTTACCTCAATTAAATTTTAATAGCGTAGCTTGAAATGTTTCATTAAAATTTTTAAATAATTAATTATCAGCGTCATTCGATACTGTCGATAATAAATCGTCATATATTTTAATAATTTCTTCTTATTGACATTGAAATTTTTTGTAACTAAATTAGACATTTGAAATGTCATACTGAGAAATTTATCCTAAACCCATTTTGTGAGGTCAAATGTACAAAAAATTTAAGTTTAAGCTTTATTTAAGTAATTGAAAAAATATGTTTTATTGGCTTGATGTAGTAGACATGATTTATAATCTTTCACCAAGGATATATTTTTTGCAATGGCAAAAACAAAAAAAGTTTGAGTCCCGTGGACCCCCTTTCAGCTGGCCAATTTTGCTCATCATCGAATTTATTGTCTTTGGCCTTTAGAGCATGTGTACCAAATTTGAAAGCTTTATCTCAAAAACTGTGGCTGCTATCGCGATACTACAGACATGCAGACAGATTTTTTCCCATAAAGTTATGTTTTTTCTTTTATAATTCGTCGAGATTCGTCCAGATGTAATAAAAGTTTTTAATTTTTTTTTCCGAAATTGTACCTTTTTTCTTCTTTTATTCATTGTGTCTCTTCTGGTGGTACCACAAACACCAAATTTAATGTAGTGTTTTTTGAGTTATCG
Organism: Rhamnusium bicolor; assembly: GCA_029963845.1. Lineage (NCBI taxonomy): Eukaryota > Metazoa > Arthropoda > Insecta > Coleoptera > Cerambycidae > Rhamnusium > Rhamnusium bicolor. Next base: position 109,941 of record JANEYF010003437.1, on the reverse strand, counting down.
CGGATACACACATATACACACATAGACATCATTCGGAAAATAGTCAGAATGGATTCAGGAGGGTTCAAAACGTATAAATCATTCAAAATCTCGAGGTCGAAAAAAAAATTAAAAAAAAAAAAAAAATATATATATATATATATATATATATATATATATATATATATATATATATATATATATATATATATATATATATATGTATATATATATTAGATATAAGAAGTAAAAATTGACTTACCTCTTGTCAAAATCATCACCTGAGCGCCAGACAGTTATAGCAAGAAACCTCCACTTTGAACCACCGACGTGAACATATTGGTCTAGAACAACGCCATCCCACCCAAACACAGTATCCCGCTGCTCTTTGCTCTTTCCAAGTTTCTATTTAAGTTAACGTCTCTGACCACAGAGGTGAGGTTCAATTCTAGGGACAATATATTTTATAGTAAAAATAAAAACATGATAATACAAGAAAATTATAAAGACTGTAAATTTGGAAAGAACATCATTAAGTTTGATTTATAGAAACAATGCCTGAGGACATGATATGGAGATGAGAAATGGTTTATGAGAATCCAAAAAACTAAATGAAAAATACTTAAAAACGGTTATTTTCACATTTGATCAAGAAGAACTTATATCAATATTTTTAATGAAAACTGTTTATTTCATTAATTTCAAATTCGATATGGTGATGAAAGAGTACTGTTAAGATGTACCCAGTTTTGAAATATCCACGCGACATGTTTAGTGGTGTTAAATTCCTAAAGATGGTTCGGTAATCAGGAACAATTAGTGATTGTTCAGAATCTAGTATAAAATTTGAGGGGTTTTACTAAGAGATAGCACTAACTATACCAACTTATTTCAAGATATTTTATTGTGATAAAATCTCAATAAAATTATATCCACTATTCCAGAACTTCAAACTAGAGAGTTACAGGGACAGGAGTGAAAGAGGAGAGGTAGAGGGAGGGAAATATTGCGTATTTATTAATCTTTTTTCTATTTTATGTTTGGCTTATTTTATGTTATAAATATTATTTCGTATCTAATTAAATATTTAATCAGATAACAAGAATACAATAATCAGAATATTACCATTATCTGATCTAGAAAAAGGAAGATATGATAGTTATTAGTAAGCCTAGCCAAGGTCATTAATCCTACAGAGACGTACTGGGTATGCATCATATCATAATACTTCAATATAAGTATAATAATAAAAACAAAAATATTTTATATATTGTGATGTATGTTTTTGTACTATTTCGTTCGCTTTAAATTCTTTTTTATGTATTTCCTTATATTTTGTAAGCTTAGTGCTGCACATTATTATTAAACTGTTAAATGACGTTCACACATGTACATTGTATATCTAAGTGATAACTAATAATAAATAAATAAATGAATAAAATAAATGGAAATAAATTTTATTAATACTGGTACACTTTATAAAAATATGTACAAAACTCACCTTCTTAAGCAGATTTATGAAGTAGCTTGGTTGTCGTTATTACAAACTGGAGCACTTCTATAATAGCTGTGTAGCATCAGATCTGTTTCTACAGTTGTCTCAGCAAGTGATGTTCGCTGTGGTGAAAAAATATGTTTGTATTTTGAAAAACACCGTTCGACATCTACGGAAGTAATACAGGCATAAGTAAAACACTCTGTGAACTCACTTAACGCAGCTGTAGATGCACCATCACAAATTTGTCTTAATTTGGTAAAATCAGGATCTTTCCGTAATACACTCTCGAATTTTTCAATAACGTGCTTATTTTTTGCGTCATTTATAGTCTGTAGCTGTGTATTTACGTCGTCCACTATTTGCAGCGCTTCCACTAACGACAACGAAGTATTTTGCAATTTTTCTATTGCGTCGTGTAGTCCTCTATAATTGTTATAAATAGTTTTTAAATCTGTTTCAAGGGAAACATCTTGAAAGCTTGTCTGGCTTTCCTTAAAAGCTGCAGCCTCGTTAGGGTTGAACTGTAGTATCACAGCTTTTATTTGTTAAAAATATTCAGCATAATAAAATGTTGCCTTCAACCACGTTCCAAAATGTGTCAGAATCGGCTCTGGTGGTTCCGGAATACCAGGACACAGTGTGTGAAATGCTCGAAGCCGTTTAGGAGATTTCAGAAATACTTTTTTTGTATTTGCAATTGCATCTACCTCTGGAAAACATTTTCGAATCGTTTCTGCTACTCGTACAAGATGGAACGCATGCACTTTACACGTAACACGTAAAAACCTACAATCGTCTCTTTGAAGAAAACGGCCCACCAAACGCATTGTCGCAGCACCGTCGGTCACAAGCATCAATACTTGACTTGTTGACAGTTCAAATTTTTCGAAAGTCTCCAACACCACCCGCGTAATTGTTTCGCCAGTACACGCAGTTAGTCTTTTGCTAGCTAGTAAAAGTGGAAATATGAGTTTAACAGGGTCGAGTACACGTACTATAACATTTAAAATAGATTTTTTTTTACAATCTGTCGTCTCGTCAACACATAACCATAGCCGTGTATTTTTTAATGCACATTTAATCCTATTTACAATGTCTTCACGAACACTTGGTACATATCTACGTAATGATGAACGACTTGGTAAATTCACCTGGGGATTGTATTTATTCCAGAACTCCCGAAATGCTGGTTTATCCAATATGCACAGGGGAACATCACAGGCAATCACCATTAACAGTAAATCAAACATAAACTGAGGTTCCAAAGAAGACACGCCATTTTTTTATTTTTATGCCGGTTACTATTGACATGAATTTTGCAGCCGTATTTATTCCAGTACATTAAGTCTTGATCACAAACTTTACAAATTATTTTACATCCATCATAGAATAAATCCGGAAATTCACCGATAAATTTATTCACTTTATCAGCGTACGGTCGTTTTCTACTCTTTACGCTCAACATTATTTATTATTTATTAGTACTCTATGCATCGACCGACAGATAACAACTGAAATGTGTCGTGTCATCGTCATCGTAAACAAGCGCGCGATGGCCCTGGTATTGCGCCCGACCCTGAATATACCATCGCTTGGCCAGGCTTAGTTATTAGTAATTAACTGCCTAGTGTTATTTCAGCTGATAAGGGTAAGCTGCAGAATGCTAAACATTAGCACTTTTTATATCTTCCTATTTCGTATTTCCATTTATGTACAACATAAACGAGGAGATGAGATATTCTGTTGAATGTCTTCGAATGAAGACGTAGTGTCACTTAGGATCCCTGTCGACAGAAGATTCTGCAAGAATTGCATGTTATGACAATTTTCATTATTACGGAAGCAATCTTCTAATTGAGCAGGAAGAGACCTTGTTTGGATGAAAGATAGAAGAGTTAGCAAAATCTTAGTTAACTCTATGACTGTATTCACATAGAAAAGATGGCTGATGCAGTATCGTCAATGCATTTAAGTAATCAGCTACTTTGTTGATTTCATAGAGAGCCTAGTTTCTCTATGGTCGATTGTCACTTAAAGCTGAAGGTACGGAATATACAGTGCTCTAAATTACAAAGTGGCCCATCACGCAATAGCCTAAATGTCCCTTTTCTAATTGAATAAAGTCTATACTTTTTAAATACAATTATTCGGTAATATTATTTCTGGCATAGAAATGTCAAGAAAGTTATTTCCGGAGAAAATTTTAGTTGTGTTTTCTTTTCAACTGTTTTGGCTATGGACACAGAACGGTAGCATATGAAAATTCGTTTTTTTTTTCGTGGGGGTTCTGCCCATTTTAACCGTTATATTTAAGTCACGAAATTTGTCAATATGCTTACAAATATGAATTGCAAAACATATACAAGTCTGTATGAACCCGACATCGTTATATTTAATACATACATGCAATGCGTACGAAACCAGGTTACCCGTTCAACTGATCATCAATGGGCGCGTTTAGCGAACACAATCGTTGGGAGGTTGACCGACAGCAGTTCGCTGAACGAGACGGTTGACTATGGGCTAACTGGAAGCTGCTGCTCAACGTAGTCAGCGACAAATTTCACGCTGTTTCTAGCCAGCACTGGTTGTAAATGCCTATGCCTTTTGATCATTGGTCAATGTATATAACCTCAAAAATAATATGAATAACATGAATGGAATCGCCGACGAAAGTACCTACAATTCCTATACAGCACAAGGACGTCCAGTGGAAATCCATTGGATATACGTCATGGACCTGATGGACGTACGACGGATATCCATCTGTATACCAAAAGTAATCCACTGGACATCCAGTGGAGAGCCGTTTGTAACAAAATTGTACATCCTGTGGATGTCCATTCACGGACGTCTAGAGCCCCAAAAATGGATTATTGTTTTTACCTACATACACTCACTGTATACACATAGGGACATGAAAGCTTCTAGTAATCGGGTTACGTCATCTATCGGTTGTTTTAAGCTATAGAGACTAGTATTATTGCATTGTATTAAATTAAAAAACTCACCTTGCCTGCGTGTTGAACCGAGGATCTCTTGCATTTGTAGCCAATTCCAATTCCAATTTAAGAATTTATTGCCTATTGTAATACATATCTAAGTAAAGCTAATTATCTCATTTATTACATGTATAAATAAATATACAAAAAACAAACAAAACGATAATACATGAGGGAATGTGGAGTGGTATTCAACCTTGATGACAGCACCGTTCGTGCGCGGCTGGGCCCTCCTGGTAGCCGGTGTTGTTCTCCTTTTTGTTTGGTGTGGGCACTTTCCTGAGATAAACAAACAGTGCATTTTAGTTTATAAAGATAAAAAATATTTTTAATAATTAAGGGAATAAGGTGAAAATGTGAACAGGAGTTAGAGAAAATACAGGAAAACCATAAAAACTTGCTTGAAATAATTAATTTTTTAATTTAAAAATTAAAATTGACTTATGTCCACGGTGGGGTTTGGAATGGAAAGGCGTGTCTACGCATTATAAGGAGTTGTGGATAGGATGGGAGGTGTGTTTATGGGTGTAGGATGTGAATGGGGTTTTAGGTCATATCTATCATTGTGTGTATTTAGCTTTGGTCAGTTTGCGTCGAAGTACAGTGGTAGGTTTTCGTGTAATAATTTTTGAGAATGCACGTAATTGTGGTGTCCTCGTATGTCAGTAATGTGTCTGATCAAGTTCGACGCGTGTATATTATTGGTCAAGAAGTTTTGTGCAGTCTGGGTATTATAGTCGCGTATGAGTGGGATATTTGTGTTAGTGGGTAAGTCGTCAATTCGTATGTATCTGTTCGCGTTGGTTACAAGTGTAAGTAGTTTATTCTGCGTTACTTGGAGACGCTTATACTACGTGTCTCACATGCGACTCCAACCAACGCAGCCGTATGTCCTTGGGGGTCGAAGAATTGTCTTGTATAGTAGTAGTTTATTGTCCGTATTTAATTGTGATCGTCTATTCAGTAACGGGTATAGTTTATGTAAATTCATGTATGTTTTGTTTATTGTCTTTGTTAAGTGTGGTTTAAATGAAAAACGCTGGTCGAGTGGAAGTCTTAGGTATTTAACTGTCTTGTTTTCTGTTATGGTCTGCCTGTTGATTTTTAGTGGGATGGATGTTTTAATGTTCGTACTTTTTTTATAAATAGTATTGTCTCTGTCTTGTTTTCATTTATTGTAAATTTTCAGGCGTCGCAGTATTTTGTGAGTTTGTCCAAGTGATAACGTATTTTGGTAGTCGTTGTCTGTGCGTTAAATGATTGTAAGTAAATAGTCGTGTCGTCGGCGTACATGATGGTTTGCGTCAAAGGATGGGTGGAGGGGATGTCGGAAAGGTACAGGTTAAACAGCATGGGTGACAGCACCGTACTTTGCGGTACTCCTGCCGTTATATTAAATGAGTACTTAAAAAAATCATGGTGTTTTATTTTTACTTTTAAATGTCCTGTCAGTTAAACATGACTTGACTAATGTAACAGAAAATTGTCAAATTATGTAAATATTGGTAACGTGACGCATAACCACTAAACCATTGAGATTCTTACAATAATTGGTTACATAGGCAATAAATTCTTGTCAAAAATTGCAGTTTTAAAGCAATCCTAAAATAGGTAATTCATTAACCGATCAATGAATTATTCGATTACAAGTAATTCTTTGATCTCTAAAATATTTTTTGCAGCAAATTTTTAACAGCAAAAAAATTTGGTTTAACAAATTCCGAATTCACCAGTAAAAATTATAATTTATAATTTTGTTCAATTTTGCCGATCAGAAAATTATTTTGCAGATCAAATAATTAATTCCTAATACTTATTCACATTATATAGAAATTTGTATATTAAATTTACTTATAAATTGTTAATAATAAATATTACAAGAAATAAATAGATTAATAAAAATTACAAAAAAAAAAACAAACAAAAATCTAGAGTTGGATGAGAACTCCGATCGGTCGCGTGTGAAACACGGGCTATACCGTGGCGGATTAAGGATTTATCCAAGGGGGGACGCAACAGTGGTGTATTTAGGGGTGATATTAAAAAGTAACCCAAACAGCAATTTTGCGAATTGCAGCCACATTTGCACAGAAATTAGCGTTGTATTAGATGTAGATTGTAAATTGTCATCATTTCATCCACGACCTCTGGCGCGATGTCGTTTATTAGTTGTTGTGACCAAAGTAAAATAGACACGTTTTAACAGCCGACTACAATATATGGCGTGTGAATGTTGGTGTCTTAGGTTTATTATTGACGTTGCTGAAACGTTGTCATAAGACTAATTTTCAACGTTTTATAGACGCATCGCACAACGATCGGCCATATAAAGATCAAAAAATAAAAAAAACCCTAATGTCAGTGATAGTCATCCTTAACGTTCAAACTAGTGGACATCCCTTTATGGACGGTATACAGATATACGTAAATGGATGTAAACTGGATATCCATCAGATGTCCATGGACATACCGATATGAAATGGACCAAAAATGGACACCGTATGGATATCCTGTGCTATATGGGTTTGTTTTGTGATTATACAGGATGGGCCATTAATAACGGGCCATAGTTCAAGGGTAGATTCTTTGGACCAAAATATGAGGATATAACCAAATAGCTTTAGTAAAATAGTGCTGTGGAAAAAGATACAGGGTTCAAAGATGAAATTATTTTTTCGTTTTTTTGCAATAACTCAACAAGCTCTTGACCAAATTTCACCAAATTTGGTACAGGAACATGTTTTAATCTAAGAAACAATAATTTATGTATCACATCATGTTAGACCATAGAAGACGCCGCAGGAGCTGTATCTGATGATGAATTTTTTTTTATATTTTTTTTGACGAAACGTGGTACTTCTGACTAGAAAATCTGATGAGGGCGTCATTTCTACGTAAAAATAGTACACTTGGTAAAACTTGATAACTCCAACCGTTTTCGAGGAAACTGCCTTAAAATTTAAAATTAAAACAAATTAAAAAAAAAAAAAAAAAAAATAATATTTTTTCTTACATTGAAAAATACATTTTGCTGTCCTCTGATAAAATTGGCTACGTTTTGTACTTGGTCCCACATTTCTTCTCTTGAATTGATATTATTTGCATAGACTCGACTTCATATATCCCCACACATAAAAATCTAAATGATTATAATCAGAACTCCTTGGTGGCCAAGCAAATTCAGTTCTTCGACCGATCCATCTGTGAGGGAAAGTCACTTCAAGATAATTGTGACTGCAATGGAGAAATGAGGGCGAGCACCATCTTGCATGAACCACATTCTGCCCCTTATATCTAGCATGAAATCATCTAATATATCAGCAAGAGTATTTCGAAGAAAAACAAATAAGACTGCCCATTTAAGGAAAGACAAATGGTCCCAATAAATGATCGCCGATAATACCACACCAAACGTTAATCTTAAATTCGTGCTGAAAATGCCTTTCTTTAACGGCATGAGGATTTTCTATTTCCCAGTAATGGCTATTTCTCCAGTTAAAAACAACTCGACGAGTAAAAGTTGATTCATCGGTAAATAAAATGTTCTTAACAACGATCTATGTTGTGTTTATTGAAAGGAAATTGGCAAAATTCTAACCTTCGTGGAAGATCCCTTGGAAGTAAATTTTGTATAGGAGTGAAGTGATATGGGTAGAAGCGTTCTTTGCGTAAGGCTCTTAGAACATATTGTTTACTCACCGCTGATAACCACATGAAGATCTAATGAACATTTCAAGTTCTTGATCTGGAGTAATACGTTTCGGTCATTCTACATCATTTTTATGGCGAAATGAACCCGTTCCTCCCAAACGACGAAACAGATGTTGGAAAATCTTATGATTTGGCTGTCCTCTATTTGGATATTGCACTGGGTATCTCCTAACTGCAGTACGCCCGCCAAAATTTTTGTGCGTAAACACATATATCATATCCTTCATTTCTTCATTTAAAAATTATCATGTCGAGGCATTTTAAATAAAGAAGTTAAAGAACTTGATAAATTAACACGAGGAACACAAGAACAAAATGAAATGACTAAATGGCGTACATGACAGAACTAAGACGTAACCAAAGCACACTTTTCAATAAATACAATTTGTTTTATTAAATTTGAATTTGTCTTTCAAAAAATTATTGAAATCTTTAACGGCAATTTCCTCGAAAACGGTTAGAGTTATCAAGTTCTACCTAGTGTACTTTTTTACGTGGAAATGACGTCCTCATCAGATTTTCTAGTCAGAAGTACCACAACGTTTCGTCAAAAGAATATGAAAAAAATGCATAATCAGATACAGCTCCTGCGGCGCCCTCTATGGTCTAACGTGATGTGATAATAAACATATTTAACAAAAATGTTCCAACTACTTCCAAATGTAAATTTGAAATTTTGGAATATTTATGTTGACAGGTCGTTTTCCGCTTCCTCCCAGATCATTCGGTGAAATTACAACTGTTAACAGTAATAATAACTAAAAGGGTTGAGTGCTAATTTTCAGCATTCGCCAAACGTTCCCACTGTCTAAAGTACGACGTAAACAACTAATCGAAATTCTTGCGCCTATGACTACGGCCGTCAGTAAGCATCTCTACTGATAAATCAATAAACTAAAAAAAATCAAAAATTACTAATATTGCTATATATCTTATAACCGTAACGCGAGTTAACTACGCCTATGGAATTTTAAATAATTCACCTATTAAATACACGCATTTACTTCGTAAGTATTTAAAAATTGACAATTATTTATATGACCAAACTAATACCTTTAACGCCAGTATCTATTATATTGATTTAGCAGTCTTCATTTCAGTAATGGCTTTAGAATTTCTACACTGTTTACAAATTAGTGTAGCAATACTCCATTACATCACCCCATACAAGAGCGCATTTCAAACTTCATATTTTATGAATTGCATTTTGAGTGATCGTTTCGTGCCTGGTACCAGAGTAATTGAAACCATGTTTTAACCTGGCAAAAAACTACATTTCTAGTGTTTCAATTAGTCGTTAACATGTAACAATGCATACTGAATGTTATTTACCATGGACGCGAAATTTAAATTATTGAAATTGTGAAATCAGTGTTTTAGTGTCAAGTAGTTATCGGTGCTGTTAAGACAACTATTGTGTATTTTGAAGATGCAAAATTGTGCCAACGGCGGTTCTTGGGTCAAGAGATGGGGAGGTCAATTAGAAAAGTTTACTGTATTACCTACCTTTTAAAGTGATTTAAATTCCAAGTCGATCCTCCAGTCTTTTTGAGATGAAAAGTGGTCAATTACTTTTTCATTAAAGTCTTTTATCTTCTTTATTAATGACCTTCCTATGGTAAGCATAGCTAAAGAAGATAACCTTTCCTGACCCATGGTATTTCTTAAAAATGTCTTTATTCTTTTTTAAGGTGGGAAAACAACGTTCACTTTCGATGGTAGTCATAGGGAGAGTACACAAGATTTTTAACAGTTTGACACTTTCAGAAAAAGTATTGCACAAATTATTGTTACTTAATAAAAAGCTGTAACAAAGCAACTGCACCTTCACTATTGGAAAAATCTTCTCGGCTATATAATACTTCTAATTCAGTTTTAAGTTTCAAATGATTTATGACTGGATAATCCGTTTTAACTAATTTAAACATATCTTGAGGAAAGCTTTTTTTATAATCTTTAAATCGATCTGCGTGAAATAACTGAGACACTGCTAAATGATTACTAAAGCCAAACCTGTTTTTTGATCTCAGATGTAATTATATCACAAATTTCTAATGAAATTCTCCTTTTTGATTCTTCTGTTTTACATCTCTGGGCAGACTGCATGGATGTCTCCTCCAAATAGTTATTCAAAATTTTATTTCTGATGTCTTCAATTTTACTATTAAAAACGCCAATACACTTATTTACTGTTATGACATCGATATTACATTTTTGTAATTGATTGAACAATATATCACAATGAGGCATAACTAAATGAATAAAATTTAACCAGTAAAGAAAATGTTCATTTTATAGTAGTTTTTTAAACCAATAGCTTGGTTTAGAATGTTGTTTTCTGATTCATTATCAATGATTTTTTCTAAACAATCTAATAATTCTGTTCGATAGGTATAAACAGTCTCTATGCACTTTGTATTAAAATTCCATCATGTTGGAGCAGCTTTAGGTAATATCACCTTAACAACATTATCTAACACGGCTGTTCTTTTTGGCGATTTTCCAAAGAATGAAGAAAAGCTATGTAAATTAGCAAAAAAAATTTTTATGCTTTTATCCTGACTTGATGCTTTCTATAAAATTAAATTTAGTTGATGAGCGTAACAGTGAATAAAATTTGCTGAAGGATAACTTTTTTTAATTAAACATACCTACCTTAACTTCTTTTTTCTTATCAAGAGATGTTTGCTTTATCGTCATATTAGGTTTTGGACGGCCACCACCTTTGAATTTCACTCGGTCTTCATAACCCAACTTATGTTCATATTTCGGTTTTAATATATTTTGTACAACACTCATATTTAATAGTAAACACCAAAAACACTGTTTTACCTAATTTCACGACAAGTAGAGATTTACTAATAAAATTTTCACAAATAAAAACATTAAAAACAACGCGATAGAATTTATCGACCAACGCGTACCTAGTCAACATTAACACTGCTGACTAGCGACTGCTGTACTAAATTTCGTGCGTTACCGTATCAGGGTCGCCAGGGTCATTGTCCCCTCCAGTGTTTTCTGTCTCTTTTGCTTTCTGACGATTCGCGCATAAGTCTATTTCACTATAATTCGTTATAAATTCGGTCCGTAGCTAGCTTTGAGGACACGTTGTGGATTGATCCAAGATTTTTAAGTTCTATAAATGAATAAGGTAATGATCTAGATATTGGAATAGTATTGTGCATAGAATGAACTAGAAACTTTAACATATTTTTTAAGAATATTAAAAATATATATATTATATTTTTAAACTTCAGAAAATGAATAGCTCTATTTTTTTTATTTGTATGTGGGAGGTCATTGACCAAATGACCCTATAGAAGAACCTCCAGTGAATTGTGCTGTAGCTGGTTGTAGAAATTATAATCGGATAACCAAAGGAACTATATAAGGGTATTTTCATTTTTCTAAAAACGAAGATCTTGTGAAACTGGATTATGTATGATATTATACACAGGTAGTTTGAATTTTACTTTTGAATAAGATCGATTATTAAAAAAAAATAATAATATGCCGATTCGAGCGTATAAATCGATACTACCATAATTGGAATGCGGTATTATATGGTAACATATTTGGACCAACCTCTGATATCAGTTATACTTTGCGGTAGTAAGTTGAGGTTGAAGAAACACATATTCGGAGGGTTTACAACCTTACAACGCAGATCAGTTATATCCTCAACTGATTGTTTAAAACTAGAAAGTGGTCTGAGCTGTGCACCCCAGAAAATGATTAATAAATATTTTATTAATATATACATTGTGGAATTCGAGAAAGACTATTTAGTAATAAATACATTCTCCATCCTCCATCAAAGCATAAAAGATTTTTCTTTCCATTCTACCATGCTTGTAGATGTCCGTTTATAAGAATCTATCTATTCATATTTGAAAATAAGGTTGCCCGATAGATAAGCCTGTTGTTAGCGCCAAAGTCATAAAATATGAGATATATTTTTAGATAATCTGAATTAAACAATAAAATTTTACTACCTTATAAGATGATGTCAATAGAGACTATAGTGTATGGAAAGATAGAATTTAGAAAAGAGGCAAAAGAGTTGGTAATAGTGGCTGGGACAAAAAAAAAACATTATTTTTCTTCCATAAATAGTATCCATTCTTAGGTATCTACTATGCATTTGTTTTATTACTGGAAACGATTTATTTTTACTCAATGCCATTGAAGAGTGATGTTTTTACCAACAAACAGGTAGGTCGAAAAACTTTAATTAGCATTTTGTTTAAATTTCTTCAAACAAACAATTTTCAGAGCTTTTTCTTGGTTAATAAAAACAATGCCGGTGCAAAAACTTATGCCAAACATGACCCAGAAATGTTGCAAAATAAGGGACATAAAAAATGGAATCTCCTAGGAGGTGGCTCAAATAAAATGTAGAATTCATTCCTGTACAGATTTACAAATCCTCACATCAAAAATCAAAGTGGACAACTGTTTCAAAAGAAATGGTAGAGAAATCCAAATTAAACTTTTAAATATTGCTGTAGAATGGGGACATACCCGTTGGATATTATAGATCTGAAGATGATGTAAAATCATTTGAGAAATGTGCCTTAATAATTAAACTGTTAATGAAAATGTTTTTATATTTTCATCTATATATTTTAATAGAGTTTTTTTTGTTTCTACAAATTTCCTCGGGGAATTTATACATTTTTTAATTTTAAATGTCTCTATTTGCCGTTACTCTGGTCAATAGAATTTAAGTGAAAAAAAAATTGCTTTCATTGACCCAAATTGGAGGATCAATAGAGACACAACCAAAAAAGAATAAAAGGTACATATTTGCAATTTTCATCCTTCAAAAATATGGCCATTTAATGTCATTGACAAATAAGTAATTTACACTATTTGTTAAAGTGTGTAATTTTAAAATAAAGATTTTAAAAACTATGACCCCATTTTATTTTATCTTTCTATACATTATAGGCAGCAAGAATTGCATCTCCAATTTTCCCCACTACAACACAATTTTTGTGAAAATCGCAGTTAAAAGGCTAAAAATCACTTGCAAACGTATATAAATTATGAGGGTATGATTGCAAGCAAGTTTAGTTGAAATATTTTGATATTTGTGCAACATATTTAAAATAAAAATTTGTCTATTAAATTTCCGATATTATTTGAAATTATTATTAATTAAGTGTAGAACGTTTTAAAGAGATTACGAAACTTCGATATTTTCTAGTTACTGACGTCACGTTTAGGATCGAAAGCCACGCCTCCATGCGCATTGGCATATCTGTATCAGTATACAAAACAATTGTATACTGTGTCTATATATTTGTATCATGCCAGACCTAAATAATTAGACTGATTATGTATTTTTGGCACATCTGTTTGCGCATGCAAACATATGGGCGCAGCCATTTTGATGGCCCTGTTGTTGTTATCTACAAATTTGACCAATCAAGTATGAATTTATTTTGTTCTGAGAGTGACTTGTGACAAATACTTGTTTTAAGAAATTGAAAGTAGTTTCATTTGTATTTTTATTTCGCATTTTTGATAAATTTTTACTAATGATTTGTGGATATTAAAAGATAACGAAGTATGTAGGTACAAAAAATAATCACAATTACTCTATTGACGAAAAAGTTAACATAACTATAATTCAGAAGACCTCCTAGAATAACATATTTTTTTACTGGGGAAAATTCGCTTTTTTTTTTCATATTATCACAAACTAGGTATACGATCACAAAAAAATAGTGTTTTATATTTATTTTTATAAATCAAAATGTAAATATATACATATAATGAAAACATATATAGTGTGCGAAACCGATATAGTGACGCGACATGAGGGCGGGAAATGTCTAACACATGACACCTTCCGTCTTTTATACCGCTTACATTAAAGCGATAACGATGATTGTTGTTTTTGTTGGCACGCGACCGAGGCGGAGTTTAGCTTACATGGGGTAAGACGCGACATGAGGGCGGGAAATGTCTAACACAAGACACCTTCCGTCTTTTATACCGCTTACATTAAAGCGAGAACGATGATTGCTGTTTTTGTTGGCACGCGACCGAGGCGGAGTTTAGCTTACATGCTGGCATACTCAGGGACACACTTATGAAAAACAACTCTTAACTTCAATTACAGAAAAAAGAAAGGAAAAAACATAAAATAACAAGGGAACGTTTCCACCAGGACATAGCCGAAATGGAAAAACGTAATCAAGGAAGATGGGACGAACACATGATAGCAGACTACTATAGGTCTCTGAAAAGAGACACGAAAGAACAACATAAACGACAGTCAGTAAGAAGATCGTTTGATAATAAATTTAAAAGATACCATAAAAAAAAGATTAAAAAAAAAAGAAGAATTAAAAGCTACTAACCTAAGAGTACTTCTCATCCCCTTCAGGGATGCGTTTTATACCAAAATGGTGTTAAGATTGGTGACAAATGACTGCTAATATCCTAGCTATAAGGATCTCTGCAAATAAGAACATCCATATAATGAAATCGTTATCAAATTTCATGGTTTTTTCTTTTCTTTCTTCTGTATTGAAGTTAAGGGTTGTTTTTCATAAAGCTATAGGGGTAGTTTTGGGGTATTACGTGAATTCTACGTCAGTTTATTGCAAACCTAACGAAACTTAAACATTTTTAAATGTTTTTCAGTCATTGTCGTTATCAATTGGTTTGATGGCAGATGAGGGTGGTTCTCACCTCTATGGGGGTGCGTTTCATACCTATAGGGTGAACGCTGCAATTCACCTTTATTTTTATCGTAATACATTCAATTCTTCCCGAAAATATTAAACAAAACGATTCAGGGGGTGTTTTTTGGCTCTACATTTTTTTTGGGGGTGTACGACTTTTTTTTACCCCCGGATTCGGAATCAGCGATCAAAAATACATAAGGATATACTCGTCTCGTTGCTAGGTCAGAATTTTTTTTTTTTTTTGTGGGGCTGTGTTATAGTTTATCGCTCAAGACATATTCACAATAATAAAAAAATATAGTTAAACCGACAAATGCATTAGAAATCACAAAACAATTCATACATTTCACAAAAAGACGACGTCGAACGATAGTTATATTTTTTACGAAAAAGGCGCTGCAATACTAGACATTCAAGCTAGGTTCTCACAACGACTTTTTGCTTCCTGCGTCTAGCTTCGCCTGTTTTTGATTAATGACTCGCTCCAAGAACACCAAGAAGTTGAATATTTTCAACTTCTTTGTGTCCAATGTCCAATCACAAGCAGACTACGCGAGTCGCAGAGGGCAAAATTCGTTGTTAGAAAGCGCCTTCATTTGTTAAAATATTGCCAAACAGACCTACAACGTACTATTTTACATTGAATGAACTAAAACCTGACAACTCATATTGTGTGTACTCTCACGCCAATGTGGAAAAGATGAACAGTAAACTGAAAGACACAACTCCTTTTTTAAAATTAGATGCAAGTTTCATATAAACGTGATTTTCAAAGTAATTGAAAATGTTTGCATTAATTTGACATTTAAATATTTTATATAGAATGTCTGCATCCGTCACATGCTCTCTTGAGTTTAAAGTATAAACAATAAATAAACTAACATATCCAATAACCATAGGAGATAAAAAGAAACCTATAAAGAAAAGTTGTTAAAGAGTTGTTAGTTAGAACTAAAAAAAAGTTATTAGAAGTTTGTTAGGAGATTTTTATAAGATAATACCAGACAGTATTTAAAATTTGCCAGTTTGAAATTTCCATGCAAATAGGTTATGTTTATGCGTTTTTCTTGGGAAAATAGTGAAAGTGGATTCCTATCCACATTTTTCCTAGAGTGACAATTACACACAACAATTTGTATTATACACTATTTTCTTCAGCATATTGTGGAATAAACTTTAATGAAATAAAAAAAAAATTGGTAATAAAACCTCAACAAACTATACAAATGTGATCAAACGAATGTAAACAAAATTTACTCGTATCGTCAAAGTGCAATTTTTAGCCACTAGAGGGCGAAGGGAAGTCTTAAATTCACAATTCTTTCTTTAATTTCATATTGTGGTCATAAAATATTCAGACTATTTAAAGAATATTTTGAATTATAATTACATCTTGAAATCACTATAGAAAAGAGAAAATAGACTACACAGATTTAAACCCATGTTCATATGGTTGACACACCACTGAAATTAATTTTGTAATTGGTAATAAAATAATGTTAAACCATATTTCATGGAATATAAAAATATATATTTATAACCTAATTGTATAATTTTCTCCTAACCTATTATATGAATTTAATCATTTGTATGCATCGACTTTTTGAAAAATATAAAGACATTTTTGCTCTCTTCCCTACTTAAATGCAACGCTTCTTCATATTGTTCTTTGCTAAAGGAACCTTTCGTGTGAGATGCTAAAATTCTTCCTTTGGTATTATCGAATACAAATACAAAAAATGCTTTGATATCCTTCTCATTAATTGGTGGTTTTAAACATAGTTCTTCTTGTTTTGTTAGAAAACATGTTACAGATCCAAACATAAATTTCATATCGATTCCTGAATCCAGACATGCTAGGCAAGCAGCATTTATTGCGCAGGATATCAACTAAAAGAAAAAATTAATATATAAATGTTTACTATACTCCTCCTCTAAATTAATATTGGTGTCTATACCATTACCTATATCAATTTTTTCGTTAAACAAAAAAATTTGAACAATATGTATGTAACAGGTATAGTATTGATAATGTTTTCACAAATGAATAGATATACGAAGCCGAGGTTTTGCACACGTTTATCTCGGATCATACTGTTCAAAAAGTAACAATTAAACTGCAAAAGAACTACCATCCCTACACAATGAAGAGAATCTTTAACGAAATAAATAAAAAGTCCTTTGTAGAGAAGTTAGTTATCTCTAACAAACTGGAACGAAATATATGAACTAGATAAAAGAAACGTTAATAAACAATGGGATATTTTCATGAACAAATTTCTTTCTGTGTTCGAGGATTCGTTTCCCCTCAGAAAGATAAAAACTAGTACAAAAAATAACAATGATTTGAGAGATGATCCAGAGATAAAGGAGTGCAGAAACAGGCTCAATTCACTTTTTGTTGCAAGTAGTGTGGATGTAGTTTACAAAGCACGCTATAACGAAGTAAAAAGAAGTATAACAGATTATTAATACAAGTCAAGTCGAAAAGGTATCAAAATAGACTTGGTAACTCTGACAATAAATCAAAATGTATATGGGATATAGTGAATGAAATAAGAGGTAAAAATAAGTCACCGACTAATATACCCAGGCGATCCCACAGATATAGTCAAAACATTTAATAATTTCATAACAAACACTGCACCTGACTTAGTTTCACAGTTACCAAAGTCCTCTTTCACATGTAAAATAACTGAATGTGATGTCAATGTATGTAAAAAGTGTAGACAGGCAAGAAATTTTTGAAATTATTCACAACTGCAAAAATAAAATGAGTTGTGGGGATGATGGTATTCCTACCAGTTTACTAAAAATATGTATAGATGAAATCGTCGATACTATTTCATATATAATAAACAATTCTCTAAAATATGGCATTTTCCCAGATTCTTTAAAAATAGCACTTATAATACCTTTACACAAAAAAAGGGATGAGTCCTTGATTGAAAATTACAAACCAATAAGTCTTTTATCAGTTTTTTCTAAAATATTTGAGAAAGTTACATGTAATAGATTAATGAACTATATGGTATCACATAACCACTTCAATTTTTCCAGCACGAGTATTTGAAAGGTTGGTTTACAAAAACAGCAATATATGAATTCACACAAAATATACAAAATGTTTTAGAAGATAACAACATAGCATTAGGACTTTTCTCGATTTATCCAAAGCATTGACTGTACGACTGCACGAAATACTTCTCTGTAAGCTAGAAAAATATGGAGTAAGAGGTAACATATTAAAGTGGTTTTGTTCATACCTCACTGAAAGAAAACAGAAAGCCATAGTAACAAAAAATAATGTTACTACCAAATCTGACAGGCAAACGATCAGGCTTGGAGTGCCTCAGGGAAGTATTTTGGGACTTATATTGTTTATAATATATATTAATGATTTATCTGAGAAAATATCCATTGATGGTGAGTCCATGACTAACTACGCTGATGATTCAAATCTTTTAGTGTATGCATCTACATACTTTGATGGAATAATTCTGGTAGATATGTTGTTCACAAAAGCGGAAACGTGGTTCATGAACAATAAGCTCATATTAAACACTAATAAAACTAATGCTGTGTTATTCAAAACAAATAATGCTCGCTTTAACACACCAGATGTGATGAACTTAAACAACACTACCAGAATACAGCTCTCAAAGAGCACAACATTTTTAGGTATGTATATCGATGAAACACTAAAATGAAATTGTCATGTAGACCATATATGTAAAACATTAAACTCAGTATGTTACACAATCAGAGTACTATCAAAATATGTTGATTTAAAAACGCTTAGAATAGTTTATCATGCTAATTTCGAGTCCGTAGTTCGGTATGGTCTCATTTTTTCTGAAAATTGCAATATTAACAAAGTTTTTGTAATACAGAAACATACCCTAAGAGTTATCTTAAAATTGAAACCAGCAGAAACCTGTAAAAATAAGTTTAATGCTAATAAATTACTCACTCTAACCACCATATATGTACAAGAATGTCTCTTATTTCAGTTCAATAACAAACAATATTTTAGGAAGAATGAACCTCAGGAATTACATAACACTCGAACATTAGATTACATTTATCCTAGACATAGATTAACTATAACTGAAAAAAATGCTCACTATAATTGTATTAAACTGTACAATAAATTGCCCTGCTACTTGCAACAGGAAGAGAATTTGAAAAAGTTTAAGAAACAAGTGTTTGAACTTTTAGTGAACATAGAACCATATAGTGTAAACGAATTCCTTAATTACTAACTGTGATAAACAGATATGTGTGCACTGTGATAGTAAATGTAAATAATTATTATTTTTATATACAATTACTATTTTTTATATACAGGGCAAGGGAGAATATTGCCTGATAAGTTGCCAGCTTTCTGCGAAATAATATGCTGGGAATATAATATCTCTCCCAATGAGTTGGTGCGGATGTAAATGATTACAAAAATTTGCCATGCACTAATTCATTTATTTCATTTTACGCTAATTGTGAATGGAATGCAGAAATCACATTCTTTCCCCGACCAGACAGTACACAAACATCGACGAGTTTATCTTCTGGCATAGGTGATTAAGGAACAAAAAGAGCAGAATGGCCGTTATCATCTGTTTAGCTAGATGTGCTGTTAATGAATCTCATAAATAGTGTAGTGTGGCATAAAAGTCATAAAAACTAAAAAAATACGTCAATGCACGACTATGACGAAGGAGGAAGAAGTATGTGGAGAAAAAAGCAATGAAATCAAGAGTGCCAAATGTTAATAAGAATCTAAGAGTTTTAAAGCTACTCTGTAAGGGAAATAATGCAATTGTAGTATAGTATTTTCTATTGTAATTTAAAATAACTTTAGTTTAAAAGAATACATTATATAATTATAGTACCTACAAAGGCATGTTCCACATGCAGATTAGAAAAACTAATTTAACTATAACTTAAAATAATTTAACAATACCTGTCCATTATTATGCATTTCTTGAAGGGTAATCAGTACAGCCGATCTAGGATATAATGCTGCCATTAAAGATGTTTCACAGATATTTCTAATCAATGATTCATATAATCTATCTTCGACACCTTAAAATAAAATTGTATTTCCTGACAAACTGAATCTTTAAAAAATTGAGTTTCAAAATAATGTACCTTATATAACCATCTTTTATTAAATTTAAGCTGGTACACCCGGTGCCATTTTCAGTGACCAAAACTTGTCATATAATAATTATAGGTTTGTTTCTTATAATTTAAAAACATAAGTATTTAACAGAGTAATTCATTATATTTCCAAGATATTTTAATATACCACTTAGGTTGTTTTATTACTAAAATATTTGGTTCGACTTAGTGTTGGCAGTCACTCAGTCACGGTCACCATGACCGGTCATTGACTGGTCATTTATCAGTCAGGTCACGTTGACTAGTCAAATAGCAACGTGTCCAAGGAGGTTACGGTCAACTTGTTTATGTTGTCCAAAATTTTAAATGTCCTGCCATTTCCCTTGAAATTTTAATTATGACACTTGATAATTGATGTGTAACAGTCAATCACCTGTCTTTGAACAAAGAAATTGAAATAAATTCCTCAGAAATAAGAGAGACCAGTAGACATTTCCATTTACTTTTTTGTTTAAAAATACTAAAAGTTGGCAAAGAAACCCTCATTTGGGATGTCTTTGAAAAGAAAACAATTGACGTTAAAAAAATTTGCATAATGTGGAATGAGGTATCAAAGTCATGCACTACCAGTGGTGGCTGGTGAAATTTAGGTTATGTTATATCTTAGTACTGGAGCATGGAATCCATGCGATACTTTGAGGCATTAAAATTTATTTTTTTTATAAAATTTAAAATATCTATATTTTCCTCCCTTTTCTGAAAAAAAATGTTTTGCAAATATTTTACAAATTGTTAATTTAAAATTTTCGCAAATTTCAATTGTATTCTTTTTCTGCAAAACTTCATTTAGTTTTGATAGCTATGCCTTAAAATAACATTTGGGTCCCATGCTTCAATACTAAACTCTATTCACTTTAACTTTGCAGTGTTGGGTTGCACTTAAGTGAGTGAAACTTCCAACTACGACTGATGCTTATGAAATAAAATAAACATGAAAATGAACCGCTATAGGAACTTTGCACTTGTGTACATCTTCCTATCGTTTACACCAAGAATCAGCTTGTATTTTGTTTTTTATTATGGCTAACACTGCAAAGGTAAAGTGAATGAAGTTTTTAAAAGATATGACATAACCTAAATTTATCCAACCGTTTTTGCATGCTACTTGCTTGATAAAACGCATGGTAAATAATGGACAAAAATGTCCCAAAAATGTAAAGCAATTATTCATTCTCATGGAGAACGCAACTGCAAAAAGTGATACATTGAAAAAATTCGTAACAAAACCAGTGCGCAACGAGAACATCTGTGATGAAGAAATAAAATGCCAAAAAATCATACTTTAGATAATTTTCTTCACCATAATAAGCCTCATTTATGCAAGTATTACACACCATTTTGATGAGAAAATTATAATAAATCCAATGGCACTTTTATTTTTCATTTTCAAAAATGACTGGGGTCATGACTTATCTTGACCCAGTAACGATGATCTGGTCACGGAAACATTGTGACCAGTCAACTACCCATCACTGGTTCAACTTATTAATATTAAACTTCCAAAAAACTACATGGCTTATAAATTTGTATATTACTCGATGCATTAGCTTAGCTCCAATAATAGTGGGAATTACTCTCCTGAAGTCTCAGTGTGGATCAGAACATCAGACGATACATGTAACAAATTAGTGTTAAAAAAAAATATTAACATTTTATAAAATAATATTTAAAACTATATTGTAACACAACTCGTGGAGTTAAATAATTTTATAATCAATCACATTTAGTATATCCGATAAAGGGATTCGCAAAATTTTAATTGTTTGGAAAACCAATAAAATTCAACTTGTTAAAAAAGGTATTAGTATTAGAAGTTTTACAGTACTTATTATGAACATTACCTGGTAGTCCACTTTTAGGCCTATAACTACATTCTACTGATGCTTTATCGATTAAAACCTTTTGCATTTTTACTTCAACAGGTCCATAAAGGCCTGCAATAACTATTGTTTCCCCTAAAAAAGAACTAATTTTAAGACTATCTATCTACAGAAACAGCTATTTTCTGTAATATACTTAAATTAATATTATTTGAAAAAAAAAAGATATTTTAAACTCGCCTTCACAAAACATAGCTGATCCATCAGGTCGACTCAAAACACCTAATTTACAAGAAAAATTTAATTTCTCCATTGTATTTCTTTATATTATATTATATTATTTTTGAATATTTAGGTTATGTCAAAATCACATTTAAAAATCGACCAAAAGAATTTTTTTCGCGACTTCTCGTTAATGACCGATGTCAGATCAGAGGTTTCCCCACTCATCAAGTTACAATTATTTATCTGATCCCGATGTGTAGCCAAGTAGCTCGCTAAAATGAAGTAGTTACCGGGTTACGTTTATCAAAATGTATATTCTCGTTTTCTTTATTATTAAATTTTGGATTTTTTTTCGCGATTCGAGATTTATCAATTCTTGGTCCATTTTATTCATTTCTTCCATCCGAACATAACCACAAAAATACCGTATTTTGACATTTTTACAAGAAGCTAATGGTAACTACTTGTAACTTGACTCGATGTGCCGGGAAGTATATCAGTTCCCGTTTTACATATAATGATGTAGTGAACGACGTCACACAATACTCCCCTCTAACCGTTGTAGCACGAAAACGGAACGATTTTAATTTTAGTGTTACCGTTGATCAAACGGAGAATCGCGAAACATCCTTTTTGTTTCATATAAATTAGCCTAGACAAGATCTACAAAACTTTAAGTTCATTTTGCACATATCTATTTATAGTTAAATACTATTCACTAATATATTGGCAGTCTTCAAATCGATGGCAACCTCATAATCTTCTGCATAATTTAAAGTTAGATTTACCAATTCTTTGTCCATTTTACTCATTTCATTTAATTCGATCATAACCACAAAAATACCATATTTTGACATTTTTACAAGTACCTAATGGCATAACCGCTTGTAACTTGACACCGGGAAGCATATAAGCATTCCTTACAGTCATACGGAAATGGCAGTATTTCTAGCAATTTCATTGGCCGTTTCAAGGCCACGGCATGGCGTGCTCATCAGATATCATTTTTAAAGGGGAATTCGGCACCGTGAAAATAAACAAACTATAATAAAGGGCAAGGAAAATATGTAATGAAGGGCAAGGAAAAATGTAATCTTCATATAAATCTTACTAACGAACTAAAAAATACTTATTTTAAAAAAAAATAAAAAGTTAAAGGGCAAGGAGAAAATGTAATAAAGGGCAAGGAAAAAATGTAATCTTCATATAAATCTTACTAACAAACTAAAAAAGTTTGTGATTCTAACCCTGGACCTACCGCGTGCCACGCAAGCATCTTCTCTATCGTCTAACAAGTTCCTTGCTAACAAACGATTCCAAAAGGATTTAATCTTCGATCATAAACGTGTTTATGATCGAAGGATTTAATACTTTAAAATGTCATGTAACTGCGCATGCCCTGCGTCTATCTTAAAACGGCCAATAAAATTGCTAGAAATACTGCCATTTCTGTATGACTGTAAGGAATGCTTATATGCCACCGGCAAGTATATCAGTTCCCGTTTTACATATAATGACGTCATGAAGGACGTCAATACTCAATACTCCCCTCTAACCGCTGTGGTTAAGGCCTTCGATTATAAATAACTAGACAAAGCTTAGTACAACGTGATATGATGCCAAAACACTGGGCCGTTTCTGATTGGCTACGAAGCAACCGAATGATATCGATTATTTCCGAGGCGATTCATTAATAGTAGAATTTTTCAACATTTTGGTAGTGACAGAGACAACCCGAGACGTGCAAGTGGATAGAAAATTTTGTCCGATTTGAACATTTATTCGCTATCTCTATTTAATATAAGAATAGTCAGATATAGCTGTCCTAGTCCGATAAAATGGAAGGTGAAAGCAGAGGTAGCACTTGCACTGCTGTCATTTCTGTTCTATCCTGCGCTTTTTCTGTGGTATTTATCTGTCAACTTGAACTGACGAAAGAAGTGTTTGTTATTTTGTCGTGATTTTGATTATTTCTTGTTGTATTTTGTGATATTTGTGTGTTAAAGACTATTTCTCTTCTTAAAGACTACCAATTTCATATAACTGGTAAGTTATAAAATTATAAATAATTTTATCCGCTATGTCTAACCTATATCTGCCTATATATTAATCAAAGGATAAACAGTATTAGAAAATGTGCTAACTGTATCCTTTACTTATTTCATTCCTCATGATAAACTTTGAAATTGGTTGTAGGTTATTTTTTGCTTGAGATGGCTACAGAGTCACGAATTAGATTGTGTTATGTGCGTGGTTCTTCGGAGGACGATGTGGCAAAACTTCATTATTTTCCTTCAAGATTGGAAAGGTAAATTAAGGCCTGCACTAAATTAACAACACTTCTAACAGCACAATTTTTTATATTTACAGGTCAAAAATTTGAGAATATGGGTATACATTACACTGAAGAAACTCTTCAAAATTATAGGATATGCTCCGTCATTTTACTGTTGAGAGTTATGTCGACCTAAGTAGTCATAGGTTGACCCGCAATGCAGTCCCCACATTTTTTCCATGTCGTCAGTTGGCAACATACGAAGTGCAAGCAGGTAATATGTGTTTTACAAAATGTTGGTGGTGAGGGGTCCTTAGATATCAATCCATAGTTGTTACTATTTAGCTTGGTAGAATTATCGCAGACTTTTTACTATTATTTAATTTATTCAAAATAAAGAAATATAGATTTGAACCAATAAACATGGTCGCTAATATCTATCTCATTTTACTTCAGATCTAGCCTCAAGCGAGGCCTCAACTTCAAAGAATATACCTTATGAGTTGGCGGAGGAATTTCCTAGCATAGTGAAGGCAGTTAGTGAATTTTTGGAGGAGATTTCCAGCACTTCTGTATCAGATCAAAATGTCACTGTTCGAAAACGACCGGGGGAATTATTAGAATTGGGATTCCTTGGTGGTGTAAGAGGCACAATGAGGCATAGAAGCAAAATAAAAAAGATGCTCGTGAGGCAAAATGAATAAAAGAATCATAAAAAAATGGTGCTTGTGAGACAAAGAGAAAACTGAAGATTCTTTCGCATAATTAGAACCTTAATTTTTATAGAGCCACGTTGCGTGCCACACAATACATGATTTTTTTATCTAGCACTTAATAAAATTTTAAGGTACTCTGCAAGTCAAGCCTAATAAATGTTTTAGATTTAATTATAATCATTAAATAATATTCTTTTTCTGTAACCTTCTAGAAATTTAACTGTGACCAATTTTTTGAGTGGAAAATACATATTTACAGGTCTAGCCCGGCAAAGTGACATAAGGATTTGTAAAGTCTTTACCGATTCCTTATGTCATTTTCTGTTGACAAAAAAGTATCCGATAACAATTAAAAATGATTATTTCAGTCTTCATTGAAAGTAAGTATCTGATGTCTGTCAGTTGATTTTATATTTTAATAAAGTTAAAAAGTTTTTTGAGACTAGCAGGAACCATTGCAGAAAAAAATATTGTACACAACACACCCAGAAAGTGCCTTTACTGGGCTCGCCAGGGCTTTTGCAATGGAAATTGCCAGCTCGCCCTGTTAAGAATCACTTTCTCGGTCTTGTTGCATAAATAACTATCATGCTTTGTTGATATTTTCTGTAATATATTGACAAAATATCCTAAATTTGCTTTTTTGTATTTTTTCTGATTTTAATAAATTTTGTACAAAATATTACCTACCTACTTGTGTTTTGAGTGTTATGTTAATTATCCAATACAAAAACATATTTCTTTTAAATCTTATGTTAAGTGGTTCAACAAGGTTACAATTAATCTTTTGATTAGTTTAACATAAAAATTAATTGACATCTAGTTTTGTATTCTAACTTTAAAATAGCTTTGTTTCTGCAGCAGTTGGTGATCGTTTGTGGATCATCAGAAATAGTCACTCGGTTAGTTTTTAACTTCCAGCGAATAGAAGTATTTAAAAACAATTAGTCGACTACTTCTGGTCCACAAACGATCACCAACTGCTACAGAAATAAAGCTTATAAATAATATCAATAAAATAATAAAAAGGGGGTTTTGAATTTTCGCGGGCGTTTGCTTCTTGCGCCATCTACTTTCACCTTCCATTACAATCGACCAATTTAATACTGCGGATTAAATTTTAGCACGTACTTGCGCGTCTCGGGTTGTCTCTGGTAGTGATTGTCTGGGGGTCGATTCTCAAATGTCACTTTGGCCGATGTCGCAGGCGACAATACCATTTGTCTAGTGAAATAAATAGTACGCTATTCTGGAACGTCATAGTAGACAATTTTTTAGTAGAGATAAAGACAAGTGGGTCAAACCATTCGACATTCAATGTCGTGATCATTTTATTTTTTTGTGGTAGAGAGGGATTCGTGAATGATTAATACTTCCTTACCTAACCTATGTGTTGTGTTATTCGAGTACCCATGCTACAAAAAACGAAAAAAAGTAGGGTAATTTATTTGTTTCCATATCTAAAAATGGATGAAACGTTTCCATTTGCTTAACCTTCTAGTAAATTTTTGTCTAGCTATGTTGTTTTTTTTGAGCATCTTTAAATTAAAAATGTGGAGAATATTTTCCTGACAATAAAATTTCGTACTCTGTACTTTTTAGTAGGTCCACCAATGTGTTTTTTAGTTGCTGTGAACAATAATGTAATTTTTTATCCATCGTTAATATGATTGATACTGTGTCAAAAGTCAAAAGAACCACAAAACAAAATACTGGAGAAGATAGCAATATTTATAATGCAATGTTGCCGTCCGTTAGTCATCGACAATATGTCTACTGCTAATGTACTAAAACTTTCATGTCGAACAGCTCTCGAGAATACGTTCCACAGAAGTTACTCGACATCAATAATCGACAATTTGTCTTATGCGACAACTTCTTTCGTCATTTGAGAATCGACCCCCTGTTCTGTGGTGATTGTGAGTATTCTGTTTATTTTTATTTAATATATGCAGAGACAACCACTATGTTTCTGATCTACATTGTGTGTTTATAACTTTCGCGACTATAACAAGATTCCAAAATGGCCTGATGCTGTGTCATGTGTAGGAACGTTAATATTAAGGAATCCGGTCGTTTTTCCACAGGTCAGTAAATATTCTATGGGCGTAGGCAGTAGCAGATAACTTTAAATCTTCTTATAACCAAAATTTGGCGATTAGAAAGTTATTATAATATTTAAATTTGTATTGTTATTATCGCGTATATATTATTTCTTTTCAAATGCAAGTAAATATACTGTAGAATGATGAAATCTTGTATTATTTATATATAAAATAATGTGTAATAATGTACCTGTTTAATGTATTCTTGAATCAGTCATCAATGTTTGTACTCATCCAAACTATTTTGTATGATCATTTTAATAAAATAATGTTTAATTTTATTTGCCTTTTTATTAAATTTTCCTATTAATATTTTTGACAATTTAACTGTAGCGCATACTTTGTTTGAGACATCTCTGCCTTTATAATGATGAAGTGACCTGGAAGTCTGGCAATATCAAGGAAAAATGATTTAATAAAAAAAGATTAGCCATCATTAGGAAGTTTGAACAGAAAATAATATGTGAAAATCATCCCAGACTTCTGAAAAACAAGATTTTGGTCCAAAAGCTAAATATTTGGTATTAATAACAGTAACACTAGATAATATATTAGTTAGGTTACCCACTCATAATACTTTTAGATACAAAAAAACTGATGAGAAAATTGAGGAAATTAAGCACTTTTGAAATAAAAAGGAAGGTGGATGAATAGAAAGTTTATTAAATTTAAATAATATTTTTTCTGAAACTCCAACAAGCATAAATAAGGTGATTTATATTTTCGTTATATTCATCAGTACGAACAATCCAATTTTCTAGTCATTAGTTGTTACTGGGAATTACGATAACAATACTTGTTTCTATTACAAGCAATTTTATCTCTATGAAAAGCTTAAAAATAATTTGACTAATTTTGTTCCAAATTTACCTTTTAAAATTTGAATCACACACGCCTGTTTCTTTTCCCATCCACCAGCAACTCATTGTTTATCAATGCTTCAAGCAATTTCTATGTGTTTGTATGGGCAAGATTTATTACTTTAATGGACATAGCGAGTGATAAGTGTGTATCCCTCTTTAGTGCTACTACCCGTCAGACATCACTGATGTCTTAGTGACTGATAGCGACCTGCAAAGCAGGTACCAAGAGCTGCGACCTCTAACCCTAGTGGGCTAAAACTGTATACTGAATACGATTTACAGGAAACAACTACTTAGCAGACAAAAGCCCCGACCTGCATTGCATTAAACCGGCAAATCTTGTTTGATATCTAAGTTCATTTGTCAATTCCTCACTAGACATAGACCGGTTTCGAACTTGTTATGTTCTCGTCAGTATGCCATAAGTAATGGAAAAGATAAATAATAATAGCAAACCAGGCTAGCCTAAAGCAGACTAAGCAAAACAGACACAGTGAGTGATAAGTACGTATCCCTCTGGTGGTCAGTGCTACTACCCGTCAGACTTCACTGAGTGATGGATACATATTTGACCAATCAAGTATAAGATAGAATATTTTGTTCTAAAAGTTGCCTATTAATAGAGTTGGCAAATCGGTTCACAAGTCATGGGCGGTGCCAGGTAGAAAAATCAAATACGTAAGCGAGACTTGTTTACTATTTTAGCAGACTAACATTTGATTTTAGTCTATTGTTATACCACGTGGTGTGTACAACGCAATTTATTCCTCTCCGTTGTATTGTTGATAATTTTATTTGTTGTATTTTATTCTTGATATTAATTTAATAATAAAGTATGTCGGACCTGCCCAAGGGTAAAAGACGGCCATACACTGACAAAGTGAATACATTTATCAGTGAATTCCCAATTCTAATTCCAATTTAATTAGCTATTTCCTATTTTATGTACATTTTTAATTAAGGCTACTTTTTATATTATTTATTTCATATACATATAAATATATAAAAACAAACAATCAATATGACATGAGGCAATACCGTCCAGGTACGGCTGGGCCCTCCTGGTTGCCAGTGTTGTGGCAGCTCATGTCATTTTTCACCTTTTATCATTCTGCATGGAGGCATTTTCCTGCACAGAAGCAAACAATGCATTATAATTCATAAAACATAAAAAAAATATATAATTAAAAAGTCAGTTTACAGAAAACATGTGGGTGATTGTATGTACCTTCTATCAATGATCGAAGGTATGTACATAGGAAAAATTCCAAAAAAACCTGCTGAAAATATTGATTTTTTTATTTTTGAAAATGAAAATTTTGACTTTACGTCCGCGGTGGCGTTTGGAGTAGGGAAAGCGTGATTTCCCGAATTTATTCTACAGTGGTGCTATAATAATTTGTAAGTTGTGCGAGACAGACCTGATGTGCTGGGACAAACGTGATTGTAAACGTCACGTAAATTCTGTGTAACATAAAACTAAAAAAAATGGCTTACCTTCGACAACACACTTTATGTTTATGTGACATTACCAAGGCGCACAACGTTGCGTAACTATGTACCAACTAAAGACGAAGACATTGTAAATATCAAATGTGTACTAAAAAATACACGGTTGTAGTGTTTTGACGAGACGACAGATTGTAAAAAAAATTCTATTTTAAATGTTATAGTACGTGCACTGGACCCTCTTAAACCGACATTTCCACTATTACTAGCTACCAAAAGACTAACTGAGTGTACTAGCCAAACAAACTTTTTTCTGTTCTGTGGCCAAACAATTACGCCAGTGGTGCTGGAGACGTTAGAAAAATTTGATGTCAAAAAGTCAAGTGTTGATGTTTGTTACCGATGGTGCCGCGACAATACGTTTGGTAGGCCGTTCTCTTCAAGAACACGGTTGTAGGTTGGTGCATGTTACGTGTAAAGTGTATACTTTATACTACCTTGTGACAGAAACTACAAGGTTTTTCAGAGGTAGATGCACTAACAGCAAGTACAAAAAAAGTGTTTCTGAAATCCTCGCGCATTTCATAGCATACATGATACTGCAAAAGTTTTTACAGATCTTTCCAGTTTGTGATAACCAAGCTAGTTAAGATGGTATAAGTTGTGCATACATTGTTATAAATTATAACAGTTTATGGCTTTTATTACTAGTTAATTTATATTATTACACTTATTATGATGCGTATCACAGAACAGAAAGCGTATGCCTATGTCCTGCTCTACTCATTAAGCATTTGGCTTAATTTTTGGGAGATGATCATCTGATCACAAACATTTGTTTTAAGAAAGTGAAAGTAATTTCAATTTGTATTTTTATTTCGCATTTTTGATAAATTTTTACAATGATTTGTGGATATTAAATTATGAAGTAGATACAGAAAATAATCACAGTCACTCTATTGGCGGAAAAGTTAACATAACTCGGTGGCGGCTGGTGAAATTTAGGCTATGTCATATCTTAGTATTGAAGCATGGGACCCATCTGATACTTTAAGGGTAACTATCAAGACTAAATGAAGAAGTTTTGCAGAAAAATATTGTGATTGGATTTTGCGAAAAAAATTGGAAAAATTGTGCCTCCAAGGTTATTTTTTAAACGATTTGTAAAATATTTGCAAAACATTTTTTTTTTGTCAGGTCGAAAATATAATGACGGATTTCAAATTTCATAAAAAAATATTGATTTTTTACAAAGTTGCCCCTTTTTGAAATTTGCACAGTGAAAAATGAATCTAAAATAAAATTTCAATAGGGTATAACTTTATAGAAACCAATATTTTTTGATGAATAGTACTTGCGGGTATATAATTTTGAATGTCGAGTTGTTTTTAAGAAACTCTAAAAATAAAAAATGAGAATTCTGAACACAGTTCAGAGCATTGAAAACGCCACCTTAAAATCCATTCAAGGGTTATTTGTGAGCTGCGCTTGTTCAGCAATGAGGTATGTCTCTGATTGGTGAAATCGTGAAATTACACACTACACCACAAATGTCTATTCACACAAATTTCTTTTCTTGACCATTAATATCAAATAATATCTGATTTTTTTTTTTGGGGGATTTCGGTCAGATATGTCAGGTCAGATAGATTTTAATATATTTTTTTTCTAATGTTTCGGTTTATTACACCATCATCACAGAACTACAATTAATATATTTTAAAAACATAGTTACGGTTATTTTACATTACATTATTTACTTACACTATACCTAATAATAGTGTAAATAAATAATGTAATGTAAAATAACCATAACTATGTTTTTAAAATATTATATTAATTGTAGTTCTCCGATGATGGTGTAATAAACCCAAACGTTAGAAAAAAATAATAAAATTAGCTATATGACCGAAATCCCCAAAAAAACTATCAGATATGATTTGATCATTATTAATCATTGACAAAAGTGTAATTGGTGTATAATTTATATATTATGAATTAATATGTTATGCATATTTCTCATTATGAATATTGCTCACTACGTATACGTCACTCTCCTGCCTCTCAAGATTTATGCCTCCTGCCTTTATAAAGGGACGAGTTCGCTGATGACGGTGGCGATTGACGAAGGGATGTTGAAGCAGTGTCGTGTCTTTATGTATATGTATATATTTAATCTAGTATTGTTAATTTACTGACAAAGTGCCATATTTACATAATTTACCAGTTGTTTACTCCGTAAAATACCATTTATCAATTTTTGATATATTCTATTTTCTTCAACATTATGGAACGTTTTATAAAAAAGTTAGATTAACAAAATCATTAAGAATAATTTTTAAGCATTTTGACCACTAAAGTTTGGAAACTTTATCCAGTATCCAATCATTTTTTAAAAATCTTCATCTTAGACATGGACGAGCGAGGATGAGTATCGTATCATCAGTTATAGACTGAACAGATTTGTGTAGGTAAAAAAAATTATAAAAAAATAATTTTATTACTCCACTCGCATATAAAATTAAGTTACACATTACCTAAAGTATATAAAGTATATTTCAACATGCATATTAAATATTGTAAATAAGTTAACACAAAAAGTTATAAAAGGCCTTTATAAAGCCTTGTTGGTGGAAGATGTCAGTTCTAACGGCAGCAGATGATATGACAACCACCAAGATAAAAACGGTTGTACAGCCGCTACAAATAAAAGAAAATATAGCCTTCTTTTATGGCCTGAAGCAGGTTGTTGTGCCCCATAATAACTGGTCTCCTGGACACTACTTTCTGTCAAAACTTGGACTTTAAGACTTCGTACCAAAAAAAGGCTAAAGCTAAATTTGCATATATTAAACAAGTATAATAACTCGTTTTGCCACCAACAAGACTAACTAAAATACTCAAAATAGTACCAACAAATTTATATCCTGCATAAGCTAACAGATCTAAAGTGCGCAAATTAGTTTCTATTTGAATTATATATAGTGTGCAACTGTAAATAGCTAATTCTACTATACACCAGGCCAATGCAGACGATGCTAATATTCCTATTTGTTCAGGGCTGAATCGTTGTTGCATTCCTAATACTAAACCAGCTACAAGAACGTAAGTTACATACGCCATAGTTGGGATGTACAAATCTGGAGCGTTAATTTCAAATCTTGGCTGAACTGGTCCATCTTGTTCATATTTAACTGACCAATCCTGTAAATTATATTGTATTAGTAAAATTTCATTAAGGGGATCTTAATTTTTATTTCAAACTATTTTATTTAATAGTTTAATTTTTAGGTTAATAGAGTGTTAAAGCAACACCAAGAACATAGGCTTAATGCTCTGACATAAACTTAGCAGCAGACAATATGGTCGTGGTTTAAAAGTCGAGTTAAAATGTAACGTACACACAGGAAGGTCGTTTAACTTTTCCGGATATTATTAGAATTTTATTCAGAAAATAAAAATTTGCGTACTTATATTAGGTATGGAAGAAATTGTTATCTTAGCAGCTTTGAATGAATATAGTGGATGATGGTGATGTGGATGGAGTAGTGGTTTTACATATTTTTCATTATTATGAAAATTTAGGACACATGGGAGATTCTTTATGGACTATTTATTACGGTAATTCATTTAAATTTTGCTTTTGCAAAAATAATGTTTTAAGATTTGCCACAGTTCTTGACGACTTCTCTTGCAAGATGCAAATTGTCTTCAATTGGAAAATGTGCTTTTATTAGGAATTAGGTTTTTGTAAGTGGGTCCCTGTGGACGCTCCACTACAACCATCAGCAGGCCTATTGTGATTTGTGGCTCACTCCTTGTTATATTTTATCCAATAAGTTCCGTCTCTTAAACAAACTGATAACTTTATTGAGAATGTGAGAATGTATCCAGATCCTCTGGAAGCAGTTGCCTTTTGCCAAATATTGAGAATGGGATCCTCTCCACAGCGGGATAGATGTATAAGTTGTGGTCTGCCTTTTCATCATCCTCTAGGCATAGAGGGCATTCGGCATTTTCCGCTAGGCCGAGTTTATACAGATGATAGTTTAAGGTAGAAATATAGTTGAGCGACGAAGGTGTAGAAGCACGTGGAGAGTAGCGGCTACACATGAAAAAAAGAGCGACCGCTTATCACTTCAGTATGTGAGCTTCCATTTCAAATGCATTAAAATATATTAATCACCCGCTTATCCTCGATGCGTGCCTCTATCCTCATCGCTCCACTATGTTTTTACCTTCAGTCGTCAGTGCCCGGTATATAGGCCTGTTAAAGTTTTCAAATTTACCCTGTTTAACTCTAAAAGTTTCTTAGCTCTTGAAAACAAAGAGTATTTTATATATGCCTTCGAATGAACTTATTCCTAGTAACTTTGCCAATACTGGAGAGTTTTCCTTTCAACCCAGGTGGAGATAGCCATCTTAGCAGTACTGGAAGATATGCCAAGTATCGGCTCCGGTCTGATGATTCATGACCCACTCCTTCTCTGGCCAAGGAGTTGGTTATTTCGATATCTTCTATACCAGAGTGGCCGGGTATCCAGACCAAGTCACTTTGTTGTTTTTATTCAAATGATTTAGAGCCTTCTGACAGTTACATACAATTTTGGAGTTACACTGGCAGGAGCCAAGAACTTTTATAGCTGCTTGACTGCTGAGAAAATTTTTATTGATCTGCGTGTAAGATGCATATATTCCAGCCTGAGCAAACACAGTTCAATGGCATGAACCTCGGCCTGAAAAACAGTTGCATTGGTACCTAGGCTTGAGGATATCCTCATCCTTGGTCTGTAGCTATGTACTCCGGCTCCTGTTTCCTCGAGAATTTTGGAGCCGTCTGTAAACCAGCAACTGACTGCCCTCAGTAGGTCAGCTTTATTCCCATCCCACTCATCTCTTTCCGGAGAAAGGACGTTGAAGGTCAGGTCGTAGTTGGTCATGGTAGGCATAGTATCCGAGGGCATTCCCAGGATGCTGTGATTCTCTGTGCATCCAGCAACCTCTTCTGCCCCATGATACTAGTCTGCGGCATATTAATGGTCACTTGTTGCAATCTGTAGGTTGCCCACCTGGCATTTCTCTCTAAATATATATGAAGAGGGGGTAAATCCAGGAGGATTTCCATTGCAGCTGATGGTGTGGTGCTAATTGCCCCCGTTACGGTCATGCATGCTAATTTCTGCAATCCAGAGAGTTTGGCTTTGGCCATCCGTTGTGATCCTTTCGGCCACCAAACAATGGATCCGTATGTTATCATTGGTCTGATGACCGTGACATAGATACAGTAAATTTGTTGGGGCCCCATGCCCCGGATTTGACACAAATACGATGACATGTCCATAAGGACAGCTTTGCTTTGTGGATTACCTTTTCCAGATGAGAGTTCCAGTTAAGTGATCTATCTAGAGTGATTCCTAGATATTTCACCTCCTCCGCAAATGGAATACTTTCACCCATTAAGGAGGGCAGTTTTAAGTCCTCCAGCTTTCTTTTTTGAGAGTTTACAGACATCTGTTCCTTGTCACACCAGTTACTCACTGCCGTGTCTCTTGAAGGGTATTCGATATTACTCCTTCAGAGTTTCCTCTGACTAGTATGACCAGATCATCTGCATATGCTAGAACCTCAATCTCTCATAGTGTAAGAACAGCCAGTAGGCTTCTACTGTTTCTCCTGTGGAGACGTTTCTTGATCGTTAAAAACTGAAACTAAATAACTCAAAATAAAACCAACAACCAAACAACTTCAAAGTTCCAAGAAAGGTTAAGTGTTAAGTTATTATAAATTTAACAGTTTGGCTCTAATTGGGTGTTTCCGAGGTCACGCTCGGCTTGATATGACTGCGTCTTTGCTATACGTACATTCATGCAATGTTACAACAATGTAAGTATAAATATACGACAAATTGATATTATGCATTCACAGCTGTCATTTGCCATGTTTACGTTCTTGGTGTTGCTTTAAGTGTCTAATATTTCATAGGTTCCATGAGTTGACGTCGGAGCTTTTTGTGACTGAAAGAAAACCAACAGTGTGAACTGCTAACTGAATGTGTTGTTTTAATTATATTTTGCAGTTTTAAAAACTAATATTAGTTATTTAACATCTGAAACAATTCTTATTCTTTTATTTTGATAATTTTGTGTGTTCAAGATAGTGATTAGTTTGTATTTTATGGAATTGTCTCATGATGTACAGGCTATGCATGGAAAAAGTGCCATTGATTTAGATGCTTTTATACTTTGAAAACGAAGATGTCACCACAAAATTTGTTGTACAATGCTCACAAAGATGTAAAGATTTTGTATAAGTCCACAAAAACACAGATATTATGAAAAATAACAAATTTAATGACTTTGTATAAAATGCAAATCAATCACCATAAAATATGAACAGATGTAGTCCTGTTTTCTTTCCATCTGAGACCTATGACGTCACGCACACGTGACCTTTAGGTGTAAGACATTTTAAGATAGGCAAAAACATCTATTCAAAAGCTGACTTCTGTCTCATCCCTTTGGCACAGAAGTCTATTCCTTAAAATATTTTGTATACCAGTAGCTTACTGCCCAAAAAACATAAAAAAATATGAAATGTCACAACACAAAGAAATAATTACAAATATTTCCTTTATCATTTTTAACTCTCCAGCTGCAGGGCAAATTGTGTTAATTGAATTAAATATTTGAATAGATTTTTGTTTCTAATTCATGTTTTACAATCCAGATAACATATTATTAAGGAAACTCTGTAGGCTATTAATCCAAAAAAAAAAAAAAACTTACCTTATGAGTAAATGGAAAAAACAGCAACATTAATTTTGAAACAACATATTTGGTATCTACTGCAAAATAGTACTTCAGTTTTGAAACAGGCACAAATCTCTCCACTTCTTTTTTAAGCATTGTCTTTCCAGCTCCTGCCAACTAGAATAAAAAACAAAATAATATCAATAAAAATGAAATAAGTAAGTCATGGTCAATTAAATACAGGGTACTTATATTTTATCACCCTGTTTCATGCATTATCTACTATGAACAAATTTTAGGATTCCTCAGCTAGTTGTGCCATTGTTTCTATTTTAATTCAAATAACTATCAGACTATCATAGCCACTGCAAAAAATATTATGTCACTAATCGCTGCTAAAAAGACCCATTTACATAGGGAAAATATAGTTGCACTATGTCAAATACCAAAATTCATGATAATAGGTTCCTGGCAGATTATGATAGTAGGATAGTTGTTTTCAAATTAAAATTAAAACAACAATTGCAAACAGGTTAAAGTAACATCTTTGTTGAGAAATATACAGGCAACTTGACAGGCTAGCATTGTGAAACCTGCTAGATTTGGCCGACTGTCTACAATTGTCCAAATTTACAAACGTATGACAATACGTATGAGGTATGACAATTAAGTTTATAGACATAATTATTTTCTGCTAGTTGGCAACACTGGCAGATCGGCGACACCAGCACTGTATTACTACATACAACCATTATATTGCGTAGTAATCGTTTGCCGATTGCATGTCTCTACAATGTTTTGTAAGCTTTGTCATAAGTAGTTGTTAATGTTATTTGTCGAAAATGCCAGCAGATATTTTACTAAAATAATGTGTGAATATTAAGTTCCTTGTTAAACTGGGGAAAAATTGATAGAAAATCATGAACATGTTAAAACAGGTGTACAAAGATAGAACTATGAAATGTGCAATGTTATTTAAATGGTACATGCGCTTTAGAGGCAGCCAGGAGAAGACTGACAACGATGAGAGAAAAGGAGGACCGGTGACATCACACACGCCTTTATAACGTGAAGAAAGTGGAACAATTGAGAGTTACCAATCACCGTCTAACAACAAGAGAGATCGCTAAAACTCTTAAAAGCAATCATGAGACCGCCCGTTTAATTTTAACAGAGGATCTTAGCATGCAAAGGAATTGTGCTGTTTGTTCCAAAAAACTTGTCCGTGGATCAAAAGTCTCAAGCTTGGAAGTTCTTCGTGACTGGTTACAAGCTGGATAGAGATAAATAACATTCTCTCTCACGTCACCACCGGCGACGAGTCATGGGTATACGAGTATGATCTCGAAATAAAGTGGCAAAGTAGTGAGTGGAGAACACCTGATGAGCCACGCCCAAAAAAACCAAAAGAAAAATCGAAAATTAAAGCAATGTTTCTGGTACTGGTCTTCGGCTGCAAAGGAATTGTACACCACAAAGTTGTGCCGCTGGTCAAACTGTTAAGAAACAATTTATTTGGATGTTTTACATCGTCTGCGTGAACGTGTCCGTCGGGTTCGCCCACAATTGTGGAGAAAATTTTTGGGTTCTTCATCATGACAATGCACCATCACACAAAGCATTCATTAATAACAAGTTTTTCATCCGAAATCAGTTGCACGTCCTCGACCACCCTCCATACTCACCAGATATAGCCCCCTGCGATTTCCTTATGTTTATCTGATTAAAAGTTAAGGCTGAGATGTTATCATGGCACTGTAGATGGGATTAAACGGGTTTTGACTGATGTTTTAAAGAGCATACCAGCCAAAGAGTTTCAGGGAGCTTTCGAACAATGGAAACATCA
Source organism: Rhamnusium bicolor (assembly GCA_029963845.1). Lineage (NCBI taxonomy): Eukaryota > Metazoa > Arthropoda > Insecta > Coleoptera > Cerambycidae > Rhamnusium > Rhamnusium bicolor. The sequence continues at coordinate 71,812 of JANEYF010003437.1, read as the reverse complement.
ATAGAACAAGTGTGTGCATGCAGAAGGGTTATACTTTGAGGGCAATCACTTCGAGTTAGATGAATGACATGTATTTGTTTTTTGATAAATTATGTCTATGAATTTAATTGTTATAACTCGTACTAAACTTCTATTGAACAATCCTACTCTAGACATGGCATACCTGTTGTCCATACTGCATTGCCATATCTTGTACCATAGGTTGACCCAGGACTCCCAAATTTGGTACTGATTGCTCCAATGGGTTTACATTTTGATAAGGTGGCTGAGCATTATAGTTACTAAAACCCTGTACTTGTGGGACTTTTGGGGTACTTGCAAAACCTTGGCCTTCATATGGAGGGTTACTGATGTATCCTAAACATTTTAAGCATATTGATTTCTAATAAACTTAAACATTTAATAAACATAGAGCAACTACCTTTCAAGTATTACGGTAAGGGAAATTTTTTTTTATTAGGAACATTTCATAATCAAAAAAATAGTATTCCTCCAATCACAATACTTTTTACATTATGCCACATTTGCACCAGTTTCAAATATATGCAGCATGGTCTACAGAATTCATTTTTTATCTGAATTTATGGATTCAACTGAATTATCAAAAGTGGTGTAAAAAATCCACTATTTGCATTTACAATTGTCATTTTTTTATATAACAAAAAAGAAGTTTTGACAAAACAGTGTTTTGGTTGAATTTTCTTTTATCACTAGAGCTCAGGACGGATATATTGTTTCCCAGTGATGGCTTTTATGCAGACATAATATTATATTGTAAACACCTCCAGAAACATTCCCAAACCACAGAAAAACAGAAATTTATACATGATAAAGTGATTTTTATTTCATTTTAAAACGTTAATACATAAAGTAGTTTTATCGAAAAACGTATGACAAAAAACAAAAGTTATTAGGTATTTTTACACTAGCCAAATTTGGGGGTGACGTCACACTATATTTTCCTTATTGACAGCTGGAGATATCTGTAAAGACATTTAATTGGTTCCTACTCAGCGGCAGTGGTTTCAACCAAGTAAAAAATGCCCTTCTGGTTCCTGAATTTTTGTTTAGAATCACGAGCCCAGCTTCATATCATTGGCCCAACAGATAATTTGGTGGTAACTTAAAGATAAAATCCGAAATAGTAACGAAATAAAGTTTTGTGTTTGATAAAACTTTCATTTGCTAATTTTCCTATGTTTTTTGTTTAATTCTGACAGACACAACATATAAAAAGAAAATGAACAGGGCAGTATTTTTTAAACAAAACTTGTATGTCAGATTTATTTCATTTGGCCCATAGTATCAAAATGGTGTTTTGTTTATCGTACTAGCCTTGAGTTGAAACAAAATAACTGCTTGTCGTTGAGTGTTGTTAGTGACATAGTGGAAATGCAGTGTTCAGCTTAATTAACATTATGGTGCGGGGTAAAGCCTTATCTGACGATTTACGCAATGTTATTGTTAATTTACATAATTTTGGTCATTCAGGCAGTAAAACTGCCAAACAACTGCAAGTATTTCGTAATACTATACAGAATATGGTAAAATTATACAAAATTACAGGCACAATAGAAGAAAAACCAAATTTAGGCAAAACGTCAAGTATAACACCGACCAATATGAGAGCTCTAGGGCATATTTTGAAAAAAAAATCATCGTGCTAATTGTGGTGAATTAACTGTAGAGTGGAATCAAGCAACTGGAAAAAATGTTTCAAGATCAACTTGTCTTAGGAATATCAAACGATTGGGATATAATGTCTACAAGGTAAATTTTTAATAGGTAGAATAAATGTGCATTTTATATTTAACTTTTAGCCGCCATTATTTTGTAGGTATTTCCTTCAACCTAATACCTTCAGCCTGATACTGTAAACAAATCTTATTTCAGTCTTTTATTCAAAAAAATTGTCAATAAAATGGTAAATTCTTAACAAATACCAATAGGGTACATCCATAAATGTATACCTATCTACCCAGAAATATTGTCAACAAGTTAAGAAATTAATATCCAACATGCATGGATGCTTATTTGAGTGGTCGTATCACTTGTATCAGGCTGGAGTAAACCTCAATCCTCTAGTTGTACTAGTTTTGAAGTCCACTGATGGTGTTATTGTTTATTAAATTATTCCTTAGAATTTGTTAACTTTCCTTTACCTAAACAATGTCTAAAAGTACAATTTTTGGGGAATATGTGTAACTTAGGAGATGGTTAATGGTCTATTCCGCTGAAAACGTTTCTCATTTTTAATTTTGTAGTCTAGAGAAATTTTAATTTAGTCACAATGCAAATGAGTCCTTATTTGATGTTTACATTTTAGTAAAAGTAATTATTTACATTTTTTTATTTTAAACAGATTTAAATACACCAATATAAGTACTAAAAATATAACGATTGTCCACTATGTACTTAATAATAATAATATTAATAAATCCATTTATTTATGCATGAAAAATAATATAAACATTTTTCTACATAAAAAGGTGCTGGGGTTAAATTTAATTTGGTTTTCACCCAGACCAGCTACACAATAACAGGTACAATAAAACGGATCATTAGATAAAATATAGACACTAAATGTATAAAAAACATGAGATAATAAATCATTAACAATATACAAAAAGAGAAAAAAAAACAGCATAAGAAAAAATCACAAATATTAGCATCTTAAATCTCAAATAAACACATAAAAGGACTAGAATTCAATGTTAAAGATTCCAGACTTTATTCTCTTAAGATTATATTTGTCAAATTTTTAAGGTCATTTGATATACTTGATTATACATATATCTTCGCTGTCTATATGTGAAACTCTTCTGAAAACAGGCTGTCGACTGGCCTGGTATGCTAAGAGTGGATTCACATCCTTTTGTCATTAATGTATGAGCTTCTGATCTTTTTTTTAACTTCTCGTGTAAATATTTTGGAATTTTTATAACTTTATATATATGACAGTAAAGGTGTACCCAACGTCTGGTTTTCATGTCCATCCAGCCAGTTTTAACGGTAAGGGCTAATGTGCTCCCGATAGGGTACATGTAGTGCAAAACGGATGCAGGAATTTTGTACTTTTTGAAGCTTACAGGAATTTTTAGCAGTGATGCAGGGTCCATATACACAGTCCCCATAATTTAGACGAGATAATGCCAGAGAGTCACTAAGTTTCAGTTTGGCTTCCTTACTTATATAGTTTTTTATGTGGTAAAGACCTTTGAGCTTTGCATATACCGACTGGCATATGGTAGTGACATGGTTCGTGTAAGTGAGCTTGTCGTCCATGGAAAGACCCAGATTTTTTACACTATCAATATTTTAATTGTTTCATTATTTATACACGATATGCTTATCTCGCTTTTTATTTTCTTACTAAATTAAATGCTATATTATTTGGAAGTAGCATTAATTTTTAATCCACTTTTAGTCGTACTATCGTAGAGGTTCTTTAGATCTTGGTTTATTAAATCCAAGGCTGTGTCAGTATCACTGATTTCAAAACTGAACATTAGTAGAATATCATCAGCATAGTCATATTAAAATCTACAAAATTTGATGAGTAATATGATATAAACTTAAAATGCTCAATTAGCATGACAAGATAAAGATAATATTCATATGATGATTGATAATACACAAGTTAATATACAATTCTAATTTAAACAAATTATTAATAATTGAAATCGACTATGTGACAATCCTAATTATAAAAACTGCCGCTATATTATGTAGGTACTTCTAAATTTCCCGCTTGACGGTACGTACAAAATAATGGCCAAAGGTCACATAAATTTAGCATGTCAACATCAATGTCAGCATTTTGAAAGTAGTTTCTAGTATCTGAATTCTGTGGCGAGGGCCCTAGTACGGGAGCCACAGGGTTTGGTACAAATAGGTAGGTCAAAGTCATTCATATCGGGTGGCAGCCAATTAACACCTGGCCAGCGGTTCCTTTGATGGATGCCGACAGAGGCTCTGGGATGAAGGATGTGTCACTGTCCACATGCAACCAAATATAATGTGAGTATATGAGTGTTTAGGTTTTTCCGTCATCATAACTTATAAAGATTTTTTTGAGAGCAAAACTCCTAAGTAATGTTTTGATTTTACATATTACAGAGATAATTTCAAATACATATGACATTATTCTGAACTTTGTACTTACATATGAACTATTAACTTATTTAAAAAAATGTTTTGGTTCATGTGTCTGCATTGTTCTAAGCTAGTTGGTATAAATAAACAGGACTGTATTTAATGCAAATAAAATACTATATTGAGAAATAAATTTGTGGTACACTACTTAGAATAGATAGATCTTTTGTTTCCAACATTTCAAAATTCACCGATTTCATTTTAATTCAAAAATTAATGGTAATTCATATTATATTGATTTCATAACTATTATGCATATTGTTCAATTCTGAGGGATTTATATAAATTAGTCAAAAAAATAGACACTTTAATTAGTTAGTCACAGTAAAAGTGATCCGAGTTAGTACATGAATGAATGTTTTGGTCTCGAATGCTTTATAAACAAATATATTATTCATATATTCAAAATAATCTCATTAATTTCAAAGTGTTTTGATAATTAGAAACTTGAAGTGCTCTTATAATAGGAACGATAAATGCCACATTTGTAAACCTATGTATCAAAAGACACGATACAAAAAATATATGACACAAATATCTTGCATGAAACAATTGCAGATATCAACAACAAATATCTGAAACTCAACTGCCTATTGCATTACCAAATGTACCCATATTCAAATAATATAAATTCCCTCTATATCATGAACGAAAGGTACAAATCTTTTGAAACTCATAATGGTGATTGGTTTCCATATTTAAACTATTAAACTAAAGTAGAATTTCATAGAGAAGATACCATACATCATGAGCATGCATAGGCGAATATTATTTTGACCAGTTCAATATTAATAAATGAAAATAGTAAACTTAATGGTTTTACTTAAAAAGAATAATTTTATACGACACTGGTATTGTGCAAACAATTATATTCAAGGCGCAAAGCTTTGGATATCTTCTCTAAGTAATTCCTTTCTACCTTCTCTTAAATCTAGCTGGCATAAATCGACCCTCACCTTGCTGGAAAGAATTTACTTGAGCTTCCAAATTTGGATACATATTTGGTTGAACATTAACATTTCCCTGGTCGTATGGATTATATCCCATCGAATTTACATCGCTAACTCTTTTTTATTTTCCTTCCAAATGCTGGAAACAATGATTTTCATTATTTATAGGTTATAAAAAAAATTTTGCTAGTAATTTAAAAAATGTACTTACGTTGCCTACCGCTTGTGTTTGCATTATAGTTCATATTGACTAGTATATGTTAAAACTCATTTATAATTAAATTTATAGGTAGTTTTTCAAATAAAGTGATTTAAACCCTAGACACGTCACTTAGGCACCTGTCATCTTAAAGAACTCCAAAATAATTAGGCAAATTTTTTATGTGTACTCCAGTTCTAAAAAAGTTATTAGTGAAAAAAAAATTACCACATTACGAAGGTTTTAGGCAATTTGAATTTATTTTGTTTTTATAAATTTCGTTATCCTCATTTAAAAACAACTTATATATTTTCTCGTCTTTTTTTTGAGAAACGGCGACAAAGATTTAGGATTTGACTTATAATGGGCCCGAAAAGTGTGACGTTATTGACAAACAATTCTCCGTTGGTAACATTTAAAAAGTTTCCAAACAAATAGTTTGGAAACTTAAGAGAAGTTTCGTAAATGTTACCCGATCCTAACCTGAATGCTCTATCATAATTCAGTTAAGGTACATTTACAACCAATTCGCTACAGGCACAATTTACTAACGGATTGTGAATTGTGCCGAGATAAAATTTAGGTCATTTATAATGAGTTCGAAGCTGCCATCTATTGAGATTTTTTTAATAATACGTGTGTGCAAATTCAGCTTGATTAAATAATTACAATTATTTAACATAACTTCTAAAAACATCATATTTTCTAATACTAAAAGATCTATTCTTCCAATTTCAAATCACAAACCGACTTTAAATATAAACAATAAATTTGTGTCGTAGTACGCATGCGCAATTTGAAATGCGTGCCGCAATTGAATTGAGTATTTGCAGTTTGCAAGCATCCAATTCAAACCTGAAGTGCAATTCAAGGTCGTGCCGACTTACAATTTTATTGTAAACAAATACATTCAACCAGATATGCTTAAAAGCCAATTTACAATCCACCAGCAGAATGTGCCCGTACCGAATTGATTGTGTACTCTTATTTTTTAAAAAATATTTCTTTCTAGACCTCAAAGGCAATATCTTCAATTAACCTTTTTACTTTTTGCATTATGCCATTATATTGCTGAGATTTAAATTTAATATAAAATTGGTAAGTTGAGGGTGAATATTTTCAACTGTGCCTTTGCAAGGCAAGGATTTTGAAAATTGCGTTCGTTGAAGGTTCTTCAAAAAAACAGAACTCAGGTTAGGATCGGGTAACATTTACGAAAGTCCTATATTTGGTTTCGATTTGTTTGGAAACTTTATACAATGTTGCCAACATTTCCATGACGTAAATTTTTCGGGTCCATCATGCAATAGAGCATCTGCAATATGTACATGAATTTTAAATACAATTTATGACATAATTAATTACAATAATTATAACCTTACAAGCTGTAAAACTAACGTAACTTTAATAAGTTTGCAACATTATAAAACAATCTGTTTTCTAACATTTATTCAGAAAAATTACTTTTTATTATAAACTCCACGACACGTCGAGTTTTACTACGGTGAGGAAGTTCTGATCCTGAAGTAATTGGCAGCGGTTTTTTTCGATTTATCATCCAAGATTTAATAATATAAATAACCGTTATTAAATTAGTATTAAAATGTAAGCAGTGATCACATATATGAATAAAAACTATAAAAGTTCCTAACAAACATAAACTGATATTAGATTCGACAATGCGACATATGTATTTTAAAAAATTTTTACATTGACGTCATGCGTAAACTGGACGAAATTTGAACTGCTGCGAATCATACCTTGCTCTTTATTACATCATCATGATACAATCGATCATTTTGATAACCTAGAGATGAGTTCCTCGTATTTAACAGAATCATATTATTTGATCTGTTTGGAAATTTTTCAATGTTGCTGAAGTATTTCATGACATAATGGCTATCCACAGCGCCGGTCCTAGCCTTTGATCAGGATAGAGCGAGATTGTTTTTCGGCGCCCTTTGGTCGACGCTTTCACTTCACGTTAATTCTACTTCAGTTTTATGTTAAATAAATAATAATTCCAAAATTTTCAAAAATCAACTTTTATTGCAAATATCAACACTTATTGAATTTAAATTAAATTAAGTAGCTCTAATTACTCTACTTCTGCTTTTTGGCGCCCCTTGCCACCTGGCGCCTAGAGCGACCGCTCCTCTCGCTCTACCCCAGGGCCGGCGCTGGCTAGTCCGTTGATAAGAATGAGGCAAAAGGCCAAGATTTAATAAATTAAGAAGGTTGTCTGATAACGTTCAGCCAATAAGCGGGCGCCGCGGGAAAGACGTTATTCTGTGACCGTTTTAAATTTAACACCTTTATTCTAATTTAATTATACTTAAATTGACATTTTTATTGCAATCAAAGAAGTAAGCATTTATTCAACTATTTCAAACTTATGAATAGTTAACTTACCCTGAAAGCAAAATAAATAAATTGGAAACACCTATAAAAATGTCTTTTAGAATGTAGGTACTTTACACAACACAGAGTACTCATTGTTTTTATAACACAGAGATTTTTTTACATAAATATAACAATTCGATTACAAAAACATCTTATATTAATCACAAAAAGAGGTACTTTTCATAACACGAATTTCTTAAGATTATATTAAGAAATTTGTGGTTCATAAACACAAAGTACTCTGCACGATGACAGAAAGCTTCACGGTGACGCGTATGGCCTCCCGCAAAAAGTTACCAGGCATCTTCTTTAGTTCTTTAGTTTTATATTATAAATCTTGGCAAGAGGCAACCTCTTTCAATTTAACCTTGGTATTGTTCAGTACTGTCAATTATTGCCAATATAATAAAAATTCAAAGAAAAATTCGTGGACCTAGGATGTGTCAAAGTCCAAATTTTATTTTCTATTTACGTCCACAAACCTACACCACATACAGTTTATTTCATACTTATAAATTAGTGTAATCCATAGACAATTTACCATTCTCTCTGAGGTAGTCAGAGGCAACCTGTAGATATATAATTCGTATAAATCCATATCAAAATTTGAAAAGACAATGGCTCGTGTGCTTGTAGGAGTTAAACGAGTAATTGATTATGCAGTTAAGGTAAACCTTTAAAAATTTAGATGTTATAATAAAAAATAGAGATTAATACATTGTGCTTACTTCTCAGAGCAAAGGTTAATTTGGCAATTTTCAGATACGTGTAAAGCCAGACAAAACCGGTGTTTTAACCGAAGGTGTAAAGCACTCAATGAACCCATTTGATGAAATAGCTGTAGAGGAGGCTGTTAGATTAAAAGAAAAAAGATAGCATCTGAAATCATAGCTGTATCATGTGGGCCACCACAGGCACAGGATGTTTACGCACAGCTTTAGCAATGGGTGTTGATAAAGGTATACATGTAGAAGTGTCGGGATCAGACTATGAGACTTTGCAGCCTATACATGTGTCAAAAATTTTAGCAAAAATTGCACAAAATGAAAAAGCGGACCTTGTAATTGTTGGGAAACAGGTTTGTGTTATAGTAAAATATATTCAGCCTTATGCCGTATCACTTACATTAAATATAACGTACTGTTATCCGCGCTGTTATGTTATTTTCTCAAAACTGGTATGTTGTATCACATTTAACGTTACAACTCATAACGTATTACGTTATCACCCTACGTTATTTGTGAACTTAACGTACCCGATTTAACATCCAGATTTTACATGCAGTTATAAGTTAACGTACGCAATTTTAGGTGTGTAGCGCGAATAAAATTTGTTCCTTTAAAATATTAATAAAATTGTTTCATTCCAAACAATGGAATTTCAGAATCTTATGCGTTTGGCGTTATTGGAGCAACTGGAAAATGCAAGTGAAAGGTGAGATTCTTTTACGTCGATAAATAAAAAAAATGAGGTTATCAAATTTTTTTTAAATAGAAACCAGGAGAGGATACAGAGAAGAATCTTACGCGACAGCAGTGATGCTTTCTAGTTGCCAGAAAATACATTTCAGACAAATTTTCGGTTATCTAGAAATTCTGTATGACATGTAATGATGTTTTGAGGCCACATTTACAAGACGGCCAAAAAAATAAATGCTTTGTCACTTGAAATGAAAGTGAGTCAACAAATAACAATTACCTACTTTCTATGTTAATTATGAATATTTTTAGATTTTAAGTACAGTTGCTTTTTTTGCAACTGGCAGCTATCAAAGATGTGTTGGTCAAAATTTTCATCACGCTGTCGAACAATCCCGCATGAGCAGGATCATTTCAGAAGTAACTTATCTATCTACCTTTGATAAATTCACCTTCCGCCACTGTTCAGTACTTTTAGGAGGTCCATTACCGGTGGCATTTTGTCTTCGAGAAAACCCTTGCCATAAATAATTTATTTTATTTATGTCTGTAGGTTTCGTCTTTCCCCTAATCAAAACTCGGTTTTGTTCTAAAAAATCTATTAAATCCTCGTACTGTTTTCTAGTAGTTTTTTTTAAGCGTTGAGCCATTTTGAGCCGACACAAACTACCTACAGCAAAATAACAAAACCAAATCAGAGACAAATGAAATTATTTTTCATTCTCCGTTTCATGCGCATGCGGCGCGTCATTCAAGTCATATTCTCTCTAACTCATATTAATTTCATATAGCACTATCTCCCTTCAATGAAAGTATGCTTTCTTCCCTTTTAACAGCTCAAACATAACATACGCGATAACGTATACGTTAAAAGAATGATACAGCATGCCAGGTTTTAGACGTTACGTTATCAGACCTGTTAAATCCATACGTTATTTTCAGATAACGTACATGTGTTAAATATAACGTACGTGATACAGCATAGGGCTGATTATCTAAAAGCTATGTAATTTTCGAGATGAACACCATAAAATTTCTTGATTATTTTTTATCTAAGTATTTTCATTGTAACAGAAGTTATATGATCTTGCAGGAAATGAACAATGATATATAGACAAACATTTTTGATCCTAGTAGATCAGAAGTTTTGAGATGGTTATTGTTAGAATTACATTTTTTAATTTCTTAACAGAAAAATTGACAATAGTTAATTATAAAATGGAAAAAAATCGTTTTTTGTTTATAGGCCATCGATGATGACTCTAACCAGACAGCACAGATGACGGCAGCCGTTTTGGATTGGCCACAAGCAACATATGCCTCAAAGGTAAGAAATTTCATTTACTATACTCTGATACGCTGATTGCCAAACAAATATAGTAATCACGTGCATATCGCCTAGCTGTAGGCTCCTTATTAAAAAATCAAAGATCCGCGTTCAAAGCTGAAGTTTGATTGACATCACGCCATAGTCGATTTGTACATTTCCAAACAGCGAAATTCTCAATATGCATCGATACAGGTTACAACAGGCATTTTTATTACTATACATGTTCGGCAGTCAGAATATAGGATTATTTTTATCAAGTTTCTTCAGTCACAGTCCGGCAAATCCAGAGAGCATAAAAAACCTAGTATGTTTAATGAAGCAGAGCAAATTACATGTTTCTGTACAGGCACTATTTAAATTTTTTAGTTTAAAAGACATTGGTACGTCGACAAGTTTCCATACAAAAACCTCATAACTCGGTGACAGCGACGCATAACTTTATGTGTTGTTTAAAAATGTAACAAAAATTGCCTATGTACAAAATAGGTCTTTAACATTTTAATTGCCGTAACCATATAAATTCGAAAAAAAAATTGTGAACAAAAACGCACATTATAATGAGTAATACACATTTGGCTTTACAAAACTTGTTTGATTGCCTCAGCTCGTCGCCTTATTCTGAAAATCAAACACGTTTCATTAAAAATGCCATAATCAAACCTGTATCATCAATAATTATAATTATTACTCATTTAAAACTGGTAGGGATGGGTTCTCAGGAATATTCCCAAATTGGGAATATTCCCAATTCGAATATTTCCAGGACGGGAGTTTTGCCTCAAAAGGAATATTCCTAACAGTTTTCTGAAAAATTTCAAACTCCCGGGAATAATCCCAAAGTTCCCCAGAAAATATAACAAATTTGAAAATGCCGTTTACATTTATGTCAAATGCATATGACACAAATTGTGTGAAGTTATGATTTTTATCAGATATTTTCGTTTTATAATTCAATTCATATTCGCCGAAATTTAAGTTGTCGTTGAGTTGTATAAAGTAAAAAGTAAATTATATCATAAAAAAAGTTGATTGAAGATGAAGTTACTTTGTGAAAATCCATTTTGATTTAAAAAATTATAAACACTTTTTTACTTGTCTAATTTTCACTTAAATAAAGTGAAAATTAGACAAGTAAAAAGTGTTTATAATTTTTGAAATTATATCATAATTCAGTGTTACTCAGAGATAAAAGAAAGGTAGGTGATGGAAATTAAGTTTGTGAACATGAGTAGGTAGGTTTGCTTCATTAATATTGACCTCTCACAGTTTTCACAATATACTATATTATACTGCTTATATTTTCAGTTTTTGGTGAGCCATGGTGAGACAAGTTTTTGAAATTTGGAGGGGCTTTGATGTTATCCACAAGAGTGGAAAAAAATATGCCATATGTAAATTCTGTCGCCAGAAATATCTAGCGAATACAGAAAAGATGAAACGCCATGTAAAGAACTGCCACAAAATTTCAACACATGTTCAAGGGAATTTGATGAAAATGTGCAGATCCTCTAGTAATATTCAGAAATTGACACTACCAGCCAAAAGTACTTTAAAAAAGTTCAGAAAGCACTGCAAGTAGTAGTCAAATTATAGATCCTTTCTTGATACAATGCCTGAAGAAGAGCATAAAAATTTGAATGTTTTGTTATCCAGAGCAATTTATGCCATAGGGTGGCCCATGAGTATTGTAGAAAACAGTTTTTTTCAGGAGTTTATTCATAAAATTTGGCCATTGTATACTTTACCATCTAGAAAAACCGTTGGAGGGATTCTTTTGAATAAAAAATATGAAGAAGTGTCAAAAGGATCAGCTGAGACCATTGCATCAATGACTGTTTTTTGTTAACACTGTTCAAATGAAGGATTGTACACATTCAGCGCAAAATATTTGTCTTGGAATTGAAAATATAATGGAGAAAATTGGGAGCAACAAGGTACACACCATTGTAACTAATAATGCTCCAAATATGAGAGCCAGCTGGCCTTTATTCAGGAATAAATATCCTCAGATTATTACATATAGATGTCTAGCACATGGTATTAATTTGCTAGCGATAGATTTTGGTTTCCAAAATTTCTTCTATCAACAGAACTGTTTCTGAAGCAAAAGATATTGTGATATATTTTAATAATAAACATTTACCATGCCACGTTTTAACTCAATTGAAAGAAGAAAGAGCCAATCAAAGTTACCCTACATTGAAAGTACCCGTGGAAACGAGATGGAATACTCATACAATTATGTTTAAAAGCCTGTTGGCTAATAAAGAAGTGCTACAGGCAGCTTGTTTTCACCAGTTGTTATTTACAAACATAAAGCCTGGAATAAAAAATACTGCTTTCTGAAGAAACATTCTGGATGAGAGTTGAAAAATCACTATTCTTCACTCCACTAGCTACTTCAGTAACAGCCTTAGAAGGACACTCTGCAAAGACACATATAAATCACATTGAATTATCCTTTCATGAGGCAATACCTCAGTTTGCTTTAAACAAAAGAAAAATTATATTAAATTGTCTTCAAAATCGAAAAGATTTCGTGTACCATGATGTACAAATAGCCGCTCATTTTTTGAAACCTGACACATGAAAAGACTTAACTAATGAAGATGTCAGTGTTGCTTTTATGTTTCTCAGGACAGGCAGAACAAATGAATATTGATTTGGAAGAATTAAGTTGAGTTTGCACAATATCGAGTGAAGACAAATGACTTCTCGAATAAAGTTCTGTTCCAATCAGCCAAGAGAATGGAAGGTACAACATGGTGGAAAAGGTTTTATCCTTAATAAAGTATTGTGTAAGATAGCTTGTCGCTTACTTTCGTTTCCAGCAACAACTGGCGGATGCGAAAGAATTTATTAAATTTTTATCAATATAAAAACTAAAAAAAGAAATAGGTTTACATTAGAAAGGACACAGAAACTTGTATTTGTATAATATAATTTGAATAATGTGTTAATTGACTTAAGAGCTATTGATGACCGCGGTAAGGAAAATTTAGATCCAGAAGAGACAGAAGATGATACAGAAGAAGAACCGCCAGATGACAACGACAATGTTATTGATTTAGATAGTGAGAATACCGAGTCAGATTATAACACAAGTGGCCTAGTTGATGATGAGAGCGATGCGAACCAGGATGAGAGCGCAGTGAAACAGATGAGAGCGATAAAGAAGATAATTGTGATTCAAACGAAACAGATATGGATTTGGAGGGAGCAAGTGCACTGACACATTGCTGACCATAATGATGAGCAAAAAAACCTACAAGACCTTTTGAAAGCGACAACTAAAGAAATATGTACTCTTGATGGGACAAAAATAGTAATTTTAGAAAACTGTGTTTTTGGCCTTTCTAATACAAAACTTGTTTAGAGAAAATAAAATAAAATATGCTATATTCTAAAATCTTTGTTTATTTTCACGATTTTTTTTTTGTTTTTGTATTTCTCAATTTAATTTTTCAAAACTCATCTACTTAAATTATTTACTCATGACATCAATCGGTTGCTAAATGTGGAGATGTTACGAATGATTTTATCTTGTATATGATTATTTGATATTGTTAGATTGAGAAGAATGCGGTGAATACAAAATTACACTTTTATTTCTAAAAACTCCCGGGAGTTTTGTAAAGCTCCCGGAGTTTTCATTATAGTCTAACCTAAAAAATAAAAATTCCGGGAGCTCTCGACTGGGAGGAATGGGATTTTTCAAAACTCCGGGAGTTAACCCATCTCTACTTAAAGGCAATGTCTTCAGATTTGTCCAAAGCATTTAATCGGTAGAATCAAATTGAGTAACATATGTAAATCATTTGAAATAGATGTCGGATTTTCTTTTATAGGTATGCAATTCTATGCCACTTTTATCATAATAAGTAACAAAATTGAATGCTATTCTTCTAGCACATTCATATTTCTATAATGTTATTTGCAGATAGAAAAAGGGGACAAAGGCATAACGGTGCTTAGAGAAGTTGATGGAGGTCTTGAAACCATACAATGTAAACTTCCCGCCGTAGTTAGTGCCGATCTTCGTTTGAATGAGCCCCGCTATGCTACTCTGCCAAATATTATGGTAAGCTCTTATTTCTCAGGAAATACCTAACGATAATGATCATTGACATTAAATAAAACCATGTTAGTTATTTTTTGATATTAAAAAATAAATGGAATATAAATATTTTTTTTCAGAAAGCTAAAAAGAAACCAATTCAAAAACTAACACCAAAAGATCTTGGAGTGGATGTAACACCAAGAATTCAAATTGTGAGTGTAGAAGACCCTCCAACCCGTCAAGCAGGTGTTATTCTTCCCGACGTTGATGCTCTTGTCGGCAAATTAAAGGAAGGGGGACATATTTAAATAGACAACTAACATCTGAAATTTGTATGTACTTGTATTTTTCAAAAATGGTTATATTGAAATTAAAGTAAGTTTATCTAAGGTCCTGTCCCATGAATGAAGGCCTACACTGCTACTCCTCGATTTGTCACTTTCATTTTATTATTTTATTAATCAGATCTATGATAAACTTATTTTATTTTTTTTATTTCAGTAGTGGTTTAAAAAACAGTTTATATTTTTATACTTTAGGTTCAAAATATGTTATTGTTATTTAATAAAATCTTAAAAACAAAATTGCCATATTTTTGTTTAAATTAGATACCTATGAGCACAATTTTCTTCTTATTTGAGCTTTTAATTTTTTTAATGTTGGTAAATGTCCAAACATGTATAGGTTGCATCTGCATTTCCTTTAGTTAGAGATTTTGCTACTTTTGTTTTATGCTGCTGTAATGTTATTTTTATTCTACACAATTTTATTAATTCATTTTAAAATATAATACTAATAGTTTTTAATTTCTATATATTCAAAAAAAATAAAAAATGGTAACCCTAATTTTTAAGATGTCAGATAACTTGCACAATTATACTATATTATATTCAAAAATATGGTATTTAAAATGAATTATTTGTTTTCATCTTTTGTTCTCAATAGAAAAATTTTAACTGTTAAGTAAAAATCCGGATATTAACAAATTGCCTATTATCAACAAGTGCCTATGTGATATTTTGCATATGAAAATATTACGTCTTTGGATGTAGAACTTTCAGTGGAGGCTGGTGGATTTAGATTGTACCATATCTCAGTATTGAAGCATGTAACCCAAGCAATATTTGAAGGCACGACTATTAATACTGATTAAAGTTTTGTAGAAAAGAATTTGAGAAAAAAAGTTACAAAAATGCGCTGCACCCCAGATTACTTTTAGATCATTAGTAAAATATTTACAAACTATTTTTTTTGCAATTAGAAGGAAATTTTATCACCTCGTTTTTTTTAGTTGCCGAAAATTTTGATTTGTAAAGTCAACATTTTAAAATTTACACAATGAGGGACTTAAATTTCAAAGTGTTATAACTGAGTTCCATGCTAGTAGAGTTTTCTGCCTCGCAAAAGTGCTTTCTTTTGCGATTCCGTCTGCAATCGATTGTTAAAACTTGGAAACCCCCGCAAACTGTTACTTACACTTTGTGAAAATAATTCCACCTGGTTGTACAAAAATTGTATGGTGCAGGGGGGCTGTAAAGGGTTATTATAGAAAAAAGGGTGGTTTTGAGTTATTTATATAATAAGAATCTACGTAAAATTATGTACCGGTTACATAAGTGTGGAATAATAATTGTCATTATAAATGCAATACAATAATTATTGAAAATTATATTTTACATTACATCATATGGAGAAAGAAATCATTCAAGACGATTTTCTCGAAACATCTAATTCGCTAACTCATCATTTTTCCGTTTAACTAACCCTATCTTCGTAACGGCTGCATTTCTCGAAAATATGTTTAGAATAAAAGTTGTGCATCATTTCATGAGGATAATACTGATTTTTTTATTTTTCAAATCCCTTGTTTTATAAGGGAGATATTTAGCAAAAACTGAATCAATGTAATGATGCTGTTGTTTCAAATAAATTGAAGCGTTAGTATCCGCCTGCTAATTTAATTGCATAAAACCCTTACCCACGTTCTCTTTCTTTGTCTCGTTTATGTGAGAGCATTTCACCTTACTCTAGAGGAGTGGAAGGGACGCTTCGGCTTTACAACATAGATGTGTGACTGTCTACAGTATTTCGACATTGTTTTACTTTTTCTTGAATATCTTAGTTATAAATAAAGCCATCAAAAAAATAATAATACCATAATAATCACAATAAAATTTCGAACATTATTTATCGAAGTAATTTTTTTGATTAGTGCAGTGGTTTTTCATATATTAAGTGATATACACTAACATTTTGAGTAGCTTCATAGTTACTCCGGAATTTAAGTTTATAATTTCTCTAACACATGTAAAACTATAGAAAATTTGAGTTTCTGTATTTTTTTTATAAGAAAATTACTCGCAATGTTACTTTAATTTTTTATTAGGCGTATAGATATTTTAATTTTAAACAAATTTGTTTTTTATATATTTTTTTGAAAACACCCCCTACAACCCCCCTGCACCATACGATTTTTGTACAACCTAGGAGAATTACTATCTTATGGGATATGTAACAATTTGTAGGGGTCGACAAATTTTAACAATGAATTGCGAACGGACTGAACAATAGAATCGGTTTTTTACTCTACTATGCCCAATACTGAGATATGCTACACCCTAAATCCACCAGCCGTCACTGAAATATGCCTTATTATTTACATACACCCAGCATAGGATACTAGAGGTTTATTAATAATGCAAGTATTGCTAGTATATGCTGACAACAATAAACAAGTGTTAATGAATATAAAAGGTAAGTCTGTAAGTTACACCTTGCCCTCACCGATGCCAATCACTTTCTTCATCTTTATGGATCAGGGTCGGATGCTTTTACTAGTGGAATAAATAATTATTATTGCCAATTTCTGAATCAAATAAGTAAAATAAATTTATTTTCATGCCCCCTTACATCTCCCAGTTTCCATACATCCGTGCCGCAGGCTCATCAGTAAAACTTGATGCTTAAAACAAAAATGATCTATTGGTGATACTTCATACTTGTCAGACCCATTGTCACATATAGATCACTAGTATGGTGGCAACAAACAGAGGATAAAACAGCACTAAAAAAGTTGCTAAAGGTACAACGGTTAGCATGTCTGGAAATCACAGGCGCAATGGAAGCAGCCCACAATGCTCAAAGACTGCATCTGAGTATTTTGAAAATGAATTTCAATTAGTCTTAATGAAACCTACTGACAAAATGCCAGCGAGACGGATATTTGAGGTGATAATAACTGATTGCCAAATATGGCGCTCTGGAAGATTCAAATTTGAAAACAGTTCCCTTATATAAGTAAAAATGTTATGTAATCTGTCTTTATTTATATTGTGTACTATTGAGGACGTGTCTAAGCACTACGGGGTATTTAAGACTAATAAATGATATTATTATTATTATCTAATACACAGATGGATACATGGGCCCAGATGTAGGCTATCAAAACACTTAGACCAAACTTCCTCCATATTTTAGGTGGAAATTCACGCCATATACATCTGCATTCAAGAATGCATTAAAAAAGGCACACAAAGAGCAAGAATCTATCCTCTCAGACAGCACTTAAAGCTTTAAGTTTCTTGGAAGTCTAACATAGCCTGGGAATGTCTATAAACCGTACAGCAACTGACGAGGAACATTGATTGTGGGTCAGGGCATGAATAGAAGGGAATGAGATTGCTGATAGCCTTGTGAGGCAAGGTGCAGAATCATCGTTCATCAAACCAGAACCGTTTTATAGAATATCTGAAAGTCACACAACAGTCTGAAAATGGGAAAAGGAACAAATTCACTTACTGGCAATTAACTCCGGGCCAAAGATAAACGAAGCTTATAAATAACTCGCAAAAAATGAACTAGAAAGAGTTTAGGATACAACAGGTCTTCTCACAGGTCATTGCCTACTGCGATACTATCTCAAAAAAATGGGCAGAGCTGAAAGCGACACATGTCGCCTTTGTACAGATAGAGATACTGCGGAACATACTTGGTTCATGTGAAAGTCCTAATCCTCCAAAGGCTACAATATGTGGAGCAGGTATCCATATCACTTGCCGAAGTGGAAACCATAGCTCCCAGGAGTTTTAAGCTTCTATAGAAGTCTAGAAATTATTAGGGAAAGATCTTTTTAGGTCGCAGTGAAGGGGAGCCACTAGGGGCCTTAACTAGTGTTGGCAAGGAAACCGGTTTTCTGGATAACCTGGATAATTGATTTTGGATTATTCGTGGTTTTGTACAAAATCGATTTAGTTATTCGGTTAACCCGTTATTCGGAAAACCGGTTAATCGGAAAAACCAGTTTTTCGAATAACTGACTGCTCAAATAATCAATTAATATGCGTTTTCTTTCTTTCAAATGTTGAAATCTGTAAATACAGAAAGGTTACCACTGATGCCTGTTTAGTTTAGATATATTTTGTATCTTGTTATTTTTGTCATAGCTTGCGAATATTAACTAAACACAATAATACACAACCACAACACTAAAAAGTCTCTAGACTTTCGTCGTGATATGACTCATGCATGGTGTGAACCGGGCACTTGCTCTAGTCTAAATTAAAGCAGGAAAAACAATCCTTTACACTTTTCTTCACAGTTTTTATTTTAAACTTCAACATTAACTGTTCTGTGCCTCAACAGGTTGTCTCATATTATACAAGATTTATGTGGAATTAAAGATCGGGAGGTAGAAGAGTACTCTAATTCTGTTCTCAAAATTAAAGAAAAATTACTTTTATTTCTTTTTTTAGTAATTTCAAACAAGACAGTTTTCTGTTTATATGTTTCATGTGTGTGTTGATGTTATATTCACCAATACTTTCAGCCCTCTTTGTATTAATTTTGGATGGTATCGACCTCGCCAAAATAACTAGTACATAATAGTTCTATAAAATTGTTGTATCGAGTTTTTTTTATAGAATAGAATAGAATAGAATAGAGCTTTATTCATCACATATAGTTTTATACACAAGAGTACAACACTTATTGGACTAGTCATTAAAATCTACAGGCATACCATTCAAAACAACTTCAAATAAATGAGATTCATTCACACCAATATCACACTTTCACACAGTCATACAATAATAAAAAATATAAAATAAAATAAAATAAAATAATACACTTAATAGTAAATTAGGTACATAGAAATTCTTCCACTGAATAAAATGCCTTACCAATTAGATAAGCATATAATGTACTTTTAAAAGTATTAAAATTATTAAAATTTTTTGTAGTGCCAAATAAACAATTGAATCTATTAAAGCAAATAATACCTTGATAGAGGTGTGAGTTCTGGCCAATACTTAATCGTGAATATGGGTGATATACATGTTCAGAGTTTCTAGTGTTATGGTTATGCAGTGTACTGTTTGTTACCAATGCACATTCTTGTTTTTTTATATTTAGTATAATAAGAAATATATAAAGAGAGGGAAGTGTTAGGATGGATAACTCGATAAATAATTGTCTACAAGGTGTCCTGACATGTGCCCCGACCATACATCTAACAATTCGTTTTTGTATTATAAATGTTTTATTACTGTGAGCCACTTTTCCCCAAAACATTAAACCATAGCTAATAGTTGATTGCACTAATCCATAATATGCCAGCCTAAGAATCTCACGGGATACTGTATTATATAATTGTCGGATGATAAAACATATAGTACTCATTTTTTTTTGAAAGTGCCTCGATATGTTGTTCCCAAGTGAACTTTTGGTCTACTGTAATACCGAGAAATTTTATGTGATTTGTTTGCTCAATACTTTTATGATTTACTTTTATGAGAGGACTTAGATTATGGTTTATGTTCTTTGGTAAAAATGGCATGTAAAATGTTTTTGTTAAATTTACTAATAATCCACTATTCAGACACCACTCATGAAATTCATTGGCAGAAATGTTAGCTTCAATCGCGGTATTTTCAAGATCGTTTTCAGCTATTAAGATATTAGTGTCATCGGCATACATAATTACTTTCCGATCGTTGCTATAAGAGTGTATCATATCATTTATGAATATAACGAAAAGTAGTGGACCCAAAACTGAGCCTTGCGGAACACCCATTCTAATAGTATTTTCCTCCGATTTACTACCGTTAATAACAACTATCTGCTTTCTGTCTTTCAAGTATGAAAGTGGCTACTGATCTTCTGAAATGAAAATATTAAATTTATTTGTCTTCTAAAATCTAAATTATAAACTCAGTATAATTTGTTTTCTTATTAACGGTTTTTTAAGTTTCCGATTAACCGGCTTTCGGATAACCGAATAACCGGTCTTTTGGAAATCCGAATAGTCGATTATTCAGATAACCAATATCTGAGTAACCGATTATTCAAATATCTGGTTACCCACTTATGATCTACATTTGGACACCCGGTTTTATCCGAAATCTATTAACTGGTTTCACTTTTTCAGGTTTTTGCCAGCACTAGCTTTAACGACCCACTTGCAATCTAACCGGTTTTCTTCTAAAAAGTGGTCATCCACATTAGTATTTAAAACAAAATATAGAATTAAAAAAGTTTGTGTACTACTACCATCTTTGGAAAGGATAATGTACAAAATATAAACGAAATTTTACAAATTTTCTCAAACCTGTAATAAAATTTTATTATAAAATTAATGATATAGTTGATTACATGTTATTTATAACATAATTACACAATATAATTACAAATGTAGTCAAATTATGTAGTATATTTTAATATTGTTTCCTACAAAAAATATCGAATCAGTTTGTAGACAAAATATCGGTATGGGTATCAATTATTTTGCAGAGAAACACTAAAGATCAATCTTAATACTTAATGAATAAGATATATTTATTAGTTTTAAATCCTATTAATTATGCAACAAAATATAGCAAAAATAATATATGTAGTTTATCATATTGCGGGCTTTCTTTGGTAAATCACAATTATTGGAATGAGTATATCCATTTTGGAGGGATGGAAGTATTAATTCAACAAAATTTTCCAGTCAAATCTCTGGTTTGCTGAGTGTGTAATGGGATAACAAGGTGGTTCCACTATTTCCCATTTGTCTTGCTGACATGTCATCTGAATTAGGCTGCAATATGGTACTTTTTGTATAAGCTTTGTCATATCATTGGCTAACCTTGTTCTTCTTCCTAATAATTCATGTGCACAAGTATCCAATGTAGCAGCATGACCAACAAATAGTATATTTCCCATAGGATTTGCAGATACAGCACCTAAAACAAAATATAAATAATTGAAAAATATGGTAAGGAAGAACAACTTGAAAATGAGAATATTTCTCTTCAGGCATGGTGTGTTTTAATTTGTTATTGAGTGCTCAATCAGTTAAAAAGTTGGCCAAAATTCAAAATGTCGGGGCTTGTCGGGTACAATTTTTCAGTACAAAAGAAAGTTTGGATATTCTTTTAACAATTTGTAATGAAAAATGTGTAGCAAACTGTTGCATTTTTTTTATTTTGGTTTTTTTTGTAACTCAATGTATATAGGCTTTTTTAAAATATAAAAAAAATTCAACTATTTGCTACATATTTTTCATTAAATATTGTTAAATGAATATCAGAACTTTCTTTTGTACTGAAAAATTCTACCCGACACTTCACCAAAAACATTAAATTTAAGAAATATCTTGAAAAAACAAAAGACATGCAACCTATGCAATAGCTAGATACCCACTGTTGCTGCGACTTTTGATTGAGCAGATCGATTGCAATATGGCCGTTGCATGCCATTTTATCGCCCTGTGGACGCTACATTTATTATAGATAGATACATTTATTAGTCATTGAAACATTACAATTTTTACAATGTTTGTCGAGATTTGCACTTTCGAATTTTGGCCAACTTTTTAAGGGCAAATACTCCACTGTGTGTCGGTTAATTTCTTACACCAAAGACTATTATTGACACCGGGAGGTACCCTCATCAGTTTTTTAATAACCTTTGCTATGTTATAGTTGAATATGTATACATTCACACTAAAAACCAAATATGTGATGTACATAACCTAATTGTCCTATCTATGTGACTGAACATGTATTTCCCAAGCGGACAGTTAATAACTCATCATATGCATTTGCATATGCCCCTTTTTAAATATTACTGAAGTATACACAATTCTTTCTCTTGAAACCCTTCGCGGACAAATTCGTAGATAGATAAGATAATTTATTTATCACTCAAGAAATATAAAACTTATCGGATATTCACAAATTCAAAATTCCATAACAAAAAATAAAGTAAAATACAATAATAATACACAATGACATAGTATACGAGCAAAATACAAACAACTACAGTAAGTATATAAGGGTCTTTCTCTACTAATGGGAAACTGGCGGTCCCAAGAGTATTTTATGCACATAACATTATATTGATACGTTATAACTATTTTAAATTGTAATAAATTTTTTTCTGATTATAACTTACTATATTTCTTATTTTTTTTTTTCATTTCAACCACTGAAAAGACAGTCCCCTGGTTTGTCCCTACTTACATTACAACTTGGAACAAACATCTAAGAATGATATTTGAGTTTGATAAGTAGTGAGGTTTGTAGTTGATCCATGAAGGTTTCTGCAAAATTACAAGGCGGAAAAACTTCTATCTTAAATATTTATTTTGATAAAATGACACTAAAACGTTGTCCTTTAACTTTGTAAAGCCCCCGGTGAAGTTTAAAAAAATCACAAAAATCATTCTACAGCTTAAAGTAAACTAATCTCGCAATGAATGGAGCACGATCAGCGTGAAATTTGTTTGTGAACAAAAACAGTGATAAAGTGCCTAATTTTAACAGTAGTATTTAACTATTCATCGTTGACGAACGTGTCTCAAGCGAGCGGAACAATAGGCCCCTAGTAATTATGATAAAAACCCACATGGGTTTTTTACATAATTATTTATTGATACTCCATTGTTATAAATGATTTTTTTAGGATGAAATATAGATGAATCTATCATTTCAATAATAAGTTATAATCAGAAAAAAATTTATTACAACTTAAAATAGTTATGTGCGTAAAATACGCTTGGGAGCGCCAGTTTCCCATTAGTGGAGAAATACCCATAAAAATTCATCTAGATAAAATACAGTTATACACAATGACATTGTAAACAAGCAAGAAACAAACTACATTTAAATATATAAATATTTATCCATGGAATAAAATGCGTAAATGCGAATAAAATTAACTATGCATATAACCTATTTTTAAAATTATTGACTTTATGCCTCTTTGAACTACATTTTTCCTTAAAATTTTGGAACACATATTCTGTTATTTTGCAAGTAATTAACGTTAAAAAATCAAAATTAATTTTTTTTCTGGCAAAACTGTTATTTTCGACACCTATTGCATAAGACTTTTTTTTTGTTATTTTTAGTCCAATATATAACCTGGTAAAATAATGGCACTCGTACTTTTTACATCCTGTATATGTATTAAATATTTATGTGACAGACAATTATCGTGTTTATCTCGTCAATGAATGGAGATTTTCAAAATTATGAGATAAAATGTTTTCATATTTTTAATATAGGAAAAATTGCCTACCTCTAGCAACAAAAGCACTTCGTAAATAAAATTGTTCACAGTTCTCTTTTGACTCCTTTAAGTCCTTTTCATTAATAAATGGTTGGTAATTCTCATCAATATTATATCCAGCATTTTTTAATTCCTCTACGGTAAACCAATCCGGTAAGCATTCTGGATACCAGACCAACCACTCAAAAAGCCCTGGTTCAATTTTTATTTTAACTTTATCTCTTTTGTTCAAACCTTGTAAAAATGCATCACAGGTTTGAATACATCGGAAAGAAGGTGAACAATACGCAAAATGTATATCAATATTTTGTTCCTTTAGAGCATCACCAACCTAAAAGTATTTAGTTAAAATTAAGTAATAAATGCTTTTTTTACTATTTTGACTATTATCTCTGGGAAAATAGGAGTAGTCTCGCTACTTTTCTGGTTTTATTAAATTTGTAATAAAATATGTTTGAGAAGTTAGGAACAGTTTGAAACTTGACCAAGTGTACTTTGTTATTTTAAATACAACACTATATTTCTAAGGATTTGGATAGATGATGAAAAAACGTTTTCAGTAAATATCTTACTGACATATAGTTTGTTGTTTGGATATTTGTACGTACATTACAATTATAAGCTGTATGAAGTATAATCGAAATCACGAAAGATTGCTGTTGTCACAAACAAAGCAACCAACTACGCAATTAAAAAAAAAAAAATTAAATAATTGAGCAGTTGAATAAGTATGGATTAACATTTCAAGAAGGGCTAACAATGACAGAATTATTAACTATTGCCAAAAGTAACTAGAGAAAAAAATATGTTGTAGATGAGATAATAAGAGTATGGGCGCTTCCAATGACTTCATTTCTGAAGTCATTGGGCACTTTAAACTCCACCTTATCAATGCGAGTTTAACATCATTAAATTAATATGGGCAAACTGCAAATCTTATTATAACACGCATATTGGTGAAGATGGATATGGAGATGATAAGATACTCATGATGAAGAAGGCGCTGGATCAAATAAATGTTGAAATGTGGAAGAACTGTGTAAGGCATACTAATGATATAATAAACAAATGGTACGGTAGATGAAGTGAAAACAGTGAATGATGTTAATTAATTTAAATGTAATTATTAAAATTTATATAAAGGGTGTTAAAATAAAAGGTTACATTTTAAAATGACCGCCATTTCGGTTATGTCAAGCGTATAGATGTCATATTTGAAAGCTATCATCACAAAGTGTGCCATTTTACTAATGCAACGCTATTCGCTCAAAGAGAGTTTACTTATTGTGAAAACCCATTCATTATCAAAATGGGGAAAGTGTTATAAAGTTTCCAGATCGTGTAATTTCTTACTTTGGGGATCTGAATTGGCCACCAAGATTATGCGACCTAACGCCCTTAGACTTCTTTCTTGAAGTCTTTTGAAAAGCGAAGTCTACACCACGATCCTAAAGTGATTCAAGACTTGTAGGACGAAATTCGACGACATACCGCTGAAATAGAGCTGCAGTTATGCCAAAAGGTACTGCAAAATTTTCCAATTCATGCCAAAAAAAAATTATATCATTGGACGTGACGGACGATTATGTCTACCGAAATGCTCACGTAACCTACAAAACGTCTCCATGTGCTAGGAGCTGTAAGGTTTCCTTTCCAGAGTCCGTATATGAGCCATCCGGCCGCCTTAACGAACCGAATTCCCTTGTCGGCTCTCTGGAAAGAATCTTGTGGATTCTAGTACTGTGAGGTACGTCAGTTATACTCTCACAGAATTTTCTCCAAGATCCCCTTTTTGCTTTCCTTATTTCTTTGTTATAGTCCGTTAGAGCGGATCTATATTGGTCCCAGTCGCCCAAGCTTTAGCTCGATTAAAGAGGCGTCGAACTTCTTTTCTCATTTTATCCAAATTTTTGTTCCACCAAGACGTGCCTCTATTATCCCTTTTTGTCTTCAGTGGACAGTTTTCGTTATATGCTGAGACCATTGCGTTGCGGATCTGTTCAGCCGCAATATCAGTCTCATCACGATTCCTGATTGTGGTGATAGCGGATTGAAGGTGAGACTGGAGGGAATATTTATACCCTTCCCAGTCCGTGCACTTCGGATCCCGATATGTCACCACAGGTCTTGGACCAGCTTCTATATTGAATAGAATATGTTTATGATCTGAACACGAGGGTTCAGAAGATACTTTCTAATTGGATATCTTGTTGCTCAGGTAGTTTGAGCTGATTGTAATATCTAATACCTCCTTCCTATTTCTGGTGACAAAGGTTGGTTCGGAACCAATGTTATTCACAGTTAGTCCTTCACCTAACAAATATTCAAAAAGTGACTCACCTCTTTGGTTAATGTTCGTGCTTCCCCACGCTGTATGGTGGGAATTCGCGTCACATCCAATAACCAGGTGGATATTGTTCCTCTTGCTGTAGGCGATTAAATCCCCATCTACAGCTGGAGGAGGTTGGTCTGCATTTCTATCACCCGGGAAGTAGGCTGAGCAGACGATTATATCCATCTTGCTTCCTCCCTCCGAGATCGATACCTGGACGGTTACAACGTCCTGGGTGCAGTAACCTGTAAGAACAAAGTGGTTAATGTTATTTCTGATCAAGATACATGCCCTGGGTCTTTCATCAGAGCCGATTTCTATTACCTTGCCAGAAGTATTTCCCAGGCCGCTTACTCGGCCTGTGTTACTTGTCCAGGGTTCCTGGAGGAGAGCGATGTCGATTTGCAATAAATAACGAAGTTTTGTATTTTCTCTCTCTATCAATTAGTTACAGACGTGTTATCTATTTAGTTTTTTCATAACATTTATTTTTTCCCCACCTCTACATTTTGTCAAATAATATAGAAACATAAAATTAGTTTAAATTTAAAAACTACTGAAATGGTTAAATTAACCTGATTTTTAACACAAATTGTAGGTTATGTTTTTTACTTTTTCACCTGTCAATGAGTAAAGTTTGTTTATATCTGGACGTCATTTTAACAAGCCTGAATTTGGCTAAAGCAGTGCTGATTTGATTCATATGAATTATAACGATACCGTAACGGCATTCTTTTGCGATTTCGATTATAAATAAATTGAAGGGCAACTTTTGAGCATAGGCGTGTACTGTAGAACAAAATTTTTTATATATTCCAACACTGAGATAGGGCATACTCTAAATTTCACCGGCCACCTCTGAGTACTTGTCAATGATCAAAGGTAATTGTCAAGTTATGTATTCATACAATATAATGTCAAAAATATAATTGCAAAAATATTACGACGCCGCTGAATCAAGTGACAAATAAGCTGGTCAATAAAGCTGAGACATAGGTTCATAGGTTCTTTGTTCCACTTATCCATTAACTTATTGGTCAGATGACTGTCTGCCTAGACATACGTATACCTATATTGGCTTATTCTATAAATGCATTGCCACGGACGCAGGTCATAATTTGATACACATGCAAAGATCCAAACAACAATGTTATGAATAAATAGTTCTTGAAATATTACAAAAAAAGGTGAGATAATCAGAGCTGTTACAAGTACTCTTAGAAAGTACTTGCAGTATAAGTATCAAGTATTCAAATATCAAAAAATTACTTGAAGTATCAAGTAAAGTACAGTTTTCTTAAAACATACTTCAATTATCGTAATTTACTTGAAGTGAAACAACAGTACTTGAAGTATGCTTTATAATTTAAGTATATAGAATACTTAAAGTACATAAAATTACTTGAAGTATTACAAAAAAATCATAAAAAACTTATGTAAAAATCAGTAACTTTCAATTTAAATACATTGTATTTTTGGAATGGATAAATGGTAAAATGGTTTCAGATTCAGATTAGAGTTGTGTAAAAAATATAATTTGACATACTTAGTTATATGCTAAGCTTATGCGTGTAAATCACACGGTGAAAATTAGTGAATATAAAAATAAATTTATTATATGTAGGTGTCGCATTTTAAAAATGCTACTTTGTTTTGTCCCCCTGCAATGGACCCATTATATCTGAAATCAGTTTTAAATTAGCAAAGTCTACATCAAAAAATCTTATTCTGAACCTTTAAAATGGAGGTCATTTTAATTGTTTCGGTGAAAAAAAGGTTGCAACATCTAACCTTATCTTAATAATAATTACATAATGATGATATTATGTTTTGCTTAATTTCCTTTCTTCCTTATTTTCTATTAATTTACAAAAAAGAAGTAAAACATAATGTATAAAAATTATAGTTACTTCGGAAACTGGCTTAATATTCTTGACACTTTTAATGCACAACAAGCCTAACCACTGACAACCATATATTATGAATTTTATGTTACGACAATGTCGATTACCAAAATGGCAAAAAATGTGAGAGAACAAGAGTTATAAGCTGTATACTTAAACACACCGAAACGTAACATAGACATCTTGAATTTAAAAAAACTTATAAATCTTTTTCTCAAAGCAACCACCACACGTAGTTCCTACAGCGAAACAAAAAAGTGTATGAAGCGTACTAGTGTAAACAAACAAACTAAATTAAATAAATCCTAAGTAATTCTAGCAAGTCCGAAGCATTTCTTGTATGGTCTTGTTTATGCGAAGTTTTGACAAACAAAATGTAATTGAAAAAGGAATTTTATTTCAAGTTATTGTTTCAGAGTGCAAGTATCACACAAATATTTACTTGAAGTAGCCCAAGAATACTTCAAGTATTATTATACAAAGTAACTTACTTGTCAAAATCAAGTAAAAGTTTTTTGTGTGAATAATTGAAATACAAGTACAAATATCTACTCAGATATGTACTTAAAGTAAAGTATTTCACGTACTAATAAATACTTGAAGTATAATTTCAAGTATTTTACCTTAAGTGGCTCTGGAGATAATAACTTAACTAGTATCTAAATACATCTACAGGGAATTTACTGAAAACGTTTTTTATCGTCTATCCAACTTCATAGAAATATACAGGGTATTATATTAAAAATAACAAAGTTGTTGTCACTTCTGGGAAAACCGGAGCAAAATACTAACCAATTTAGCCTCAAATATTCCAATATTAGTAAGTGGAGAGTCTCGTAAATAACTTTTCGGACCATCCATCCTGTCGGGTAATGTTTTTGGCATATTTAAATCTTTTCGAATATAATTTCCTGCTTCATCAAAGCAGTATGGTATCCAGCTTCCAAATGTAAAATCTATTCTTTCACCATGCCTCATAATAAACAGATTTCTGGTATAATTTTCATCAAGCATTACCTGTAAATATTAAAGTAAATTATTTACTGAATGTTTTATATCAAACAGGTAAAAAAAATATCTATGCAAGAATAGCATAATAATAATAATAATAATAAAAAAATTTATTAAAGAAGAAATATTACAGTATATATTACAATGGCACGATGCAATTTATTCTTAACCGGTTGTAATCTTTATTACTAAATGGTGGTCGCATTAAATTCCAAGAAGCTTAGAGGAACTTCTCTTATTTGAGAACAGTAACCCTAAGTTTATGTTGTCAAAACATTTTTATTCTTATATTCACATACTGTGTTAAAATTTGAATTAGAGTTACCTCTTACCTCGTCTTCAGTATTTTCTGATTTCTTAAAGTGCACTATATTTGCATAAAGATTTTCACTGTTGGTGTTTGCTTTTTTCAATTTCATCATAATTATGATCATCTGGCAATCTGGGCATTTTAATTTCGTCATTGTTTAATACAGAGTGTTCTTTACCTACCATTTGTACTTGATCAGTTTTTTGTGGAGAATTTTTAGTTTCTGAAGGGGATGATATATGATTTAAAGATACTTTTTTGTGTAAGGTCCATGCATCAGTCTCTGCTGTTCTCTGTGTGTAACTTTCAGGTAACAATCCAGAAAGACCCGTTAACCAGGAGGTTCCCTCAACCCAGCCATCAGGCGAGTTAGATAATGCCTCACTACTGATATATACGTAGTCACCTGAACGCAAATCAAGTTCATCTGATTCTGTTGGACTGTAAGTATGAATTACCTAAAAAAACAAAAATCGATTAATTCTGTTCATATTTTCCGATTGAACAAAAAAAAGTACAAAATTTTTAGTACTCTTTTAAAATAATCAAATTTTTATAAAATAACCTTAACAATACTTTTATACATGGAACCATCTATAGTTTTCTGTTATCATGTTAAAGTTTTAACACGTCGTATTTCGGACCACAATCTCAAAAAACTTTAATTTTAAATTTATACAATCAAGTTTAATATTCTGAAAAAAATGATAAATATCATTAATCAAATATTTATATTTATTATTTTTTAATATAGCCAAGTTCCCAGAGATTTTAAGATGAGATTAAATAAACCTAATGTGAAATTTTGCATAGGGTCTTTACTAGTAGAAAAGTATAAAAAAAGTTCATAAGGCTACTGTGGTTGCAACATAAAACACAATGGCGTTAAGCTCCCTAAAATTATTTTTTTGTAAATAACTTTTAAAACACGCAAAATTCAGACAAAATGAAAATTAATGAAAATTTCGTACATGCAACCGTTTTCGTGTAAAAAGAAAGAAAGCTGTGGGTACCGAGCCAAAGTGCAAATGACAAAATTAGCTTTTTCCATGCATTTCAGCACAAAAACTTTAATAACTTTTGAGGAAATGATTAGATCATAAAACGTTGCACTAGTATTTCATATATTTCTTTTTAAGTAAGACTTACAGAATCAAATGTTTTATTCTTTAAACCTTTCTACTCTATTTATTGTAAAGAATATAACTTAAATAAGTACTTATGATTTATTTATTTAATCGTTCACTAAATACGCATCGATGAACATGATATGTTTTCAGAAAAATTAGTTTAAAATGTGCAAAAAATGATTAATAACAACCAAAAACTGGTCATATATTGGGCAAAATAACCTACGGATTTGAATTCAGTGACTCAATGTACCTATATATCACCAGTATAATCAGGCCTATGTTATAATAATAGAAATAGGGCTGTTAAGAGTTACAGCCAATCAGAAATTGAGATTTTTCAAACGGTTTCGGTTTTAACAGGCCTGTTATAATAACAAGGGGATACATCATAGACCTGATTGTCTGCAATCTCAACAGATTACTGAACTCCAACTGTTGCTCAAGAACTATCCTCAACACTCATTTTAATATTTTTTTTACGTGAAAACGGTTGCATATACGCAATTTTTTATGTAGAAATTAACTTAATTTTGACACCATTTTGTTTTATGTTGCAACCAAGGTAGCCTTGAAAACTTTTTTTATACAGTATACGTTTTTATACTTACACTTTTTTTTTAAGCATACTTTTCTACTACCACCTACTTCTATGCAAAATTTCACATAAAGATTATTTCATCCCAGCTTTTCAAGTTAATTTTTCTCTGAGGATTAAGCTAATACAGGAATAAGTAATTTTAGTGAGTGGTATAAAAATTAAATTATAAACGAAAATTTTTATTGGAATCAGATATTATTCTAGTTTCATAACGTTAATATTCACGATTTCTGAAAAAAAAAAAAGATTTTTTCGGGTTAAAAAAAACCGCTGCCAATTACTTGGGGATCAGACCTTCCTCACTGTAGTAAAACTCAATGTGTGGTGGAGTTTGTAATAAAAGTAATTTTTGATGTTTTAAAAAGTCACATTGGTGGAATGTCACTAATATTTTTTAGACATTTCAAATTTTAAGAGGTGTCAATCAAAATTCAAATTTTATGGCGTTGCCAAAATGTTTACAAAGTTTTAATTTATAGCTTTATTTAAACATTTGAACCCAATATTATAATGGATTTGTATAACAGATCTGATTTATAATCTTTCATCACAAATAAATTTTTTTGTAAAGTTAGAAATAGAAATGTTGGGGCCTGGATTTTTGCTCATCAACGAACTCAATCTCTTCCTTGACCTCTAGAATGTGTGTACCAAATTTAAAAGCTTTATCTCAAAATCTGTAGCTGCTATCGCGAACCACACACACGCACATGCACACAACAAACAATTTTTTCTGTCTGAAATTTTGTGTGTCGTCATAATTCGTCCAGAAATGCAATAAAAATTTTAAAAATATTGGACGGTTTTACATATGTAATATAAAGAGACTAATACAGTATTATCATTTACCAGAATACATATCCAATCCAAATATTTAAAGTAATTATATGATGGGGTTCATGCTAAGTAATGAGATAAATCCTGATACCGAATATAAACAACAGTCAAATATATTTTATGGGAGTCAGTACATTACTCAAGATATCCCTAATAAACTGACTTGAATAGATTGTAAACAGAAGAGGTCTTACAATGGATCCTTGAGGAACACCTGCCAGAAAATGTCTTCGATCTGAAATATTACCTTTTAGTCTGATGCATTGAAAATGCCTGTTTAAGTACTATTTTAATAATAATAATATAAGCCTTCAACACCTATCTCACAATAACTGAGAAATGCGAGTAATATAATCAAACGTCAAAAACATTTTCCCCTAAAAAGATGTGACATTCACCAAAAGGCTTTTTCTTCCTCAAAGTTCATTGGCAAATTACAGAATCTTGTAAATTTGTCGAAATGATCATTGGCATATTGGATTATCTTTACAAAAAAAAAAAAAAAAATTCAAGCTTTCCCAAAGATACGCCTCTGGTAAAAGGTCTGAGTTTTATAACTCCACCTACTTGGGTGAAAGAAAATAAAAATGATTTTTTTACACTGACATAGTTTTCCACGAAACACCAAAACACCATATAATGCACTTGACGCGCATTTCGCCAATCAAATTGGCATCATCTGGAGATGATTAAAAGTTTTATTCATCCCCAGATGATACCAACATGGTTGGCGAAACGCGCGTCGAGTGCAGTATATAGTATTTTGGTGTTTCGTAGAAAACTATGTCAGTGTTACATTCACATCAAAGGGTCCAACCCACTTCAGGACTACTTAATTTTTTTTTTTTTATAATTTAAATGCCCTATATTCCAAAGGTTTATATAAGAAACTACCATTAAAAATGGAATACCATTTATATAAACAAAAAACATACAGATATTTTTTTTGGGTACAACCTAAATAAAAGAAATACCGTGTAAGATATTTTCGTATGTAAAATATCAGTTTTTAATTAAAGCAGGACTGGTTAGTTTGCAGTGTTCTATTAACTTTTTTGTATGAAATAAAACATTTGTCTGTTATAAGCTGGGTACCAGCAATTACCAAATGTATAAAATGTGTTCTTGTGCATGACATTTATTCAGTGTTCTAAAGTATGCCTAAAATCAAAGAAAGAACATGGTAGTCTTAACAACGAAACAGTCTCTTTAAATTAGTTACTTTTAATCATAAACAAGAATATTTACCTTCCACAACCGAACTACAAACTTATAAATTAAGTTAATTCATTAAAATGGATTTACCTTATGTACTTGCTTGCTGTTTATACGAGGGTCTCTTGAATATAGGCGAACTTCCCAACTACATGCCACATTTGGATCTAACTCGTCTACTAATGATTTTAAATTAGTAAAGTGCGAATTTGGGAACTTATATGCCAAAGATAAATGTAATGATTTTACATGTGGTTCCACATTAATTGCTGTAAATCCAATAATAATAATAAAATGTTGCTGGTTTAACTTATATTGCTTAACATATTAAGTTTGTTTCTTTGTATTGCTCTAGATCAAGATAGATTACGCTAGATTTAATACGTATGGCATCACAAAAATGCTAGAACAAATTATAGTGAGCAGATCAAATAGAACAAAGAAACGTCAATATAAAAAAATTAGCAGCTTAATGTTAATCATCAAAGTGACACACACAACAACTAAAAACTTAACAAACCATTAATCTCAAATTGGTGATTTATTTATTATTTTTATTCTGTTCCGTGTGATTTTTGAAAACATGAATAATAAAAACTTAAAATTTTTTTATTCTATATGAAGAAAACATAATTTCCATTTTTTACATCAACTACTGATGCGATTGTTTGATTCTCTGATTATTTTTAACATATTTTTAATCTATTCTTTTACCATAAAATATTACAAACTTTAACCACAGAACATTACACAAATTTTTAGGTTAGGACTTATTATTTAAAAATGCGACTTTACTACGTTTTCAGTTTGTTTGTTTTTACTCTCATCAGCTCTTAATCACTCCTGCTAGAGCATGCAATTTCTGATCTAGATCACACTGCCCTCATGAAAGAAACAAAAATAGATCAGATGCGAACTATAGCTCTGAAACGAAAAAACGACTAATTTTACTCAGAGCAGAGATATGAGGACGAAGAAACAAACTTATTGTTAACACCTAGTTCCACAAAGGTAACCAAAGTTAACAGTTACAAATGACAGACATGCATTACATAACAGTTTACCTTAGACTATTAATAAAAAATATACCTATCTATTTATATGTATTATTCCATGCCGAAGAGCACTAAGCACATTCTAAGTGACGTGAGGAAAACAATAAACAAATCAAAGGAACCAGATAGGCACGGTGAGAGGTGAGCGTGTCTGATAAATGCATTTTTTATTGATAGTCTGAGTTAATATATAGAACAGAACTGAAAAAATCAGTGGTCTACCGGTACATGAGATCTTATGTATTATACTCCATTCATTCATATAAGCACATAAAAAATTGCCTACCTGGGCTCGCAGAGCGAGACTCTTTGTCGACCTTCAGTCATGCATTGTTCTCTAACATAGGCGCGCGATGCATTATAAATACACAAATTGTATTTATGTAATATCGCGCGCCTATCCTAAAATTTTTATGTACTTATATGAGATGAATGGATTATAATCAATGACTTCAGACTGAAGTCATTGATTATAATATTACTGTGATTTGGAGAACCAGTTTGTAATAATACACTTGATAGTTTACTTGATACACATTCAGCATCTGAATTTCAAACAAGTTGTCTCTTGATTATAAGCTTGATATATTATCTGGATGAGTATGCAATCTTTACAAAATCCAGTGTATTTACTACCTCTTGTACACAATGATTGAATTGTAGGCTATTAGTTGTGCTCGTCATATATAGATAGCCGTTATACTTATTTCACCACAGCACATGGACTTTATCAATTAACAAGCGGTCATTTTTGTGGTTTTTCTTTTAATGTTTTGTGGTCAATATCTACATACAAGTGCCCGTGACACTTGAATGTCTTCTCACTATTAAGTAATCCATTTCATTTTGGTTTCAACCACACAACGGTGAGCCACGTATAGCTGTTCCTCAACTAGTGTTGTTAGAGTTGTAAATTTCAAATGAAATTTCCATTTGAAAATTTCCAAATTGGAAATTTCCCATTGTCAATTGTCACTTTTTAGGTTAGATTTGTTCGTACTTTTGCCGCTATGTCTTTTTTGTCTTATGAATTGTTGTTCACTTTAAAAATTTGATAAATTAAATAAGAATTTGAGGTAGGTATTTAAATTTTGCTTATTTTAACTATGTATATAGGGTGTTTCCAAAAATATGTGTCATCGTTTAAGCAGATTCCTCATCCAAAAATAAGACAAATAGGTGCTATCAACATGGATCTACTCTTGCTTGATATATGAGGTACATGGTGTTAGTTTTCTTATTTTTAGTTTTTTTTTTTAATATATCCGAAATGGCTTCGGCAATTCGAATATTTAGATTGTGAAAAGTGCTTAAAATACTACATATTGAAGTATTAAAATGGTGTGGATAACTTCATCAGGGCGTGCAATTTAATAATTTTGTTAAAAAAATATGTATTCACTAATTTTTTTTACTTTTTGATTGCATATTTATGTAGAGAGGTAAATGCCTAAAAATAATTACCTCTTTATTTTTTTCGATTTCAGCTTCGTTTAGGAAATAATTGGAATTTTTAATCTTTATATATATCGAGCTTCACATAAATTCTTAAAAAAAATTCTTAGAAAAACCCTTTATCCTTGCTAACCAAACCATATCAAAATGAAGGTTTGAAGGTTTTTTTATTAAGTAATGTTATTAACATATTAAACTTTTGTACTGTATAAATTTGTCCCTATTAAAAAAATAGAACAAATAAGTATTTCCCTTTTGGTAAAAAAACCACAATGTAATAAACCTAACCTAGGAAAATTATTAAACATTTTAAATTAACCAATAAAATGAATATTTCCAATCGGTATATCAATAATGTCCAAGCCATTTCCAGAGAAATTCCTTGAGCAATATTTCTGGAAATTTTACAACACTATCCCCAACACATCGCTGCTTCAAGTGTATACAGAACGTTATGTCTGTTAGCCTAATATCCAGGTACTGCATACAAGAGAAATTTTTCTTTGATATTCAAGTTTTAAATATGAGTTTGATAAATTGCATATTCGGCCAGATGATTTCCGAAGTAATTTTGAGGCTATTGTCCTATTACAGAAAGTAAACCT
Source organism: Rhamnusium bicolor (assembly GCA_029963845.1). Lineage (NCBI taxonomy): Eukaryota > Metazoa > Arthropoda > Insecta > Coleoptera > Cerambycidae > Rhamnusium > Rhamnusium bicolor. The sequence goes on along the minus strand of JANEYF010003437.1, from coordinate 35,287 downwards.
GATAAAACATTGATATTAACAATTATTAAATTAATTAAAAGCAAATAACATCGATCTAAAATATAAAATTGGTATATGGCTGGTTAAAATTTTAGTAACTTATGAAAATACTTAATAACTGATGCAAAAACTGATGTAAATTAATCAATTAAAATAAATCTGATCATAGAAACAATTAATATAAACAGAGATGTAGTGCTACTGGTATGCACTGGTAACCGCCGCTCAATGCTGGTGGTGGTACATGTTGGGGTGTGCGTTTTAAATGCTTTAAAACAGAAAGAAAAGTTGTTAATTTAAAAATACCTAAATCAGTACAGAAACCCGTAACGGTATTGCTTTTTTTGCGACTAAACCACTATATTTCCAAAGAAAGAAATAAATGTATAAATGAGAGAGGTATATGGTATTACATTATACATATATTTCATGATTTATTTTACGACTTTCTTCTCCTTTTTTCTGTTAAAAGCAGTATAGTTCTTTTTTATCCTTTTTACCTTAAACTTATACACCTTCAAACAACATGTTTAGTTATGGACATTACCCCTCTCCCTCTTCAAAACATCCGAGGTATGACATTTGAGTTAAGACGAGATGATTCTGTAGATATCTGACTTCCAAATAAAAATCAACAAAAATTTTGATGTGTGGATAAAATCTATGTACAAATATTCATGGCTAAATTGTTCTGAAATTAAAGCACGGTATAAAGATTCATATGCAATATTAACAAATAAGTAATAAAGTAAATATAATATACATGTACATACACATCATCCAAATAACCATCGACAAAGTCCTTTAACTTAATGGGAAAAGTTGAGAAAAGCCTGTCCACAGAATCATCTTTTTTTTGCAAAAACAAAAGTTTAATACAAAGTCCACTGTTAAACTTTCAAGAAATAAATGAAAAACATGAAATTGACCTTTTAAATAAAATTAAAAACCATTAAAGAAAACATTGAACATGAAAAACACATTTTCTATCTACGATTAAAAGACTAACAAATAAAGTATTCACAATTAATTAAAACACCTTTTGTGATGAATAATTATTTTTGAATGCCTACCAAATAGTTTCATAAATAATTTGTATCCACAGTTATTATCTTAAAATCAAGAGAACACACTAAAAACACTAACATTAGGAAACAAGTATGTAATGCAGTCTTATTCTTTAACAATTAATTTTCATTTTAAAATCTTTTTGGCATTTGTCATCAATTGCAATGAGAATTATCAATTACTGGTATTTTTTCTCTAAATTTGCCAGTAGACCTTGTATTACCATTTTGTGTTTTAACCGAGCCAACAATACCAGGTAATAGGCAAAACTGTTTTTGCGACTCCTATATATCTTGTAAAACAAAGAAAAGCTTAAAACTAGTTTAGGAAGAGCTATTATATTTTAAATCCAACTTCCAAATGCCACTAAAACTATTGAAAAGAAAATACAACTTATAAGAGTTTAATTAGTCCACCAAATAAAACAGTAAGCAGAAAAAAACTACTCTAAGTCTACAGTTTGCTTACATCTACTTCCCCGCGGGATGCAACGAGCTGTGGTTGTAGTACACCAAGGAAAACAGGCTGTTAGAGCATCAAAATGCTCGTAGGTATCGCTAATAACTGCAAACAACCATCACCATCAATGACACATTGTTATATACCATGCATGCCAATAAATGCAGTTAGTTTAAAGCTTGTTGGTATTAGAATAATTATACACACAAAACCACAAAGGGGCGAACACAGTCACGTATCTGCCATTCTGAACTGTGCTTACAGATTCGCGACTGTGGATCCCTCTCCGCTGTTAATGGTCAAACGTAAATTGCACATACCAATAGGTATGGTTTTACATGTACATTTATTTTATAATATACATATTAGCCAATCCTGTATTAAAATTGGCAGCACTTAAATTGTCTTCAACCACCAGGTGGTCATACTGAGTTGTCTTCAACCACCAGGTGGCCAACACGAATATTATTAAAATTAATAGAAAATATACGATTCAATGAGCCATTCCTATCGATTGAGTTAGAGTTCACTTAGGAGCTGAAAAACCTAATACGACTGATATTATTATTATATATTTTTCAATTTACTTCTTCTAATAACGATACCTGTGCCATCTATTATGAACTAATAAACTACAAAAAGTGCTGCCAAAACTTCCGTAAGAGTGGCCAATATGTATATTATAAAATAAATAATCCGTATAAAAAAGTTACCGATTACCTTAACAATTATTCTAGAAATCGATATGAGATTTAATCTTAGTTAGTCATTATTAATTGAAAAATATATTTGTTATTATTTCCTAGCAAAATATTTGTACTCGATTTGTCAAAGTAACAAACTATAAATAATTAGGTAGGCATCGTTTTTTAATTTTCAGCTCAGAAAATTATTTTTTTAAAACTCTTAAATTACTAAAAGAATTTTTCAATAATTCAATAATAAATTAACTAACTACTGTTTAATAATTAAATGTAGTTGACTGGATACATCGGTTTTGTTTTTGTATTCCTGTTAAAGATGTTTTATATATTATTTTTAAATAAATAGATGTGATAGTGAGTCTTTCCCATGAAAATATAAAATTTACCTGGGTTGGTTGTCACATGCACTATGTATTTCCTAACGAGACTTCTAATTTATACAAGGTGTTTTCGAAATGAGTATTCAAAACTAAAGAGCGTGTAGAGCAAGTAAAATGGTGTCGAAAACCTTAATAAAGTTTTTCTCTAAATTGCCTCCTAAGGCAATCCCTTAACAATGAGTACATGAGAAAGAGTTTTATTAAATATCTCCGAAACCGTTAAAGATCAAATAATGAGATTTTGTACAGCTATTAATTTTTTTATGCTTAACAATACAGAGTCACAATCACCTGCAAATAGTATGCAGTGGTGTGTCAAACTTGAGGTGCGGGAGTAAATATGACCCCAACTTGATTGTACGTAAGTTTTTTTAGTTTTTAACATGAAATTATGATATTTCAGAGTTTTTTAGAAGAAAAAGGTACTCTTATTGTACTTTGATAGGACCCACCGTTTTTTCATTTTGTCTCAAATTTTTAGGGTAATTTACAAGTTATACTTTCTTTTGCTTATTTACAACCAATTTTGAATATGTTAGTCAGATATTGTTCTACCTTAAAAAATTTTTGACGAAATAAAATGTAAAAATTAATCCACTGCAATGCATTTTGGAGCATATAATAAAGTTTTCAAATCGGTTTTACTTAAAAACGATGCGTTCTATCGAAATTCAACAGGAGTCCCTCATAAAAAATAATGAAATTTCACAATTTCATGTCAAAAATAAAGAAAAGACAATAAACTTGGGGGGACTTTTTAACCCTCAGCCCCCCCCAGTTTGACACACCAGTGAATAAAATTTTCAGATAACTATGACTCTGTATTGTTAAACATAAAAAGGTTAATGGCTGTGGAAAATTTCATTATTTGGTCTTAAACAATTTTAGACATTTAATAAAGACCATTCTCAGGGGCCCACTGTTAAGGGGCTGTAGGAAGCCTTAGGAAGCACTTTAGTAAGATTTTCATCATCATTTGACTTGTTCTACATGCTCCTAAGTTTTGATTACTCATTTCGAAAACACCTTATATAAACATGCCACACTAAAAGTGGCATAATTAGGGAAACAGACCACTAGATATTTTTCTAATTATTTAGTAATTGATTTTTTTCTGCAATCGTTCTGAAAATAAGTATTTTCGTATCAATTTTTTGCACCGAAAGTAGCCTTTTCTTGCATCAGTTCCGAAAATAGTTACTTTTTATATTTCAATAGAATTCATGTTAATCAAATACATACTAGACATTGGACAATCATGTTGACATAGTAATAAAGATGTTTAAAACTGTCAGATAAATAATTATTTGAACTTGTACAATTAATATTGACATTTATAAATAAAATCAAAGTATATCAGTTTTTAGTTTCATTAAAGAGACTATTGCAGAAAAAATAGTGTACATATCACTTTCCAAAAGTGTTTTTAATGCCTCAGCCAGCAAAAAATTTGCTTACTCGCTCAGTAAAATACCACTTTCGGGAGTTGTTAGGTAAATAACTATTATAAAAAAAATCAACAAAAAAAAATACTTTCTATGACATTGAATCAATGATTTTTTTCGCTTTTTTCAGACAGTTATATCCTTGAGAAAGAACATTTTATTTTAAAAATTGAATTACTCATCGTTTTATTTAAATAGGAAAAATATATAATTTGGGGATAGAATAGGCTTTAACAACTCAATATTATCTAAAACATAACAAAAATAGGATTTCCACTCAATTTTCAGAATTCAAATCCATGATCAAACATTTTCACAGCTACCAAAGCTTTAATTTACCAAATAGGACATAAAAATACGAATAGACTGGCGAATAAGTAGGTATGAAATTTTCAGAACTAGAAATCATTAAAAATCAAAATCAATTTTATGAATTTTAGTCTAAAAATAAATACAATTTGCCTGTCTTTCCCAAAAATCTATAACTTCCAGATTATTATTTCAAATCCATGACTTTTAAATTTAAATATTCCCAGGATGTGGAAACCCTGAAAAATATAGCTATATTCTATGTTATCATGTTCACTTAACTCATTTAACCAACTGTAGGTATTTTGAGGTACCTACTGGATTTAACATCATAAGAAAAAGTTTCCCTAGATATGCATTGGAACTACGATAACGTATAATAAAATGTAAAATTCTATAAGAATAAATTAATTCTTACTGGCATTTGACACTTCTTTCACATATTGCATTGCTATTCTTTTTAGATAATCTGCATGTTCTTCGGCAACAAAAAATCCCATGAAGTTAGGTGAGGTGTAAGTCTCTAATTTGAGTGGCTCATTCAATGTTGCACCTTGTCGATCCATTACAGACTTTAAACCTTGTGCCAAGTGGAGAACATCTTCGTCTGGGGCCTAAAATTATAACCTCTTCTAAAAATACTTTATTGCACTTTATATATTATGACTACGAGTAATCTCAAAATAGGTGGATTTTACAATTATTTTAAGAATCAAGCCTAGATGCCTTAGAAATCTATTAAGTATAAGACGTCCATGTGAATTGGCTTTATAGTTTGTATGGCTTTTGCTCAGTCTTGCTCAATTACTTCAAATGTTTTGTGAACAAGATTCTCATAGAATAATAATAATAATAATGTTATAATGATGTGTATCTCATATATTCCGCAAATTTTGAGAATTAGCAAAGATTGGTTAAAAACTAATCGTGACTATCAGGATTTTTTTTACTCGTTAAACTAAATCCATTTGTATTTCAGTTTATGACACATATTAAAGCATTTTTCATTAACTAACCTCTTATATAGTAACTGAAAACTTAAGGTATTTGGTAACAATTTTTGCAGGTACAACAGCTCCTGTTACCTATATTTGTACTGAGAGATCAACAGTTAGATCTTTCTTTACCTATTATTTTTAATAAAGATGTAATGGGTACTCAGCCAAATAGGATCAAGAAAACTGGCTAAAAAATTACGGCAGATTAACAAAAAAAAATTACTGACTTCTTAAGTGTGAATACCATCTCGAGCGAGATAAAATGTAATGCAATTATGTTAAGACTTTCTTGATTATGTAAATACAGGCGAGGGGACTGTAATCAAAATTACAAAAAGAAACATCATGGTATTATAGTAGAGACCTTTAATTCACTATAAATATTACTAAAATATAATTTTAGTAACCATATTTTGTTTAATTGTGAAATGAAAATGCTGGAAATGAGGATGTATTTCAAATGAAAGCAATCGGCGGTCTCATAATGACGTAACAGCGTAAATACGACGCGCGCATTCCAGGGTAGAAAACTGAAACAAGGTTATTATAGTGCAGGTGTTATAATTATTGATAATGTAAATTTGCGTAACTTAACTTCACTAACATTTCCACAACCAGGTACAAAACACTTCTTTACAGACATTTAAATTTCAAAATAATGTAATGATATACAAAACAACAAACAAAACATTAAGGTTAAATATTCAACTAGCTCCGTTGCCAAATTTCTAAGAAAGAAGCATGTTCCCTGAAGTTTAATATCTGGCTTTTTAAAATAATTTCTTTTAACACAAATATAAACACAAAGCATGTAAAAATTCCCTATATTTAACCATCGATTAATGTCTAATGGTTTACTAATACTGAAATATAATACTATAATAAGTATAATAAAGGATTGCTTTACATCAACACAATATTATCTTAATTATGTAGAAACATGGCAATGCAGCATGTTTCCTCGCTGAATCTGTGCTGTCTACGCTGTTACGTCACGGCGAATACTAGCCAATACAATTGGCTTGGGAAAATGCGGGAATATCTGACCGTTTAAAGAGCGCTTAAACTTTACGAATTTTTTTTTAAGCATAAGACATTTAATAAAAAAAATAATAAAAAATACGGGTCAATTATTTTAAACAGTAGATGTTATTAAAGTAATAAAAAAAAATTGTCCCCTTGCCTGAGAAAGAAGAGAATTGTGAAAATTCTTCATCACAACTTACCATTTCCAGATTTTTATTATTAATATATGTACATACTATTAGTAGTATGTAGGTATTATTAATACTTATATAAAATAGTGTTTTGAATATTCTCAACACTGGATATACATTTTCATTCCTTTGATTATATGGTAAGTACATGACTATAACCATATTAAAATATTTTCCTTTTAAAAGCTTTATCTTTTTGAAGAGAGTTTCTTAAAATAATCAATTTTTATTTTCTTATACCTAATACAAGGAAGTATAATAATCGTGATTTTTTTTCAACCTCGAGATTTTGATAGATTTATACGTTTTGAACCCTCCTGGATCCATTCGGACTATTTTCCGAATGATGTGTGTCGGTGCGTGTGTGTGTGTGGTGTGTATCCGCAATAACTCAAAAAATACTAATGGCAGACTTCCCAAAAAAGATTGTCAACAACATTTTAGGTGACACATTAAATTTGGTGAATGTGGTACCACCAGAAGACACAATGAATGAAGAAAAACGGTACAATTTCGGGAAAAAAATTAAAAATTTTTATTGCATTTCCGGACGAATTATAATGAAAAAAACATAACTTTATGGAAAAAAAATCTATCTGCATGTCTGTTGTATCGCGATAGAGGCCACAGTTTTTGAGATAAAGCTTTCAAATTTGGTACACATGTTCTAAAGGCCAAAGACAATGATAAATTCGATGATGAGCAAAATTGGCCAGCTGAAAGGAGGTCCATGGAACCCAAACTTTTTTGTATGTGCCTTTACAAAAAAATATATTCTTGATGAAAGATTATAAATCATGTCTACTATATCAAGTCAATAAAATATATTTCCCGATTACTTAAATAAAGCTGATGTAAACTTAAATTTTTTATGCATTTGACCTCATAAAATAGGGTTAGGATAAATTTAACAGTTTGACATTTGAAATATCTAATTTAGTTACAAAAATGTCTGTCAATAAGAAGAAATTATTAAAATATATAACATCAAATATTATTGATAGTATCGAATGACGCTGATAATTAATTATTTAAAAATTTTAAAAATATTTCAAGGTACGTTATTAAAATATAATTGATGTAAGTGAAGAATTAAATAGAATGATTTTTTTACATCAGGATGATATTATGTGCTGGCCACATCAGATATTTTTTATAAGCGATAATTGTATCGCAGTTATAATTTTTATTATTGCTACAAAACATGTAACACATTTTCCCCACACTCTTAGCAGCAAAATATTTCACCTTTTCATTGGATATTTTTATAAGTTTTTAATTTTTTTTAAGTGTTACGTATTTTCGGAAAAATGTCCACAAACGATTATTCCTTCTTGTAAAAATTTAGAAACATACTTGACGAGATTGTTCAATTTCCCATCCCTAATTGTTTATTTCCATATTTCAAATTAGTTGTTCGATGGTAGTGATATTGATACAAAAAATTATTCAATAGGCAACAAAGCCTTTTAAGACATATAAAATCAGAAATTGCAGACATGTCATATTTAAATCTAACAAAAAAAACATCACGGCTAAATTTAATGTGAAGAAATCATTAATGTGTAATATGTAATAACTAGAGTTAATCCTGCCAAGTGTAACTAAAGACTGTATAAGTATTTTCAAAGATGACTACATTTATCTCTAAAAACTTCTGAATCACTTAGAGAAGGGCTATTCACAATTAACTGTTGCTCATCCCAAGACTGATCCATACTTATTGTACACATACCCTCAATATTATAGCTGCTAATAGTAGAATTAAATACTGCATAGTATGCAGATGTTAGTCAATCGGTGGTATCAATACTGTTTTTAAGAAAGACGACAACAAAATATACTTTAGAAAATTTAGAGTGCTTCTTATAAACACTATAAAGGAGACATAATCAAATTTAAATCATACCTTAAAGAAAGACACTAGTGTTATATGTGGCATATAGTTATGTGCACCATTCCAACCACACAATGCTGAAGATTTTTCCCAAAACTTTTGCAGTTGCTGTAAAAATGGACCCGTTGGACAAGCGTATAATATATAGTCTCTAGGAGAATTATCATCCAAAAGTGGATCATTAACATGTGCTAATAGCCAGTCTGAGGCTAACTGTACTCCCCTATATCCAGTAGCTGCAAGCGCTTTTTCACTACAAAAATACAACACAAAATAAATAAAACCATTTTCTTTAAATATACGTACGCCCTATGTTTTGGAAATCCCATTTGTAATAAAATTTGCAGTGGCGTTAAATGTTGTTTTGATATTTTTGTAGGTGTAGGATTCCTTCTAGGTGGTAGAGTAGCCATTCTTACAATTATTACTAAGTACTCTGATCAGCTTTGGATTGACTTGACTTAGCTGGTAAAGATGACACTGCACTAAACTTTAGACATTTATTGTTGATTGTGTGACTTTATTTTAATTGATAAAAAATGTTTGCTTGTTTACATTTAGCTTAGTTCTTTAACCCTCGACCATTTAAATGGTCGAAGACATAACAGTACGCCCGATCCACAAACGAACGTTTAGACGGACTGTCCGACGATGATAATAGTTCTCAACCAATCACAAAGCTATTTCAACTCCTTGAACTGAAATTGGGGCCTACAATTGGTTGAGACCACATATATCTGTACGCCAGTCCGCTTATCGCTCGTTTAGGGAATAGGCCATAACCTCACTATTTCTAGGGATTTTAAAGTTGCAGCATGACGAGTTTGTAAAACGTCATTTGTCAAAGATTCGACTTTTATTTGAAACCCGGTATCGTGTATTTTTGTGTTTTATTTATTTAAATAAATTCGATATGGCAGGTGTATTATTTGAAGATATTTTCAACGTTAAAGATATTGATCCTGAGGGAAAGAAGTTTGACAGGGGTAAGTAGTTATTTCCTTGTTTTATTGATTACTTTATAATTTGAGGTTATATTTGTGGCGAACTTAAATGAATAAGTAAATCTGTGGCGCAAATGATTTTACTTAAATCTTTAAATCAGGCTTTCAATACATAAGTGACATAGGATAAAGTATCTTTCGATTTTGTTCTTATTATACAACTATTGATGATTAATAAAAAGCGAATCGGGCACTTATTGTATACAATGATATAAGTACCCTTCATTGTTTTATATACCACGTTACTGCTAATATGTAAACTTGGCTAGTTTTTCAATTATCCAGCTATTTTATGTATTAAGATTTTAGTTATTATGGCTACCTTTCTCAGATTTTTTTTCTTGAAGCTTATTACCACAAATAATTCTTCTAAGCTTGTTCTAAACTAGAGAGTTTTCCTCTAATGGAAGCAGAGGATGCTATTGATAGATCATATTCACATCCGTATGGTGAACAAAAAGGCTATTAGACTAGATAGTAGAGTGAGCTAAGCAGACACCTGCTTTGTGTTGGGTCAATCCCATAGTATTAGTATTAGGCATGCGCTGATTTTAATCACTAATTAAAATAAGCAATCACTGATTTAATAAAAAGTAATCAATGATTAAGGATTAAAAGTGTTAGCCTGACTGACTAAGTTAATGATTAACTATTTAAACTGCTAACTGATTAACGAAATAATCGGAGATTAATAATCACTAATTATTTTTAATCTGATTAGCACAACTCTGGTTGGACAGAACATGTTGTGCCAGTAATTATGTTTTAAATTATAAACAAAATGAGGCTCATTAGGCATATTATCATTATGATATTCTTGATAACGAAATATTCTCGCTTTTTCCCTGAAGGTCTGGAATGACGTTGTGCAGGAGAGGGTTACACATTAAGAGACAACGGACACACATCCAATATCTGAGTATACTAGTATTAATTTCTCGTTCCGAAAAAATCCCATTTTCTCGACCGGAAATCAAACCCGGCACCCCGAGGTTTACAACAGTTTACCTCTAGACCACGGGGCCATATATACATAAATAAAAGTGCATATTTTACAGTTTTAACTTAAGGTGGCATTTGCACTCCCTCGTCGCCAGGATAGCTTTAAATCACTGTAAAAATTGTTCTGTTAGTAATAACGAAAAACGAAAACATTAGGTTTTGCCTAAATACCATATAGATTTAATATATAAAATTACAGGCAATACTGATGCATCTTTTTTTAAAACCAAGAAAATACGAATATTTTATTTGGTGTCATTTTATGAAACTAAATAATCGTATGTTCTTGGTTAAAAAAAACTATCCATCAGTATTGCCTGTAATTTTATACATCAAATATATATGGTATTTAGAATGAACCTAATGTTTTCGTTTTTCGATATTACTAACAAAAAAATTTTAACAGCGATTTATACATTTAAGTTGGATATCCTGGTGAAAAAGCAATCTTAAAATGACTCCTTTAAACCATACCTTTTATTTTTTGGGTATCGTTATAACAAAATCTGTCAACTAGCTGGTTTCAAAAAGTTATTGTTTTCTATGTTACATTATTATACTCGATATTATAGAAAACATACCCCAGTAAGTTTAATTTAAAATAAATTTACAAAAAATGTATTTTATTATATTACAGATATGGGACATTCTTTATACAACAAAATAAAAACATTAACTCAAAATTACTTATAAATAACTGGATTGCACATTGTCTTATAGCATATACATAGAAATGGAATATAACATCACATTTGAAAGAATTAAATAGAATTTTAAATAGCTGTTTGTATTTTTGGGTACTTTAAAATACCTACTATTTTGTAATTGTGGTATTTGCAAAATATTTGTAGGTAAATAAATTTTGATAATTCTTGGTAATTTTGGGCAATGATTGAAATTTTATGTAAGTTTATTTCAAACTTATTTGCAACATAAAAAACGTTTTCTTCTTTGATCCCTTTACCGCCGTCAAAGAAGCCGACGCTTTTTATGTTGCAAATAAGTTTGAAATCAACTTTAATCAGTAAATTTTAGGTATATTTCTAAATTATTTTCAAAATAGTAGGTAATACCCATGTAATTTAAAAAAGTGTGCATCTAATTGTAACAATAATAGGTAACAATGAAATTTAAATATATTTGTAGATAATTATTTTAAATAAAGTAAAAAGTAATTTTAGTTAATTATATAATTAGAGCAAATTTGTGATTTTTTTGCTCACAAAGGTTACCCATACAAATGTCTAAAAATATAAGGAACCGCAAAAAAAAGTGAAATCAGAAGATTGTTAAATCCATAAGAGGCATGGAAAAACATTGAGCGAAATCGGACGATGTTTTTTGTATTTTTTTCCCCTTATAATTCGTGAATGGTTGAAGATATCTAAATTCTGTAAAGACATATGAATGTATTAGTGAATGCAATATTAAGGGGCCTAGTCGGGAAAAAGCTTCGGATAGAGTCACTCTTAGAACTTTTTATACATGCGCCCTGAATTTTGCTCTTGCGATAACTTGGACGTTTTATTACCGACTTCATTGGGTGCGATTCCGGATAGAAGTAACACTTCCTTCTCCATTTGTAGTACAAAGATACTTATTTAGAAAATTCATTTTAACCAAATAGAACAGAATAAAAATTTGAAACTTGCTGAATATAATTATGAATATTCACTCTAGAAGACATGTATGAATTTTACCTCGAATTTTACCGATTGATACAAATTAGGAGCTAATCACGTTCAAATTTACTTATATTTACAATATAAATTTTCCTACATAAAGTGAAAATTAATTAAAATAGATATACAGCCATCTAGTACACTTTCAACTACTGATCCTCCATTTTGTATTTGATCAAACCGTAGGAGAAATAAATTTTGAAAAATTACCTTACAAAACTGGTCTATTAGCCCTCTTAACACACGCATATATTTTTAATTAACGATCACAAGAGTAAAAGCATATTACTAATATTTGTTGTAAAATGTTCCGGAATTAATCTCCGGTGCCTTTCATTAAAAAACCATTTGTATTGTGAGAACGTTCAACGTCGAAATATGTAATTGGAGCATATTTAAAATATGTGAACTTTTTTAGAGACTCATATTTCCTCTATTGCTACTATGGTTGTACTGGAAAAAAATGCATGGAACATATTTTTATTCAATATTGTTTAATAAAATACAGTGGCGGGCGCTTTAAAATTGTAATAAATGTAATTAACGGTTTAACCTGAAGTTTTTCAAAAATTAAATATTTTAAACTCAAATTTCTCGAAAACGGATGGATTTTCGAATTTTTTTTTCATATAAAAAAATCTAATTGAAATTAAATTCTCTTTAACATAGATAACATTTCGAGGTTCCTGTCATCCAATAAATTCCTTGTAGCGCAGCACAATCTATCCCTTAACATATAAAAAAACTATTTGTATTCAGAACTAAAGCCATTTATACGTTATAGCAATGGGCTTTTACAGAACTCAAATATCTCTAGTAGTTTCCGAAATATTTCACCTGGGAGTTTTTCTTGGCACACCCTGTATATCGCATCACTAGTATCATGCAATTCAGAATCCCTCTCTGGAAATGCCATCCGAGATATGAGCTCCAGTCACTCATAGTAATATGTTATGACTCGTAACATACACTATGTTATTATTACCCTTATATTTTATGAATTTTTCATATTGGTTTTCAAGAAGTTGTTTTAAATATTTTTAAGATTTTTTCATGTTTGGTATAGGTTTCGTCGATCAAGTATTATGTGAATGATAGCCCAAATGATAACTAAAGACCGTAAGAGGGGTCGTTTTTTATTTTCGGACTGGGCATGAAAACAAAAAACTAGCAACAAAAATGTATTCCCTTGCTTTTGAATAAGGTATTTACACCATTTCAATAACATCTTTAATTCGTTGTAAAAATATTCATTTGTTTTCTTCACAATATGGTCCTCAAGAGCTGCTATAAGTTCGTCATTGTCCCAGAATGTTGTGCTTCTAAGGCTTTTTTCGAGGTTCGGAAACAAAAAGTAGTCACTGGGTGCTAAATTTAGACTATAAGGCGGGTGTTCAATTTCTTCGAAGCAACAATCAACAACAAGCAGCTTTTGCAAGTATTGACTTGCGCACTGGTACATTGTCGTGCAGCAGCAAAACACATCGTATCATTGGTTTTGGGGTTTGGCAGTGGTGTTGAGTTGTTTTGGGAGATACTAATTTTGTCAACTTAAGATATCTTCTAATATAAGTGTGTTGTATTGAAAAGCGTCCGTTGGTAGTTTCTTGTATTGTAGGGATATACATGTTTTACCACTGTTATTGACGTATCATAGGCACTCGCTAAATTTTTTTACATTTATTAAGTTAATTTCCTCATGGGACGACTTAAGAGCTAAAAATTTTAAAAAGGAACTAAGCTAGAAGAAATCCATATTTGGAAATAACTCCCTACGAAACCCAACTATAAAATCTCTCAAAAGAACAATAATCACTACAACAAATACTTGACTACTTCTAGGGAGGAGTTTAAACACCTCTTAATTCTTGCAACCCCTTCTTGCATCCCTGCTTTACTCCTTCAGAATTTAAACACTTATCTGGCATAATATTCGGGCCCTTTACACCAACATCTTCCCCTCTCTTCAGGGGCCTGGTTTCTTCTACCCATTTAAGAGTTTTCTCTACTGGATATTTCCCCCTATATAAATTTATCCAAAGTGGAAAAAAGACTACAACTCCAATTTTGGCATAGTCTCACTCCTTCTTAAAAACTGAAAGATATGAAATATTAAATCAAAAATAAATATAAGATAACCCTTCTTAATAAAAGGCCTTCTAGGAGTCACCCTATTATTTTTTACTTTATAAGACTACTATATCTTCCCTTCGTCCCTTTTTAAAATTTGACCATTACTGGTAGTTCCAAGCCCTATCACCCCACTTAATAAACTTGACCTATTTATTCCTTTTAATAAAATACTTTAAATAATAGAAAATCGCGAATATCAAATCTAACAATAATAAAAAAATAACCACTATACCTTTTTGTATGGATACCCTAATACAACTTAGCCCAATGAAACTCAAGCCTGCTTGGCAATTGCGCCGGTAGGGTAGAACTGGCCTAAGATCCTACACTGCTTCCCCACTTAAAATTAATGGCTACTCCCTGCCCTTTTGCTCCTTCTGGAAAGAGTTCTATTGATTTGTACTATACTAAAGGAATCCCCCTCTCTTCCTGAATAGAGAATACTATTAAAGAATTACACTCTCATTCCTAGTAAGATAGAGAATTACTTCCCACTTTTTAATCTCTCCCTAATCTCTTCCGAATATATTGAAGCAAAGAATAAAACTTTCTCTAGGCTCGTCCCTCTTGAGAGGTTTACTCATCCTATCTCAAGGCGTTAGATGGGCGGAACAAAATACGTGCCGGCTCTAAAGGCGTCTCTCCCCAGGATGAGTCACTCTCGTCCAATGGATCCCTAGAAAGCTGGCCAGGCATAAACAGCTATCATTATTCAAGGATAATTGGCTAGGCCCGGGGCCGGAGACCCCTGTCACGGGCCTAAGCTATTAGTATTTCAAGAAGCAGCCACCCGTGGGCCCACGCCTAGACCAACCTACAAACCAATTTTTACGGGGCCGAAATCGAGTCGCTTACATCTAACTCTAATTTTTTTTACTTAAATCTAATTATATATTAGGAAGACCCTATCCCAGGTTGAACATCTTCCCTCCTGGCATTGGTGGCCCCCTTTAGGGAGACTCCTAGACATCCTGCCTTCTCTCGAGAACATGGCTGGAGGGGACAGCGGGTTGTAAACCCTCTTCCTTGCTCCCCCCTACCATTACCATTACTTATTCATCAAGTAATATTATCGAATGCAATAAAGTTTTCCAGAAAGACATTATTTTATAACACTATCGTTTAAATCACTTCATTTGTTCGATTTCACTGCCTTAAGAATTAATACCCTTTTTCCTTCCCAAGAGTTGGCTAATGTTCGTCAGTTTATTTGGTATTTCTAGATTAGTAAAAAAACTGTTCTTTTTTTAACTGCTGTTTTTTCTTTAACTTTAGTTAAATGTTGTTCGTCGTGCGAGAATGGAAGTTATTTCTATAATCCATAGTTTTGAGATATATCCATTTTCAATGACTTTTGTGATTTTCATATTACCGTTTAATGATTATATTTAGTGTTGTTATTGTTATGTAAATCTTATCTCTGCAAGACGATTTAGAACAATGTTTTTTTAAAGTTATTGTGTTGCATCAAGTGCATCTTCTGAAGCGCTCCATAGAGGTATGCTAAATTTAAGTTTATATTTATCTAAATAACGATTATTGTTAACTCTTAAACTAGGAGCATTTATTAGTTCGTGGTATTGATTTTAGGGTTTCGTTGGCGGGGTTTATCTAAAACACCGGTTGTATGTCACTAGAAATTACTAACCATCTTGGATCATTCTGGTTACATATATTTAGGAATATTCCGATTGATCTCCTGCCTGGTGTTTTTTTTTAAGGACGTCGTTGTGCTGTGTTCGACTCTAGGTATTTTTGAAGTCTTTAACTTACTATAATAATTTTCTTTGGCTTAGACATTTCCCTTACACCTAGAGGAAATAATAGAGACAGTATCACTTTCATATTACAGCTAAAGGCAATTTTTCAATACGTTATTTAAAAAAAAAAATTCGAAATTTTGAAAAATATGATTTTATCAACTTTGGACCATTCTGTAACACAAATCAACAACAGAAAAATCCGATACGTATTTTTCTTAAATTATTTATGAATATTAGAATAATTTCTGGTGGGTCACGGCTCGTCACGACACTAGATTGAAAATTAAAATTGCCTGCAAACATTTCAAAATGGCGGAAGGAGTCATGAAATTAGAACAGTTATATGCAGAATGACCTCTAAATTCCAAAAACGCTAAAATATACAGGGTATCCTATTTAAAAATCAAGAGTTGAGGTCACTTCCGGTGAAATCGGAAGTCTTAGAAACTTAATAGATTGACAAAAAAAATGTCATTTTGATAACATGTGGTACATGCCAAGTTTTATCTCGATTCATTAAAGAATAATGAAATGACGGCCGGAAAGTAATTTCGTTGACACCCGGTATATATTTATGCGTACATACTTTTTTTTTTGAAAATTATCTGCTCTACTCTTTTAATTTGATTATTGCCTTTTCGTGATTTTGAGTGATAATTAATAGCCATTAACGGTGCCTATTCAGGTTCAATTCACGTGGCGCTCACATTTTTTTAATAACTTTACAACCAGTCCTGTTTCACTGTTAGCTGTTGGCTTTAATAGGTATCTTTACTAATGGGTAGGTAAGTTCAATCAACTATTGTTAATGTTATTTATTTATGATTATTAATTTTTTTTGCGTTTTTTGCATTTACTTTAGTTTACTTCTAAATACCAACCCAATAAAGACCCTGGGAAAATCTCATGCTTCTAACTGAATAATTCTACCTCCTCTTAATATATGCTTAAATTACCGGGACTATCGGAAATACAGGAAGAACCTGGCAAGTATTTTCTTTATTTCAAATTTTCTCTAACTCGAATAAGGCGGGGAGATTTAGGAGCTTCGAGTTAGAGAAGGTCGACTGTATATTCGATTTAATCGGTTATAATTTATAATATATACTTTACTAAAAACACTGATCACTTTCGGTGCCATTGCAATTCGGTGCCGTCGCTACCACTCGTATTTACGTTAGACATCCACGCTGGTTTGCAGACAGCTAGCAAACCAATTAGTTTCATTACTGTCCCGTGCATTTACGAGCTCTTAGCCTCTCCCTTCTCCATACGAGTCTATTCCATAAAGATTCAACAGGTTGCAAATCAAGTGCAAACTTAGTAGCTTAGTAGTATCTTTTGGGCTCAAGGCTTTATCCAGCACAGTTTTTTTGTACGTATACACATATTAACGGCATTTATATTATCGTAAAAATGAATTCTGTGCAAAGTTTAATACCGGAGCCATTTTGTAGTTGATCTTCCACCGATAAAATTGAAATAGAAAGACTAGGAAGACCTACTTCGAAGTTAAACATAAAACAATCCGTTTCCAGTAAAAAATGAACCTTTAATAGAACATTTAATTCAGAACATTTATAATTAACATACGTGATTGTGTGGTTGCGATGTGAAAAATGCACTTTTTTGTCAAAAGAAAACATATTACTCAAACATAATATGATGGTGCAGCAGTCATGAGTGGGTTATCTAACGGGGTGCAAGCAATTATTAATTTATGCTGATGAATCTGAAAGTTAGTTTATATTATTATAAAATAAGTACTCTTGTGCAAAAATAAATATTTTTTTAGAAAATATTCATAGTTGGTAACCTTTAGCCTATGTGACGTAATTTATTATAATAACTGGTACCTCTAAAAATTGCAACCCCCATATTTCTACATCATGAGTCGTCACTGCTTACAAGCAGTCTCAGAAGCTCAGTAATTATTTAACAATCAGAATATTGATATTTGAGATGATATTATTTTTATAATAGCTATAATATAGTATTGGACAGTATCCACAAATTAGAAAGTTTTTTCTTGTCCCTGGCATACTCTCTTGAATTACTTGATAGTAGGTTACAAACTGTATTACAACTTTGACAAATGTCCCCGGTATGCAGGTTTGTAAGAAATTTAGTGACATTTTACAAAAAAAATCCAGGGTGGTATTCAAAAATTATGGAATTAATCGGTGTCTCAGTGAGAAATACTTTTCAGTTGATCATTGACAACTTTTTTTTTAAATTTGCAAATATCATTGGCTCACATCTGATGCCACTGAATTACTACGGAATTTGGCCCAGTCTAGTAATAATCTCTATTTTCCAAGTCGATTTGACATCCACCAAGAATCGCATGAACTTGCCAAATCTACTGTTCCTCCTGGCCAAAAGGAAGATATTGCAGTTTTGGTCAGTGCATAGTGAACACAATCCAGTTCGCTGGCTAATTCTAGTCTGTTGAATTGTCTCGAATCAATCTTTTCCTATGTCGGTACTATAGGGCTATTTTGCAATTGCGTCATTTTTTTTTTTTTGTTCTTGTTCTGCCTTACACCTCTTATATTGTCAACGTAGCTGAAGTAATTTATAGGACGGAGATATCAAATCTTTTCTGTCAGTTTTGACAACTTACT
Source organism: Rhamnusium bicolor (assembly GCA_029963845.1). Taxonomy (NCBI): domain Eukaryota; kingdom Metazoa; phylum Arthropoda; class Insecta; order Coleoptera; family Cerambycidae; genus Rhamnusium; species Rhamnusium bicolor. The sequence goes on along the minus strand of JANEYF010003437.1, from coordinate 16,599 downwards.
GACGTTAACTAGTTCAGGTTCATAGTTCTAAAAAATTTTTGGCACTATTCTAAGGCTCATCGAGGGCTCACCACGGCAACCAAGTAGAAATTGAAGATCCTGTAACGAATTTTCATCACACGACAGTCCAATATTACCACAGATTATATTACTCAGCTAATAACTGGATTTAGCTGATTATAACCAACGTAAATTTGATCACAAATGAACTTGATTTTGACAGTCGTGAGTGAATAACTCTTTAAAATTCGAAATACAAGCTATTCTACGTTTTTTTTATTATAGTATTTATTAAACCGCCCTCATTAGGCGATATCGAAGCAACCAGATTGTACAATGTGATCCTATATTTACTGAGCGACCACTGTTGCAATCTTCAGATTGCCGGCGATATGGTTGGATTTACGAGATACTAGGTAGTACTTGAGCAACCGGATCGAGCAATCTCATCGCTTTCCCAAATATCTTCTAGTCAGTGGGTAAACACAATCATATTGCAAACGATATTCCGATCGTCTGAGCAATATTTTGATTGATTGACTGTCCCTGGAATCCGATCGCAATTGCCGGTAATTTGAAACAGATTGCACGGTGGTCGCTTATTAGATATGGACGATATCAACCGAATCGCCTGACTTACTAAATGCGCACATGCGTGAATCACTGTTTTGTCTCCATACCCTGGGTTACACGTGTTTTTCCCTTGTATGTTCCGGAAGTTCTTCAGGAGTGCACGTTTTCAGTAGTTTGGTAGATTTTCTGATGTTTTGGTTGTTTTTAAAGTGATTTTTGTGTGTATAATGAATGGCTGATGCTGAAGAAAGAGAAAAAGAAAGATAGCAGGAACGTGATTATGGAAAAGAATTTCTCAAGCCGTCACGTCGTTTTTGAAAGAAATCATCGACGCATACCGTTATTTTCCATGCTATTAGACTCAATTCTCTTCAATTTCAGGTTTCGAGGATAATTTTTAAAATCATCAATATTTTTTCTCTCTCATTCATTGGCATATAGGAAAACTCTTTACTTTGAAGCAGCCATATTTGACTCCAAAATATCTTCTTTTTTGTTGCTGACTATGACTGCTGCCGCCACTGCCGTTTGTTCTTTATCCATTAACATTTGTCGCGTCTAAAAATATTAATCCACAAACAGATGAATATTATCATTTTAAAAACTCATATGGAATATAGTCCACGCGTTACGATGGTCTACCTTGAACTAATGGAAGACGAGAAAATTTCGGTTCTCAACCAAATATCAGCAATATCAGAGCAATCACATTGTACAATCCCGTTGCTTCAATATGGCTTAGGGAATGGGCTGCTTCAATCAAAGCACTGCTCAGCCAATCCGAATATTGCTTGCAATATGATTGCGTTTGCCCACTGATTTGAATATATTTGGGAAATGTGATTAAATTACTCGACCTGGTTACTGCAGTATCGTCTAATGAATGGGCCGTTTTAGTAATTTGTTTATTTGGATTTACAAAACGAAGAAAATTGCCCCTAATCGATGGTAATCCAAGCGTCATTAATGAAATGTAATTCGTGTTTCAGCGAAAATACGATAATAATATTGATTGGAGGTAGTTATAGGACGAAGAATGACCTACATTTCTCAAATTGCTCGTGCAGTGTATATATCATTTACCTGTACTAACCTAGTTGCAGGCTTTCTGGATTATAGGTGCACAACGTCCGCGTCCCCATTGTTGGTTGGCTCAAAGCTGACTGCATTAGGGTCGCTTTGATGTCCATCCGGGCATATATTGTGTCTGCCTGTGGGAACATGGACTGTTTCATTAATTAATATAAAGGTGCATGTTATTTACAAACTGTATGGGAAATATAATATCATGTTATATTTAAATTAGAGGAGGAAGACAGAATAAGTAGATAAATCAAAAAATACAAAATAGATCTCATTAAATTTTTGTTTTTCCATTTAAACCTATAAATACATTAGAAAGCTTTTTATGTTAGTAGGTTATCAGGTTTTTATAATTAGATTTCTTACAAATTTGACAAAAATAAATTGGTTGATGTACAGATTCAACTATAACATATATTATTTACAAATTTGCTGTTAATGTATGCATGAAACTTTATATTCTAATAGAATTATTAGAAGTTTTGAAGTTAAATTTTTTATTTAGCCAAATATAATTAATATTTATACAAAAAAAGCATTATGTCGTATAAGTCAAAATGGAAACAATGACGCAGGTACGGACATCGGTGTTTCGGAATTATTGTTCATCAGCACAGCATAGCTTAAGGAATGGGATAAATATGGAACCAAAATTGAAAAGTGGGTGGAAAGTACAATACACGGTATTAATTTTCTTCAAGTGTCGGATGTGCCACATAGGGTCTCAATCAGAGCAGTTGACTCACTCTGCATTGACTGTTTCCATTTGGCGAAAATTAAAATACGACGAATTGAAAGTTTGTGTGGTAAAAGAATACATACAAAAATAATTATGCTGCTATATATAGACTTAGAAATGGAAACTACAACGAAGTGGTATTTCGGAATGGAAATGGGAATGGGATAAATCTGAAACAAAAAGTACCGGGTATCATCTTAGTTATAGAAAAAAAGTTGTATACCAATATTGTTGTGTTCCATTTAAAAAAATAAAACTTTGATCAGGGAAATTTGAACGTCCTGTATAAGTTTTGAGTACAAGTTTGTAGTCTGATTGATATACAACAACTTTGCTATAAAACTTTTTCCGTATCTAAGATAATAAAGTTTTTCATTTGGACTTACATCTTATGTGGTACACCGGGTACAGTATATTTTCCTTATGTCCGATGTGTCCCATTTAATGCCTCAATCACAGCAATCAACAGAAATTATGTGTTTTGCCCGTTTCTACCTGGTAAAATGTCAAATACAACAGAGTGGAAGTTTGTGTGGTCGAGGAATATATACAGATTAAGCCAACCCACTAGATACACGACTAGCGGTATGCGCAGTTTACAGTCGCCCGCCTGTTGCCATCACGAATATCAGAAGGTGCTTTTACAGTAGGTTAGAATATTGACTTTCTGAACAAGGAAGTATTTTTGAGCATAAAAAACAATTTGATAATGTCTACTTTTCGTAAAGTATAATAATTTATTAAAACTGTGTTGAATGCAGAAAATAACTAAAGTACTATTTTAAAATAGCTATGCCATCAGGCACCGAGATGCGGTACTACATAATTATTAGAAACAGTGACCTAATCAGACGAAGCGACGAAGTATAATTAAATAAATATTTTATTTCAATTGAATTTTTATGCGGTACAATAATTTACTTTATGTTACCTACCAGTACAATGCTGTCAAGCAACTTGGAAAAACTTGTCACTTTTGTTTTCTCTTCCTACTTTTTCCCATCAAACTTTTTTCGTTCGGACTTCGTATTCAGACGGGAAACTGTAAACTGCACATACCGCTAATCGTGTATCTAGTAGGTTGGCTCAATCTGTATACAGTGTGGAACAGCCAAAGGGAATAAATTCAGTATCTCAATTATTATTGTGCATATTTATAAAAAATCCCGTCAGTCGATTTCGGATTCGAAAATGACGTCCTGCAACATAAAAGTTTCATCCCTAAATTTAACCCCCTTCGAATGGCAGTTGCAACTCCTAAATTTTTAAATGGGAAGTAGGAACTTGTGATATCTTGTTTGAAAGGTATTTTCATTCTCTATTCAAAAATGCTATGGTTTTAATATTTATTGCAAAAATTGACAGTAAAAAAAAAATTCATCTGCTTGACGAAATTCGCTACAGCAAACTAAAAAAAAAAACGTAGATGTTCAAAATGAGTTCCTTGAACGTCTTGGCAGCATCCTAATCTTAAATAAAAATGTCTTCTAACGTTTTCCAACATCTGAGACGTCACCGACCTTACCGCAACCGTTATTTTTTTTTCTCAAATCAACTATATCGCTTGGCTCAGTTTTGCATACCATACTTTTTACATATCCCCATAGAAAGAAATCTAAGGGTGTAAGATCAGGAGAACATGCTGGCTATTCTAGCGATCCTCGCCTCCCTATCCACCGATTTGGAAATGTTACGTCGAGGTAT
>JANEYF010003437.1:0-7500 GCA_029963845.1 Rhamnusium bicolor | reverse complement strand
AAAACTCTAACAGGCCTATATACCGGGCACTGCCGACTAAACTATCATCTGCATAAACTCGGCCTAGCGGAAAACGCGAGTGCCGTCTATGCCTGGAGGATGATGAGAAGGCAGACCACATCTTATGCACCTGCCCGCTGTGGAGAGGATCCGATTCTCAATATTTGGCAAAGGGCAACTGCTGCCAGAGGATCTGGACACATTCTCACCCAATAAAGTTATCAGTTTAATTAAGAGACTGAACTTATTGGGTGAAATATAATTAGGCGTAAGCCGCAGTGGAAGGTCTACTGAGACCCATTCACAACAAACCTAACCTAACCTAACCTACTACCACATGAATAATTCTGTTATCTAAAAAATATAGTTAGTTACCCAGTATGTTACTGGAAAAATAAATCTCTGCGCTTGTAACTTTACGTCAAAAAATTAGTCGGAGAGTATTTCATCTAATATGAGACACAAAAATAATAATATAGTTCCCTAATGTTTCGGAAAATTCGAAACCTAATGTAAGGAAGTATAGTAATCGTGATTTATTTTAACTTTGAGATTTTGATTGATATATACCTTTTGTACGCTATTAAAATTTATTTGAGGTAAGTGAAGAACTAAATAGAATGACTTTTTTAGATCAGGATGATATATACTAAGAAAGTTATGTGCTGGCCACATCAGATATTTTAGAATATGTCAAACGTGAAACTAGACACACACATTGTTTATGTAATATCCATAGATACTTACATAAAACTATTGATACTTATATACAATATTAATTTTGTTCAATTCTTCGGTAACCACGTTTTACCATAATCTACAAAGCAATAGTATGAACATTTTTCTTCATTCAATAATATTATTGCCGATTGCCTAATTTTTGTATTATGTTGTTTTCTTTACATTTGCATAAAAAGTTATATTTTCAGATCCGGCTAATTTCTTGTAGCAATTTTCCGAAAATCTAAAATATCTATTAATATGAGGCCCATACCTGTTATATAATATTGTGAATAGACTTGATAATCTGGTACTACAAAAACCTAAATACCAATATACAACAATAATTCCATATATACAAGGTTTATCAAATAAAAAACACGTACATAAGTTTCATGTTAGGATATTATTTCAAACGAGTAATACTTTGAGATCCATTTTAACATAAACAAAACTGGTAAATTGTGAGCAAAATTCAAAAAACTGTATTTACAGTATTCCATGTGAGTATAATAAAGATTATGTGGGAGAGTCATGTAGATCCCTCAGTGTAAGGTTAGGTGAGAATAAAAGTTATATTAGAAAGGGTGAAATTGAATAATCCGAAAATTTACGAACATGCTTGGGAAAATGGACATAGAATAAACTGGGATTCAGCAAAAATTTGAATGAAAGAAGCGGACAGCAAAAAAAGAAATCTTAAGAAATCGGCAATAATATTATTGAATGAAGAAAAATGTTTATCCTATTGCTCTGCTCTGTAGATTTTGGTACAACGTTTTAAAAGGAAAATTGGGCAAAATTAATATTGTATAATTTTTAAGTATCAACAGTTCTATGTATGTATCTATGACTATTGCATAAACAAATAATATATGCTGCAAATTTCACGGTTGAAATATTCCAAAAAAAAAAGATGAAAACTAATTATATTATTATGTTTATGTCTAGTATTAGTTGTCAAGAAACACCGTCTGACTAATCTTTTGACGTAAATTCACAAGCGTGGAGGTTTATCTTCCCCTAGTAACATACTGAGCAACTAACTATGATTTTTGATAACGAAGTGGTAGTAAGTCCCAAAAAGTAAAGAGAAATTAAATCAAGCTACTTTAAACGTAATGATTTGCAGATAGTTCCAAACTAACTGTCCCAGAAATAAGACGTTGACGAGTAATAGGTTAATAAATCATTTTAAAAATATTAAAATAATTCCTTCAAAAGTTAATAATAAAGTAAACTGTCATAAATATTTAAGGAAAAAGAATTAGAAGAAAGCAATTTCATGCAAGAGGAGAACTAAAACAGAAAAGATATTAAGAAAATAATGTGTTTATTCCACACTGCTAAGGGATACTGTAATAAAAGCTGACTACAATTTATTTTCTTAATGCTGTCCAGTATTATGTTATATAGCGTTACAGATCGGTTGAGGAAAAAATAAAAGGCACTTTCATAATAATCGGAAAAAAGTGTATAAGTTATAATTCTGTAGGACAGAGGAAACAGAATTTTATACATTAATTTGGACTTGTTTCTGATTTAAGTATTAACTTATTTATTGTGTATAGTTATAAAACAAAAGTGAACTTATTAACCAATTTTAAGATATTCCTAGTGTTTGAAAAATTGTTTGTTTTATTCTTGATTACTGGACTTAATACCTTCAAGTTTATAGATATTTTTTTGTAGAAATACTAAGCTAAAACAGCACTTATAAATATTTTCGAATAAGTTAAATGTTTGGTTTTGTATTATTACTACAATTCGCATTTAAAAGAAAACTACAAAGAAATCGTTTAAAATATTTAACTTTTAATTTACTGGACTTAGTACTAAGTTACGCCTATATAATTTGAAATATATTGGACTTGATACAATAGAAATAAAACAACATAATGACAAAAATTATTTTCAATTTGATAAATTCCTCACCATATGACACCACTACTACTCCTGCTGACGATAAGTGTGTTCTTTCTAACTGAGAGCTCAGTTAATCTAAGTAGTTTTAGGGTTACGGAAGCTATAACATATAAAATAATATAATAATTTTCCAGACCACAATTTAAATACTAAGTACAAATTTTTTGGGTTATTAGGTCCAATGTAATTAAAACACTATTGTATTAACTTGCCGACGTTTCGGTATAATTTATTACCATCCTCAGGGCACTGTAAGATATAAATAATTGATTGTGTTATTCTATAACTATATGGGTGATAAATTCTAATCCAAACTAATAGTGAAGAATTCAATATTAAGTTCATTATTACCGACGTCACAGATGACTTCATTTTGGGATTGGACGTTATGGAAAAGTATGGATTTGTATTTAGAAGTGGAGGAACGAGTTCTCAGGATTGGAAATGAAGAAATTATTCTTTCAATGGCAGATGAAAAAGTCCATAATATTGGGCTACTAACTTCGAAGACAGTAAACCCCTGCAGACACAGATAAAGTAATTGAGAAATTGCTAGCAAGACGTTGTCCAAGCCAGAACGTAACTATCGTGTAAACGGAAGGAGCTATTGATCGTTGTCAAATCTATAGATCATTTTCACAAGTATCTATATGGACAACATTTTAAAGTTCGGACTGGACTATGCTGCATTGAAGTGGCTATTGCAGTTGAATATCCCAGTAGGCCAACTAGCTCACTGTATGAAAACTGCAGCATGTACGATTTTAAAATAGAACATCATCCCGGGAAACCCCATAGAATGCAGATACCTCTCCAGAAGACCATCTCAGGAAGACTGCAAATACTGCCACAAGGTGGAAAAGCAACAAGAGATAATAATTGTAAAACACTGTTAAAATTGATGTTCTTGATGATTGGACAAAATGAATATTAAGAGAAGAGCAGTTAAAAGATAAAAGAAAATGGTCCTGTTCTGAAATGGAAAGAAAGAGGAGCCCGACCTTGGTAGAACATTTCAGACAAGGCAGTGAGACCGAAGGCTTTGTGGGCAAATGGGATTCCCTTAAAGTAGAGGATGGACTATTGAAAAGAGCTTGGGAAAGTCCAGATGGGAAGGAAATTGCTTTGAGATTGATAATCCCCAGGTTTCACATACCATACTCCAGGAAGTGCATAATGGAATGTCTGGCGGACATTTTGGCATTAACAAGACAAAAGTACATGAAAAGATGTAGAGAGTTGGTTGCCGCAAATGTGTAGTTTGTGCTGCAAGTAAAAGCTATGGACAAGAAGGGCCAAATGAAACAATATAACGTCGGGGCTCCTTTTGAGAGAATTGCGATCGACATAACTGACCCATTCCTGGTAAGTCATGATAGGAATAAATACATTCTGGTTGCCATGGACTATTTTAGTAAGTGGCCTGGAAGCTTTGCCATACCAAAACCACGAAGCAGTCACTGTAGCTCCAAGTTTTGGTAGATAATCTAGTATGTCGATTTGGCGTGCCCCTAGAGCTGCATTTGGACCAAGGAAGAAACTTCAGAATCAGGGGTGTTTCAGAAAAATGTGTCGCTTACTGGAATTCATAAGAGGACGACGACAAGGACGACGGCCTTACATCCACAATCAGATGGAATGGTGGAGAGATATAAAAAAACCATGGAGGAGCACCTGTCCAAAGTGGTTGAAAAACATTAGAGAGATTGGGACCGTCAGTTTTCTTGTTTCCTCATGGCATACAGGGCCTCCATTCAGGAAACAACAAAAGAGACGTGCCGGGCTCGGTGATGTTTGGAAGTGAGAAATTAGACTGCCATGTAACTTGGTGTTTGGTACACCAGATGAGGAGCTACTGTCCATAAATGACTACGCCGATGAAGTTGGTGAACGGTTGAGGATTATCCATGAGCTGTACGATACCGAATTGCCACAGCAAGTGATTGCATGAAGGCTCGTTATGATCTTAAAGCGAATTAAGGAGGATTCCAGGCAGGTGATCTGGTTTGGCTATACAACCCACAACGAAAGAAGGCAGGTCCCCGAAGCTTCACCACCCTTGGGAAGGACCATACACTGTCGTCATCAGAATAAACGACGTCGTATACCAGATTCAGCAAAGTCCAAAATCAAAGATGAAAAGTGGTGCACATAGACTAACCAAGTATACAGGGAACAATGAATTGCCTGATCGGGACGTTTAGGCTTAAGGAGGGAGCAGTGTTACGCCACTGGACTGTGAGACTGGTTAGATGAGATTTTGGAATTGTATGAGAACGGCGGGAATATTCTGGAATGTTCTAGAACGTGTGAATGGATGTATAAATAAGACACACGGTGGGCCGATACTCAGTCTTAAGTTGAAAGTGAACGAGTAAAGAAGAAATAAGGTACATACATTAATCTATTGTTGTTAATTATTAATTAGTTACTAAAGTAGTGAGTAAGTGTTATCTGGCCTTGCAATCACCGAATCCACGAGTATATGTGTTTGTGGGGATAACAAACACGTAACAATATGAACATACAATATAATACGAAATAGACAATATCTTACCTTATATTTTTGACGGGTGATTTTTATTATGTACAATATTAGATGAAGTCCGAACATTCTTCAAAAACACTATTGCTTTATAACAATTTTTTTTTTGGCACTAGAATAAATGTATATTATTAACAATTGTTCTAAATAACTTGAAGTTAGATTTCACAAGATAAATTTTTAAAGCATTTGCAATAAATTTCTGTGCGGGTCTGGGTTGTTTTGCATCCACCGGTCCACGGTATTTCGCGACGGGTCCGTCGGATATTTTTTCACACTAAACAGTAAAACCCGCTATGACTCATCTAACTGTTGATTGTCGAGGTCATAAAACTAACACATAAACACACCACACCACATAAATTAGACAACCCCCAAACCAAAACCGAAGCTACACGGACAGGGGTTACATAGTTGAAAAAAACGCGGACACACACAATCAAACCCTTCGACTTTGTCAAATCGAAATCGGGATTTGAACTCGGGAGTCGATAGGCAGTAAACCAGTTACGTTTGTCACTTAACGCTCTGGCCCACTGCGCTACCGAGCATATGTCTTCAATTGTGATGTATGTAGGTGGTGTGGTTCTGTCTTACACGTATGTCTGCTTGTTTATTTATTTGAATATCATTTATAATAGCTTTTACTGATCGTAAAAACCTACATCTAATTTAGTGCTTTATTATTTCGTTTAAGGTAATTCATGAGTTTAATTATGGAACATTTATTTTTAGAGACTTTTGGAAGTAATTGATCTTCTACATTAAAAGATGACAGATAGTACAGCTTATATTTGTAACATGACCGCACCTTATTTAAAATATAGTTGTTTCATTCACCGTGTCAATTAATTTCTCAAGTGGATGAATCTGTTGTATTTTTCAGGGAATTAATAATGTACAATAAAATATCATGAGAAGATTATTAATTATTTCCTAAAAAACGTGTACCATTGTATTTCACAATATTTATTCTCATTTTATTAGTTGTACGTGGTGTTGATTTTAAACAGACTATATTTTTTTCGATAATATTAATAACTATGGATTATGGCCTACCTTTTTAGCTGTCCTAGCTGCTCCACCCATAAAGAGGAAAAGGATAGAATAGAGGGACCAAGGACTATAGAAGAAGCACCTTAAACACCAAATTCTCGCCAACTTAAAGTTTTTAACTGTTCCAAATAATGATTATTCCACCTTATTTTAATTACTTTTGTATATTATATATTGTTAATATTTTATTTACTTTAATTTTGGTGGATTGACTTCAAGGTAAAGCCGGTAAAGCAATTGATATTTCAAAAAAAAAAAAACCATTAGACTGTGCACATGTCCCCTTTTTTTCTTAGGTCATCATTTCTAACATCACTCTCAGCGCGTCCACTTCTCATTAGGCGAAATGCGCACAATTCATAAGGAATACGCATGTGAATTATAACTTATTGGAAACGGCCTAAACAGTCGTAAGCCCGTAACTGGAATGACTACCTGAGATGCGGTCTTTATTCATAATATAAATTGTACCCAAATTTTTAGGTATGTTAAACGTTGACACTACTAAAATTAGGGTAAGATAGATATTTATTTCATTTGTCAACTGCACGAACGCGTATAAAAAAATATTCTGCACAATATGTTGTAACAATTATTATAACAATCTAAATTGCGCATTTGACGTTATTGCCCCGTAATATCCATTCAATTAAAAAGTTGAATTATACTTGACATATCTTTTTGGTTTGATTCTACATTTTTATTATACTTTTTCCTGATAATTGTTTTTTTTTTTTTCTTCGACTTTTTTGGCATATGCCTTATTGTATATTTTCTCTGTGTATGCTTATGTTTAATATTTACCTTATTAGATTGTGTTCCTATTCTGTAATTGGGTCTTTAGACCTGTCGAATAGTGTAAATAAAATAAAATAAAAATACCATTGATTTAGTAGGTGCAATTACAGCCAAATCTACTGGTTTTTTTATATTTTTCTCGAATTATGAATTTAGTGTGATAAAAACACCAAGAGACTGCAGTTTGTCAAACATTTGCTAATTTGTTTTTTGTTACATTATCGTTTTGATATCAACACCCCTATTAGGCATTTTGTCTGTACAAATAGAATATGTAAGTAAAGAAAGGCTTGGATTATAAATAAATGATAGGTAATATTTTTTGACATTTACTCCTAAGCCGATAAGAATGTACATGGGCAGGGGAGATTCGTTGGTGGAAATGTAGATTGGGACCCCCAGATGGGTCAGTAGTTTGGTAGGGAATGCAGTTCCTATTGGAACATCAGGAATAA
>JANEYF010003436.1:0-194222 GCA_029963845.1 Rhamnusium bicolor | reverse complement strand
AAATTATTTCATCTGTTTGTTTACAATTTATGCTTGTACATCGTTTTCTTAGAGGAGAGTTCATGATAATAAATATTTAGTTAAGCCCCACTTAAGTTTTTAGAGAAAAACTTATCTGTGGGTGTTTATGATGTTACAATTTTTATTTATTTATTTTTTTTTATATATCTAGGATTACGTTATATCAAGTATAATAGATGAGAAATAAGACGATAGTGTACATAATTACAAATAATGCAAGTAAAAAAAAGAATGGCTAAAGCTAAGTAAAAAGACAAAATACAAAAAAAATAAAATTATTAAAATTAAAATTATACTAAGAGGTAAAAGAAACAGATACAAACGGAGATTAATTAATATATATCAATTTACGAGTACAACTGTCCTGTATTTATTAAATTTTCAATAAAATTTTCTGGTAAGCTGAGTAGCCAGTTTTTGATGTTTTCTCTTTTGTTTTTTATTATTGTTATTTTTCAGGTGATCTGGTATTTGGTTGTAAAGTCTTGGACCTAAATATGTTGAACTTTTTGTGAATATTGATTTTTTAGCTCTGGGTATGATTACATTAGTTCTTGTTCTTGTATTATATATGTTTGCTATATTAAAGTGGAGGCATTCATTTTATCAATACCACTGATTTTTTAATTTAACTTTTATTATATATTACACACGTTATTTTGGCAATTTAATCACATCATTAAAACAAATTTGTGACTTTCTTCAAACTCTGTGTAAATTGTACTGGAGTCAGACAGAACTTCTTTAAGTAGCTGCATATTTTAAACAAAACATGGCGTCTGCTAAAGCCGAAAAACTGATTTATTTGGTAATTATAAATGTTAATAAACAAAAGAGAGGCATAGTTTTCGAAAAAACTTTTTAAATGTTTTAAAACAAATTGCTTTAAAGTACATGTATTATGACCTATGACCAGAGATTAATATACATAGATAGTTCAATCTTACGTAAATATTTATCGCACAGGAATGTGGCCTCCTAAATTTTTACATCGACACTCGACTGCATTTCGATAATGAAAATATTTGATGTGGCCAGCATATAACTTTCTTATACCAGTATATATCATCCTGTTCTAAAAAAATCATTCTGTTTAATTCTTCTCTTACCTCAATTAAATTTTAAAAACGTACCTTGAAATGTCTCATAAAAATTTTTTAAGAATTAATTTTCAACGCCCTTCGATACGGTCAATAATAATTCATGTCATATATTTGATTAATTTCTTCTTATTGACATTGACATTTTTATAACTAAATTAGATATTTCAAATGTCAAACTGCCAGATTTACCCTAACCCCATTTTAAGAGGTCAAATGAGTTCAAATTTCAGTTTACATTAGCTTTATTTAAGTACTTGGAAAATATATTTTATTCACTTGATATAGTAGACATGATTTGCTCTCATCAAGAATATATTACTCCTTCACCCCCCAAAGTGAGGAAGTTATGTATTCGTGAAAAAAATTTTGAAAATTTCTATTGCATTTATGGACGAATCTCGACGAATTATGACGATAAACAAAATTTCAGACAAAAAAAATTTTTGTCTGTGTCTGTGTTCGCGATAGCAGCTACAGTTTTTGAGATAAAGCTTTCAAATTTGGTACACACATTCTAGAAGTCAAGGAAGAGATTGAGTTCGTTGATAAGCAAAATCGGTCTAACAAAATATTGGTGATATTCCACCAATGTGACTTTTTTGAAACGTCAAAATGTGACTTTTTCGAAACGTCAAGAAATGTAACTTTTTTGAAACGTCAAAGTGACTTTTTTGAAACGTCAAAATGTGACTTTTTAAAACGTCAAAAAATGTGACTTTTTTGAAACGTCAAAAATTACTTTTATTATAAACTCCACCACACGTCGAGTTTTACTACGGTGAGGAAGTTCTGATCCCTAAGTAATTGGCAGTTTTTTTTTGTAATGTCAAATACAAAAAAGTTTTAAGTCCAGTGGACCCGCTTTCAACTGGCCAATTTTGTTCATTGCCGAACTTCTCATTATGTTTGGCCTTTGGAACAAGTTTACCAAATTTGAAAGCTTTATCTCAAAAACTGTGGTTGCTATCGCGATACTACAGATATGCAGACCGATTTTTTTCCATAAAGTTATGTTTTTCCATTATAATTCGTTGAGATTCGTCCAGAAATGCAATAATTTTTTTTCCAGAAATTGTACATTTTTCTTCTTTCATTCATTATGTATCATCTGGTGGTACCACATTCACCAAATCTAATGTGTCACCTAAAATGTTGATGACAATCTTAACTGCCAAATTTGGGAAGTCTCCCATTAGTATTTTTGAGTTATCGCGGATACACACACGCACGCACGCAAGCTCGCACGCACGCACGCACGCGTGTAAAAATAGCTTTATTAGGTTGCCTTCTTTCTGGATAGTGATTGAAATATATTTCGGATGTACTATCACAATCGTTATTACTTTGAATAAAGCATTCTAGCATATCATATTTCTTGTAATTTTCGTAAAACATCCTCACTTTTACGATTAAATGGGGGTGTAATTTTGACGGAAACAAAATTACTAATATACAATTTACTGACACACGGATTAACACTGTCATAGATGACACACGCCTACTTGGAATAAATATAAAAAAAAAAACGCAAAAAGTAATCTACTAAAAGATTATTTTCGCTATTAAATACTTACACATCAAAAGCGACCCCACATATGATATATAGTTTGAAAGAGAAAAAATTTCCTTTTCAATTAAACCATAGCCAACTATGATTCCCATTTAAAAAAATACAACTTTATGCCATAACTCGAAATTGCACCTTCTTTTTTTAAATTTTCTCGACGTCACTGTATTATACAGAAAAAAGTGCGTCAAGAACGTAAAAGTTGTTTTTTTATAACTTTACAAACAACCAAGATATTGACATGTGTCTAAAAGGCGAAAAATCGAACTTTTATTTATAACTCGAAAACAAAAGACGATAGCAAATTTTTGTTTTTGCCAGTGAATTTGTCTCAAAAATAGAGATATAGATATGTCTTCCATTTTTGGTTACCCTATACAAACATCGAAATTTGCCCACCCTGTAGAGAGGTTGTCTCGCACTGTCACAACAAAACTAATTATCTCTTTGATTAACAATAGACATGTTCGAATGCTTTGTGGAATGACTTAATTTGTCAACATCAAGACCACAATGAACAGCTGAGAATGTCATTGTTTGAATTACCTAGAGCATTCAAAAGTCGTTTATGTTATTTGTGTGTAAGTGTTGATAATAACAGCCTCATTATTATGTTCTATAATTACAACGGTTTTATGTGAACCAAAATGCTCGTTGTTAAGAGTGTCATTGTAATAAAATTTCATTACCCAACATTTTAGGCAATTATTAACAATTTGTCTCTTCCTGGTGCAACAATTTTTAATTTTTTAAATAAGAGTTCTGCAATTAATAAAAAAACAAATAATATATCCTCTAACAGATACATTTTTTTATTCAACTTCATTCAGTTCAAATAGTGGGAAGCAGCAGTAAGCAGAAGCAATGAAAACTTGAAGATGGTATATGCAACTCTGCTGAAACGTCGTCTAAGCAACTAAGGCTTCTCCGAGAATTTACCACCTATGCGTGAGTACACTCGGTAATTCAATACATCGTTTAACACCAGCAAGAACTTAAAGTACTACATGTATATATGCTTCGACATTTAAAAGACACCATTTGACGCATTTGAAAAAGTCTTGCTAACAACTCTTATCAAACCACCTAACTAAAGTAGCAGGGTAGATAATATTCCATCAGTAAAATATATTCCCCAGAATGTAAAAATATTACTGTAAATATAACTGACTACCTTAAATTGAGTGTTGTATGCACAGTCTCTTTTTATGTTGACAATAACAGAGCTTTTTGCCTTGTGTAAATAGTCTGTCATCATATCAAAACAGATAATGCACTATAAAGTTCTAGGAGAGAACAACAGACATTGTGACTGATCCAAAATAAAAGTTATAGGGACAAAGTAATCTGCTATTCGAATGATAAGGACCATCGATGGTTAGAAATAAAATGCGTTCGGCTTTCTTATTTAGTACTCGTGAGATTTTGGAAAAACTTGTGACTTACATGTATGTGCATCTATTTTTTTGCATTTATTTGGAGTAGACGATTTACGAAATTTGTAATATCTTAATAGTAACATTCGCAACAAATAATTGTAAATGAACAGAATATTTTTTTCTATTTGGTTATTAGTTATGCAAAGAAAATTTAAACTAATCTAACCTTGAACAGCGGGAAAGTAATTGTAATTATTTATACAAGCCAGAATACAGAGTCAGGATTAACTAGTTTACAGGCAACTATTGTTTAAATGTTGTGACACAGGATTCATTCAGTGATACATAACAAATCTGAATACATTTTCATAATAATTACAAATATTTCGTCTCTTAAAAAATGGTAAAGATTAAATTTGAAAATTTTATTACGACAAAACTATATTTCTTATGTTTACCAGTCGATAATTTCGAAATAAAATATTTGAAATTTATTTTTGCAAATGTATCTTGTGTTCTATTTTTCAGTACATTTTATATGATGTATCGCACATTAAGTGATTAGGTTTTGCAGTTGGCTGGGTGGCCAAGCAGATTTTACTCTCTATTGATATATATCTTCGTTCAAGATATATTTTCATCAGTAAGATATCCTGTATGTTTAATACATTCTCCTGTTGCTAATACAACTATTGTGTTTCTTGGAATGTTTTTTCAGTAAAATGTTCTGATTAATTTTGCTCAGTTATAGTCTTTTTCAGTATTAAGTGTAACTAGTTATTATTTTCAAAACATAAATTAGTTTAAACATTTTTTTCAACGTATGATTTACTATATTCTGAATAATTAGTTGATCAGTCGATTATTCCAGTTTTTGTTTTGACCACTTAGTAGTTATTTATGTACTAAGGTTGTGAGATGCATACGATATTTTTCCTACTACTGATACTGATATGATAAATACAAATTTTGAATCGATTTATGTTTATATTGATAAACACCAAAGATTAGAAACTATTCTTAAAAGAAAGAATGATGTATAATCTAAATAAATCAGATATGTTGATACTTGTTTGTTATCCGAACTTGTTTAATTGTAGATAGTTATGATAATGGGAGAAGCTTAAGCTTGTCGTAAAAACAAACTATGCAAAATGGCAATAGATAATATTGAAGCTAAGAATTATATGGTAAAAGTTAAAATACCACACTCTAAAACCAAAAAAATCAGCGTACTACTGTCTGTAAAGAAGAAAAAATTATTCAATGTTTCGGCAGTACCAATCAGAAAAATGTGTGAATCAAGCGGTAAACAACTTTAGTAAAAATATCTTATTCTATTATTTGGAAAACCTTTCTGCTTATACTGAGCACTCCTTTAGAACATTTTCAATAGATCTGGAGTGTCTCAAATGAAAATGGACTTGAATTGCAATAATTTGTCGATATTGTAGTTCTAATAAAAATATGTGCACATATTTGCTCCAGTACTTACAGTGTCAGTGTCAGATGATAAGAAGAGTACATTATTTTAAGATTGAGTAGCTATTGGATTGGTTCCTTTGATATACAACAACAATTTTATGAGTAATGCCAAAACTGTTACTCGATGGAATCGTGATAAAGCCCACCTCTTAATGATTGTTTTTGTTAAGACTAAATTATTTTATAATGAATAATGTATAACCTTTTCATAATAAAAACTGGCTATAACGGTGTAACAATCATGATTATGATTGATATGAATGTTTAGTTATGATAAGCTACTATTATAGTTTCTTTAATTTGTCAAGATAAGACACTTTAAGTGTTAACCTAGAATATATATCATTTAAAATAAATAACTGATGTAACTGATACAAAATACTAATATCAATAACATCATATCATTAATTTATTGTAAAATAAAATATATTTGACCAGTCCTTATATGCTAGTTAACGTAAAAAATGACATGGAAATTGTTTAGATTGTATAATGCATTTATTAAATCTAGATATAATGTTCATATTTGTTTAGTTTATCTGTATTAATTCACATGCATTACATTTTCAGGATCAACAGACTGAAACTAATCAGAATGGATTCAAGAAGACAAAGTTTTTGTTGATTATATTAAATACAGTAAAGTTTTGGGTTTATAATGTGAAGTTTCCAATATTTCTTTGATCACCCTCACGCAAATTTCGCTGACAAGCTGAGCCAGTATAGAATTAAGTATCACGAACTAAGAAATTGCTTCAATCTTATGCCTTGTCTATAACTTTCAACAGAAAATACGTTTTGAGACACGGATAGAAAAAGTTTCCGCATAGTACCAGTGATATTTCTGATCTTAGATAGCTGTTTTGATTTTTCAAGTTACCAATTAGATGATTGTTCCATTAGAAGACATAAAGTAAAATGGATAAGAGAAAAGTTAAGGAAACCCTCTTTCAATTCTTGTGATTGGAAGTTGACACAAGTTACATATATTTTTAAAATATTAGACCAAGCATATAAATAACTATTTCCACATGAATCGATTAGGAAACAAAAATAACTGGCTA
This sequence comes from Rhamnusium bicolor, assembly GCA_029963845.1. NCBI lineage: Eukaryota > Metazoa > Arthropoda > Insecta > Coleoptera > Cerambycidae > Rhamnusium > Rhamnusium bicolor. The sequence goes on along the minus strand of JANEYF010003436.1, from coordinate 187,603 downwards.
AGTGATAATGATAAATGATAATATACACATATCTAAAGAAATTTTATTTGGGTATTGAGCAAAAAACTTTAATACTTTTAATATATACTTATTATGACGACAAGGAATTCCATACTTTTTATAAATATATGTATTGATTGACCTCCTTTTCTGATTATGCTGATATACAAACATTAGACAAAATAAATGAAACAATATTGAATTATATTATTTACCAATATCTATATAATGGTAACGTTAAGACATATTAAAAAATTTCGTCTCCAGAAGAACTATACTCAATTTTGATTTTTCAAGATGTTTAAAGCAACACTTAATTTTAAAATGTCTTGAATTCTACATACGAATTAAAAAAAATATTATTTCAAAATATTCCTTCCGGAAAATTTTCTTTTATATTTTTTGAAAATGTCCTATTCGCAATAAATAAAAAAGTTTAATCATATTACCATACCAGTGAGTGTACCACAGTGCTCGGTTTTGAGCTCTGTGTTATTCCTACTTTGTATCAATGATCTTAGTAACATTAAGCAGTGTCTTCTACTGATGTATGCCGAGATATACTGGTGTTCGTCAAAACTGATATAGAAATAAAAAAAATTGTGAAATTTTTTTTCAATGATATGATAAATTGTTTTAACACCAACAGACTTTACTTGAGTTTATAAAAAAAAACAGGATGTGTGCGTGTTCATATTAGACAAAACTATTTAAATATTGACATAAAATGCAGTAAAATGTCACTTAATCGATGGAATATCCATTGTCAAATTTTAATTTCAAAAGTTAATTTGTTTTTAAAGTTGTAATTTAAAGGGGCACATAAATTAGGAGGATTTAAAAGAAAGTTTACTATTACAGTACTTGTACAGCGTTAATTAATAATTTCTTATTTGTATTCTGTTTTCACCTATAACGTTTCTAATTATGTATGTAATGCGACGAGCAATGTCTTTCGTAAAATTAATTGGACCATAAAATATTTACTAATTTATTTTTCATTTAGTTCTTTTTGCGTTTACCTCCTAATTCATCGTTAAAGTCTCTCAGATTTTATTAGAAGATACTAAAAAAATAATTTCTGAAAATTGTATCTAGATTTTAATAAATAGTGTAACTAATTTTTGACCAGTAAAGAAAAATTAAAAACGTAAAATTTTTTTTTGAAATGGAAAATATATATTTTTATAATGCTTTAAGATAAGATAAAAAGTACTTTTTGACCCTACCTACCCCAAATTTTATTCGAATATCTTTTACAGTAGATGAGATATAGGCCTCGAAACTCTTAGGTCGAATACTCAGTATATTTCATTCTAAAAGAGTAGCAAACTTAACCAAATTCCAAAAAAGAAATTAGAACAAAATATAAAATGTTGACAATATTTCGTTGTTATAAACTACAACTTTTTTAAAACAATCCTGTATATAATTTACTTTTACCAAGTGAAAGACGATCCAGCTTTTCCATTGGCTATTTATTTAATTAATGTAAAAGTATAATGGGGAGCTAACGAGCAAAAATACTCTTTTGACGTTTTTCTTTTATCTGGCATCTTTACAACTCTTGTTAAATATGGCGCTATTAAAATTCGACTTAATTATATGTTTAGACTTAATCAGAGTTTTTGCGCTAAGTTTATTAACAACAAATTTAAAATTATGTTTTTATTCCAAATACTCGTTATTTAAACACATTTTGTTTAATTCATTACTCTGATTGCATCTAAGAATTTGATCAGTATTTTGTTAATAAATAAAAGAATTTTGAAGGTTAATAAATTGCTTTCAAAAGCTTTAATTTTAATTATATATTATCGTCATACATGTTTTATAGTATTTATGGTTTTAGTTTATACAGGGTATCCCATTAAAAAAAACATTACTTTTTTGTATCCCCTGAAATCTGCATGTTACTGTACTTTTGATAGCATTTTAACAAAATTCAGTCATAACCACACAACTTATTTAAAACTTTTTTTCTATAGGCAATAATAACGATGACAAGGGGTGGGCAATTTATAATGAATAACCCTGTACAAGTTAGTCACAAGCAAAAAAAAAACAGTTTAAAAGAGACAGATTTATGATGTTTCAACAAAATAAAAGTACTTCAATATATTTTTTTTGGTATTTCCTTAATCGTTTCAATGCAGTCGTATTTTGGTTTATTGCAGAAACGAGTACAGTTATGAGACACGAAAAATAAATAAGCTTTAATTGTTAAGTTATGTACAGATACATTTTACAATTTGGTTGTCCACAGGCCGTGTGATAAAAATTTTGTAGATTGTCAGTGGTTATTGATATATTGTGGCATTCTAGACGTTTGAAAGTTGGACCAGTTGTTTAATTTTGTCTCTTAACAAGTTCAGAGGCGTACGTAATAAATCAGTAAGAATGTGTCGCGCAATAAACTTCATTAAAATAATTAAAACAGAATAATAAATTTTCATATTATGAGCAATAATTTATATTTTTACAGTCGATAGGCGTGATTCCGCAATATTATGTATAATTTAGGATCACGGTCGAAATTCAACTAAAAATACCGAGAGAATTTTTGTTTAGGGTTATTAAGTCCAGTTAAGAACAACCTCACCATTATTAAATCATTATCTATTTTTTTTATTTTTGTGGATGTTGATAATAGTTTACAGTAGCTGTGATTGAAAATTTATTGAAGCTTCTAACCGAAAAAACTATAAAAGGACAGTTGAGCATTTGCGTCCAAAATTTAAAACAAGTGATTTAAAATAAGAAAAATTTTAAATTATATTGGTCTATAGAGAAAATATCTAATAAATTAAAGGAAAAGCATGATATAAAAATTGTATACAAAGAGCACAACAATATAAAGTAGATAATATAAGCTAACCTAATGTACAAGCCATAAAGTGTATATTGTCCAAACAGGAAGAAATTTTGCAATAAGAATTTTAAAACATAAGGGAAGTTACATCAGTAAATAAACAGATTCAAAATATTCCAATCACCTAATTGTTAAAACAAATATTCTAATGATAATTTTGAAACAATATAGGTACATAATATGTAAAAATACACAATTGAAACTATGTAAACTATATTCCTTTGAAAAGAGTAAATTAAATAATTCTGATGTTATTTTAAATGACCAACTTGTAGAAAACTGGTTTACCATTAATAAATTATTTCTGAATTATTATGTAAATTCCATAGTGCCTTTTTGCATTGTATTAATCTTTTTTAAAATTTTATTACCCTACAGCTGGGTTATCCTCTTGATGAAAATGTGTACTGTAAAGATAGTCGTAGATGAAGACAAGTCTTACTCCAGGAATAAACAATATACTAGCCTATTTGTCATTATTCGCCATTTCAAAACTAAAACAGTCACAATATGCGCGTTCGTGAGATACAGGTCAATTTTAGCTTGAATTACACTTGGAAAAAAGGCTTAAACAGGATTTTCTGGGTAATTTGAAGATTTGTCCGTATCTAAAGTGATACCCGCATTGATTATATTAACAAATCTATCGGTAAAAAAAGTCTCCCTTCCCGCACGGGCCTTCTTTCGCAGACTGGACAGTCCATGTCTACTTGAAGAATCTTTCAAATACATTTTCTTGACAATTACTAAGTAAATTCTGGAGAGAGAGAGTAAAGAGTTTATTACATTCGTTTATGATTATTTTTAGTGGAACTGCATTTATATGCTTGTTAAGAGAAGTCCGATGTTTATCATTAAATACCTTTAAAATTAACTGTTGACATACTGACAGCTATAAATTGTTGCTATTTCAGTCTGACCTTTATAAGATTTAGTCAAAATTATTGCCGCGATTTCAGCAGTAATTGTGAATTTCTCCGTTCGTTTTAAACATACAGCGCATTATTCTTTTTTTGACAAAAAAGTGATTGAGAAAGTATAAATTATAAGTTCATTAAAGTTCTTTAATGAGATAGTAGTCAAATGCGAATAACATGTATCACTGGAGAAAGATTTATTAAGACATGTAAGACCATAATCAACAATATGGTTTATCGTCGAATGTAAATTATGTCTCAAATTATTTTAGATTTACTGAAGGTACAATTTACTCGGGTATATTGTTTAGAACCGCGAATAACAAATTTTGAAATACTTATTTGTATTATGATTGGAAAAAATACAGCTTAATGAATTATGAAATTTGTCGATTTTTTACCAATGACTAACTTACAGACTAATAATTATTGTAATTATTGGAAAAAAAAACAAAAATATCAGTTACGTAATATCACGAACTTACAAGAGCATTCCATTTACACATACCCAGGCTTATAACTTTGTTATTTTTTAGGATATCGAGCTCAATTTCTAAAAAAGTTTAAATAGGATACAGCTGTCCAGCACTTTTTACAAGTTAAGTTATCTTCATATTTATTTTTCTTGGGAGTATCCCACTCTAGAAAATAGCCCGTGTAAGATGTATATAGTAATAAAATATAAGCAAGAAAAATTTTGCTTGATTAAAAACTTTAGTAACATTTTGCCTTAATGATACAAAATTTGGCTTACATTAAGAACGTTTGGACAACTTTAACGTACACACTCTTTCTCTTGACTCTATTTAAAAAATTTATTGTTATATTATATGGACATCATTGTGGGTGTGTACGCATGGCAGAGTAGCTCCGAGTATGGCATGTAACATACTTAGGAGCTCAGATCCCCTCTTGCGGCTCGTAAAACATGACGAAACTGTAGGAGTGGGAGCAGGATTGTTCAAGGCAGCGAAAAGAGCCGCAGATGAACTCGGTCTCGCATTTGACATCAGGAGAGGAGGCCGGCGAGGTGCTGATGTTGAGTCAGTCACCGAACTTCAGCCAAATCGTCTGAAAGCCCGAATCAGAGTTGCCGAACAAGAAAATCTGTTTCGGCAGCACGTCGATAAACCCCAGCATGGTGTCTTCTATAAGAACATAGAAACACTGGGTTTATCGACCAGGCTGACCTTCTCCTTTCTAAGGTCAGCAGGGCTTAAGTCGGAGACCGAGGGATTCATTATGGCCTGCCAAGATGGTGTTATCAACACCTTGGTCTACCGTAGCCGAGTGTGGCGTGTAGAGGTTCCTGTTATCAACTGCAGGACCTGCCATCAGGCGCCGGAATCGCTCATGCACCCACTATCTGCATGTCCCGTATATGCGATTTCGGCCTACATCCACCAGCACTCATATGGGGTGGACCAGACACCAGTGCTGTCTTACGTCCCCGGAGATATTGAGTCCGTTGTCGAGAACGAGAAATGCCGGATTTACTGGAACTACTCATTCCCGACTGTCAGGCTAATCCAACCCAACAAGCCTGACATAATCCTCCTCGACCATCAACTCAAGGTGATATATGTCATCGAGTTCTCGACACCTGCGGAGAGAAACATCACCCTGAAGGAGGAGAAACGGACCAAATATCTCGATCTCCGGTACGAGCTCCAAGTGCTGTACCCAGGCTACTCGGTAAAAATGGTCGTCCTTATAATCGATGTACCCGGAGGGATAAAGCATAAGCTGCTCTCGGAACTGAAGATCACACCGGCCTGCCAAAAATCAGCCGAGTGGATGGTAGGCCAAATGCAGAAGGCGGTCATTCTGGGTTCTCTCCGTTAGCTTAGGGCACACGATTCTGGTATTTGCAGTCACTAACCCTGCGGGATGTGGGGAGTGGCTGTAGTTGATGTGCCGGCGCGACTCCCGTGAGGCGTCGGAGGCCACGGGAGGACTGACCGGCATTGGGAAACCGAGAAAAAAAACCCATTTTCAGTCAGTTTTGAATGAGAGTCTAACTAGATATACGAGATACACAATAAAATCTTAAGGGAAGCTTACTAGAGCAACTCAGAAGGCAGGTACTGTATGACATATTTTGATGGATAAGTGGGTTTGTTAGTTTAATGTACCCTTAGGGTAACATTCAGACCCAGGTTCTGAAATAGGTTAGAACCTTTTATGTGAAGATAACACTGGAGATGATTAAAACTAACCTTATACTAACAATGTGTCCTATTTATACGTAAAATATTGTATATGTCCTGTTTATACATAAACTATTGTATATGTCCTATTTATACCTAAACTATTGTATAAATAGGACACATTGTTAGCATAAAGTTACTTTAATCATCTCTAGATAATGCCAACTTGGTTGGCGAATTTTTTTTATCAAAGGCCAAGATTTTTGAGATTTTATTTTACCAATTGCTAAGTAACAGTGACGTAGGTATAGAGATTAGCAAAATTTTATCAAAATTTTATATCTAATAGAAGTTTTTGCACTTTCAAAAATGGTTCAATGTACACATAGATAAACATTTTTTTCATATTTACATTCAGAGTGTTGTGAAACATACTTTAATAAAAATTTTCTTTCCGATGCTTTAGGAAATTATTGCATGGTTATATACCTTTTAACAAAGGAAAATATATGTAACAATGTTGGCATTGCTGTTATATGTGGACGTATTTATGAAGGTATTTTACTAAAAACATTACTAAAAAACCCCGTAAGACGGCGTTTGCACGCAGTTTTAAAATAGATAAGAGTCTTAAGCATGCGTATTGAATATAAAATCTTAGCCAGTCTAATACCTGTCAGTGATGATGGTTTCATAGTATGATTTTACAAAGTAAAATGCTGCCAAGAACATTATAGAGGTGTTTGCTTATTTTATAGCCTTTTATCAGGCTATTCTAATAATTCATTCTGAATATAGAAAACCAAATACATGTTTCCGTATTGTATCCCCTGTTACAAAATTACGCATTTAGTCATTTTATCGCCCGTAGATAATAGTTCAGGCGTTAGTCGCTATAAGTTTGAGTTTTAACTGCATCAGAAGAAACAATTCTTAGTATAAATAAGAACTAAATGATTTAGCTGATTGTATAATTTCGCTTTCCTTGCGAGGACATTTAAAACGATTTTGGTAGTTTTTATTAGAATTGCTCAGGATATTTCCTCCCTGAACTAAAACTGTTGCGATTTATTGTCATGGAATTTTTTAATCAGATCTGAATAATATAATACGCGTAATTCTAAATAGATTCTCAGTGCGTGAAAGAGATTGTTCTAGAATGACGATTTCGAAGTATCAGAACAAAAAGTTTCAAGTATCGTTTTTTTGATATTGGAGAAATGGAAAATTTTATGTTGCTACAATTTTGGGTCACTAAACAACGAAAATAAAAGGTTTTATGTAATGTTTAAACACAGTGAAACCTGATTGGCAGATTGACAGTATTTTAAACAACTATTATCTTTACATTCTAAAAATAACATGAAATTATTGAATGACGATTAAAGATTCTGGTAGTTAACTGATATTAATGTAAATTCAAAAATGTTTTCAAAAGCTGCATCATAAGCATAGTATTAATTATTATTTTCAACTATTTATTTATGTCAATCTTTGATCCATTCCACTAAATACTAATAATTGGTATCAAGGTATAATACATGTTAATATATTAATGATTATTCTGATGAGTATTATAGTTTGCGAAACAGATATTGTGACGGGACGTCCGAGGTAAGACGCTACGGAACGCAGAGCCGGATTTAACTGTATTGTTCGCTCGATTACTTTTTCAATGTAGGTTTTTGTGCTCAGTTTAGCTAGCAACAGTTTAACCATTGTACAAAAAAGAATTAACTTGAAATAAAAGTATTGAATTTAACGTTTTGACTAAACATACAGCAGTTACAGTATTCAAGAACCGCGAGGAGGTATGAGCATTTCTTGCTATTAAAGGATGGGTATGGAATATTAATATAGAAAAGAGATTATTTAAAATGTAACAAGAAAGCTTTAAACAAAACAAAAACAAAAAATACATTCTCAAAATAGCAACAGAAACAAATATTTTTCTCAATAAATGAACTAAAAATAAATTCTAATAGTAATGTTATGACTACAATACAAACAGAAAGACATGTATTTTGTCAAAATGAAAAAAAAAACTTTAATAAATAATAATATCCTAAAAAAGAATGTTTCTCAAACACTGAACCACGAAAGAACAAAAGCGGAATTAAATAATGCAGTTGATATCACAAAATTCACTTCTTCACTTCACATCACTTCACTTTACCTCACCTCACATTGCTTCTTCCTCTGAATCTTCATCCTTCTCACCCTGTTCTCCATTTTGAGATAAGCTACTATCCTCGTTCAAACTTATAATTAAATAATTAAATTTAATTATTATATTATAATTATATTTTTTACGGTGTCATGAGTATCCTACCAAGTTTCACCTAGATAATAAAATGGACTATTTTCCCTTCTGAGTTCTTTTATCTCTTCTAGATATGAATTTCGCCAATCCACTGTTTGTCTACTTTCCATAATCGCCATGCGTTTATTAATAATTTGATATTTAAATCTTTGTTTTCTTGGGAGGGTACCTTCTTTCACCAGTTTGTGTATTGTGGGATGGGGAACGTTAGTCAGGATGCTGTTTCACCTAGTACATCCAAATCATACAAATTAGGGTCAATAACTCGTCGCTTCAAAAGATTATTGTAAACATTAACGCAAATTTGTTTCGTTTGCTCGTTCAAATGTAACCGACTTTTATTACTGAAAACACTAATGAACTTTGATTTTCTTTATCATTGTAATCACTGTCACTTTCATTTTCATAAACACAATAAGATGCAGATGTAGAGGCCTCCCACGGTCGAAACATTTTTACATCAAATACCTTCTTAAATTATTCTCAAAAACACACCAGCAAATATACAGATATAAAATAATTATTACTTATATTACACTATTACACAACTCACTGCAATATGATAACCTTCTTAAATTATTTTTAAAAACACACCAGCAATTAAACAGATATGAAATAATTATTACTTATATTACACCATTACACAACTCATTTCAACACGATAACCTTCTTAAAATATTTTCAAAAAGATGCCAGCCAATAAACATATATTAAATAATTATTATGTATCTTATAATATTATATATACAATATATAAGCACTGCTAGAATGATTCGGTAATAAATTTAAGTGCGAACCTGAACTATCACAGAATGTAGGCTAAACTCCACCTCGGTTGCGTGCCAGCAAAAACAACAATCATCGTTCTCGCTTTGATGTAAGCGGTGTAAAAGACGGAAGATGTCATGTGTTATACATTTTCCGCCCCCATTGTCCCGTCTTGCTCCGCACGTCCCGTCACAATATAGGTTTCGCAGACTATACGTATGCGTTTCGATAAACATCTAATATATCTCAACGACGGACGTATGGTTATTTAACACTTAACTCTGTAAACTAATAAATTTAGAAAATGTGTAGTTGAAAACGAGACATGTTCCAAAGATTATACTAAAACAGGCAATGGTCATACCAACTAGAGATAAATTTTCTGATTACTTTTTACTTTCTTGTAATTTTTTGTGTCCGAAAATATAACAAGTTTTAATTTAATATTTTTATATTTTAATATGTCTGCTACGACATTAATATCATAGCACACAACATGTAGAATGTATACATCTTTTTGATTTTCGCCAAGAGATACATAAGTATTTGAAGAAATACTTGAGACACTTGTACAGACATAAAATATAATTCTGATTAATGCGTTAATTAAATTTTCAGATAATAAATTAATAGACCTATTTGAATAACTAAGGAACCACGGAAATTACAACATTCCTCTTCCCACTTAGTAATTTGATTTTCTAGTGATTTAAAGCATGAAAGAGAATGTTAATACGAGCAGGATTATAGGAACTAAATAAATATAAGATTCATTATTATGTATGTGGGTATGTTTTTATTGAATAATAACATACCATTACGTTTAAGTCCCATGTTATTAAATATTAAAATGTTTATAATCTTCTTTATTGTATTTTTTTGTGCAATTATTCTTGATTGATATAATTAACACGGTATTTTATACGTCATTATTATCATTTACAATTTTTATTCTCATTGTGAAGTCCATCACTCCATTAATGATTTAAAATATGATTTAAAGAAGAAAAAACTTTAGTAGAATCTAATGATATTTTAATTTTTAACAAGATCTGTCTACGTTTTAGACAAAAGTAAAAAGTGATTATAATTGAAAACACTTGTAAAAGTATAATATATCATTATATATAATTGCATAATTCTTTCAATAACTGTAAAATAATATACATTGTTCCATTTAAGAAAATGTAAGCATTGATTAATGATAATACTGTAAGTAATGGATATTCAGTAACTTTAGTTGATAAATAATTAGGAAACGTAACTTTAAAAAGACGTTTCGAAATGAAAGAGAAAATCCAAAATTTGTATCGATTCTATACGGTCCTCGAATCACCCGTGGTATTGGTAAGATTAAAAATAAAAATAGGTATGATACTGGTCACTCATCGGGAAATAAATTACAACAACTTTTAGTCAATCCAGAAGACAAAATTGAAACGAATGAAAAATCGAAGACTTATGAAATTAGTTTTAAGAACTGTAATCAAAAGTATGTTGGACAAACTAGACGATTCATTCAAACTAGATTTAAGGAGCATGTGGCTCATTTCAAAAATGATATAATTTCATGTTAATTATGAATGTAGCAAATACTAGACAGCTGGATGCATTTGAAAGCTTGGAAATTACAAAGTGTAAAAATAGTATGAATAGTGATAAAGGGCTAATCCTATATAGCCCGCTCTTTAAGTATAAATAGCATTGCTATCATAAGGTTACTTTTAATCATCTTCAGATGATGCAAACTTGGTTGGCGAAACGAGAGTAAAGCTTTTAAGAATCAAACTGTGTATCATTTATAATAATATTTATGGCAAAAATATTTGGAAACGTGTTAAACAATAAAATAACTAATCTTCCATTATTAAAAAGGAAATTTTTATAAAAGTTTAGCTGAATCACCTAAGCTATATCTCTTTTAGTAGTGTGCCTGATGGTGTGGATTCTGTTATCTAGCAACAGTGCAATTCCCAGGCACCGTATAAGGTATTAATGCTTAATTGTTTGCCGAGAAAAAAAAATAAGAAGCAGATAATTAATTAGCTGTCCATCGCGAAGATCGGTGCGTTACTTTTATGTTTATCGCTCGTGAGAAACCTGACAGGCATCGGCTGTATATTTTACAGTTTATAACAAAATATGTATGAGAATAAACGCTTATAGTGCTGATGCTGTCATGTTATTAGTCACAAACATTTTGAACATATTATTTGCCAAGACAAAATGCCAATATCATTATTAAATATGTTTATTGTGTATGTTTTGCAATACAACTATTTTTTTACCATGTGCTCACATGGTGTCTCAAATTCACATTTCTCTGTTGGAATCTTGGTAACATTAAAAGTGTGAGAGGAGGTTCAAGTTTATGTAGCTGCCCATCGCAAAAATTGCCAACAAAATGGAACTCAAATTATGTTTGTGAAATTGCGTCGCTTCTGTTTGAAACATAAAATCAGAAAACAATTTTTAGAATCAATTTTTTGCGCCTCATTTTTGAGAAGTATTGAGAGTGTATTTTAGTTTTGGCTTTTAAAAAAATTGTGTTAAATTATAGACTTTTATATAAAAAGAAAATGCTAGTGACAAAAAATGCGGTATCACTAGCATTTTCTTTTTATATAAAAGTCTAGAATTTAACACCATTTTTTTAAAACGCCAAAACTAAAATACATGTATCTATCGTAAGTATGCTATTTTCTATCTTAGTAGTAAAAGAATTTAATGATACCATGCAATTTAGTACACAATAATTAAATGACTGCTTTGTAACACATGTAAAAACAATATATAAGGGGACTATAGTCAGTCTGAATCTTTAGAAGACGAATCAGTTGATATCGAGGAATATTATGATAGTCCCAGACAAGATTTAGGGAAAACTATAACCTAGATGATAATAATCCGAAAAAAGTTATCACCATCATTGCCGACGCTATTCGATAAGTTGACAAACATTAAAATAGCAATCTCCAACTTCATCTTACCATATTCAATTATTCCATTCCTATTATAGTTACCATTTTGGGAGTATACAAAGTTCAGAAACTCAGATAATATGGCCATACCATTACCTGGATAGAATCAATTTCTGGGATATATGAACGAAAATATATATATTGGATTTGAACATATCTTTTTCAAATTTTCTTTTATGATTAATCATCAAGAATTTCGTAGAAAGTTATCTTTGAAATGAACATCTAGATACCGAATACTTACTAATTAATACTTGTAAATATAAATAAATTTATATATCCATTTATACATTTATTTATATACGAAGAAAATAAATGAACGTGCTGACAATTTTTTAATGTTAAAAAACAACATAAAAAATATAACTCTAAATATTCTAATCTACAATCTATGTAATATTATGATTATATTCAGCAAAGGAAATGAAAACCATTTTATGAAGATATATACGATGGAAAAAACGTAATTTGGTTGGGTGCTATCAGCTCTGGTCGATTACGTTACTAGACTAATAATCATCTGCAACAGAAACTTTTAAATCCCTATCATTAAATTTTAAGAGAATTAATGTCCCGTAAGACTTTAAATTAATTTTCTTGGTCAGTAATTACTTTTAATGGATTTTATTACAAGGCTATTATTGAAAAAGGATAATTTTAAAGTAGCGCGGCTGAAATTAGTTATTTCAGAAGCCAGACAATTGTAAGGTGTAATTACTCAAATTGCTTTTTTTATGTTCGATTGCCTAAATTGTAATAACGTTATATTTTAAAATAATTTTGCTGATGCAGGTTGATTATTGCGCAAGAATAATTAAAATGCAAGCTACCTACTGTTTTCCTACTGAAAAGTACATACAAACGTTTAACCGTCGCGGAGTTACGTAATATTCTAGTTTTTAAACAGTTTACAATCTGAATTTTGCATTTAAATGTTCATTGTGTTGGAAATGTCGCCCCAGTAGCTTAACGACTTTACTTACTAAGTGGACAGCAACTACATCAAAATAAAACTGAATTTCTTATGAGTTCTGCTTATATTTTTGATGATAATCCTAAGTTAAATTGCATGGGATATTATAATTTGGAATTTCGCCAGCATGCATGCAAATAGTTCTAGATTTTGTTGCTATTGCTATGCATACTTTTTTTATCATTCACCGCTCCATTTACCAATATCTGGTTTTCTCAATTAAAACTTCTATAGTGTCTAGTAATTTTAACTGATAAGAAAAAAAATCCGTGTATTTTGAAAAAGAAGGATTTTCATAAAGCACAAAAAGTAAGGTTTTTGCTGGTCCGAATGCTTGGAAATATCATTTACAAGTCTATCATAAGTGATTGATTATAAGTGCCATAAAATAAAAGCGTGATATAATTTTATTTTTCAAATAGACAAAAAATGTTCCTTATTAATTACATTAATTAATTCAGCGTTGAAAGATCTGTCATTGCATTTAACGAATTTTAACAGCTTAGTTTTATTTCCTGTAGGCATGTATTCACACGGAGATATAATGGTATACTATAGTTAAATGAAATTGCATGAGCGATTGATCTAATTGAGTTATTAATATCAATTTGGCTAATTAGCTCTTAATTTGGAAGACCAATTCAACAAGTTATGATAAACCGAATAATTTTTTCATATTAGGAAAAAGAAAAAAAAAGAGAGAAATTACACATGCTCTTTGAAGCTTAGGTATGTTATTAGTTTTAAATTTAAACAACTTTAAATGAACGGGGAAAAGTATCAGAAGCAAAAGTAATAATTTATTAAATTTGGACCAAAAAACTTGATTTTTCACAGTATCTTTATTTTCTCTATATAACAACCTATACAAGTTAGAAATATACAAATATTACATATACTCTTTTTTAAAATTAAAATGTCTAATTAATACCAGAGAAATTATCTAAAAGTAATTTGTACATCAATTTATTTATACCTCAACTCCCTCAAGTAAATTAGTACAAATCAATTTTTCAAAATAAACGCTTGCACTATCTGTCCTGTCCAATTAATATGTGGGGAAAATGAAAAATTAGCCTTGTCAAATAAAAATAATAGCTGCTACGCTGTCTACTTATAAAATAAAGCTAGGATAGAAGAGTAAAATTTATATACATCCAAAATAAAAATAGCGATATTAACAAGTTATATCCCGAGTACTATTTAATCAAATAAATTAGGTATTGCTGAGATGTACAGCAACTAATTTCAGTACATAATAATTTGATAAAATCATGAGAGCGATTTTATCTAAAAGTATTATATATGAAAACCATTGTTTGTTCTTACTTCAGACGAGTACATTCATACTATGACAGATACACATACATATCGACGCTTAAGAAACAATACCTCTTATCTCCAAATTAGCAGTTTTACAGGAGACGAAAAAAACTAAGTTTCCTTATTAATAGATATGTTATTTTTATCATGGAGATCATGGAGATACGAGTTATTTTATTGTTATACGAGGTATTTTTTAAGTTTTTAAGTAGAGTTTTTGGTATCAATATTAATCTTGGAGCTACAAGATATTGGGAACTGTTGGACATAGGAGTGGACATTAATTTAAAATTCTAAACCGAGTTTTGACAAAAAATGGAGATACGAGGTATTGTTTCTTAAGCGTCGATATATTAAGTTTATTTTCTTGAATTATTTATTAGTATTAATACGGTGAAGAAAATTTTGTGATTTCTTTAGCCAGAAAGATAAAAATAAGTGCCAAACTAGAACTTGTCCCTATGTGATAACTCCAAAGATATATAACCTCGCAAGTATTAGGTCGAATACACGGTATAATATATAAAATAAGTTCAAGTTCAATTTGATAAATTCACAATGTAAGTATTCAGTTACTAATGCCCGTCTTTGATTAGGATCAATTTTTCCCCAGAAACAAGAAAAACACTAACGTATTGGCAGCTGTATTAATATTTTATATTGTACTCGTCCCCAGATTGATCTCCGAAGAAGAATATTTGTCTTTTATTGATTTTAAAAGAAAGTCATTCTTTAAAAAATATTTGCGTGCGAGCTTTTTAAAAAAAACTCTATTACTTCCCTTTGAAGCAAAATAAAAATAGATAGTCTTCATAGTATCTAAATAATCTGTTGTAAAAGGTATCTGAATCTGAATCACCTATTGGTGACCAAAATTTATAAACATTTCACATATTTTAAAACAGAAAAAACAGTTTTTGGTTATTGACTTTTATTAATATAAGTAGTCTCTGATATCAGGTAGCAGTAAAAATACGTTCTACTGAAATTCGTTTGATCCTCTACGTATAACGTATGTTATGTTAGGTCTTTTCAATAACAATGTATTCTCGTGTCGTCTGCAGCTGTAAACAAGTCACTATGCGGCCTCAAACTGCATGACTGAACTTCACAAATTAGGGGGAAACTTTGGCTATACAGCCGTTTGCGAAGTTTGAAT
This sequence comes from Rhamnusium bicolor, assembly GCA_029963845.1. Lineage (NCBI taxonomy): Eukaryota > Metazoa > Arthropoda > Insecta > Coleoptera > Cerambycidae > Rhamnusium > Rhamnusium bicolor. The sequence goes on along the minus strand of JANEYF010003436.1, from coordinate 172,137 downwards.
TTGAATCAAGATCTTTCCTCCGATAAGATAAGCCTTTACATCAGACTTGGGACTCTGTGTTGATAACTATCACATAGTTCAAGAGTTTTAACATTTTTCTTGTAAAATTAATGAAAATACATTTTATTGCGAATCTCTTGTATAAATAAGTTTAGCAGAAAGATAAATACAAGCAGTTAGTTTATGCCACACCATTTACGGGAAACATTTCATATCTTTTTGTTTTCATGAAATGAAAATGTGAATTGTGGAAACCTATTTTTACCCAGTGTTTATTTTTTCAATATTATTAAACATCTTGTTTGCTGACATTCTATTGCTACTGGCAATATCATGTGTGACTCGGCTTTCATAAGTTTGTTGTGGTAGAATATATGTTTAATTTTTGTAACCCAGATTTAAGACAAGGTGCATATTGAAGTAACAAATCGGTGCTATACACCATGAAAGAAATAATTGCAGAATTAAATTGTTTGTATGCTGGTGAAAAATTGTGTCCAGGGCCGGATTATCCGATAGGCACATTAGACAATTGCCTATGGGCGCCAAAATGCAAAAGGACTCTTAAGAAGTTCACATATATTACACAAATGCAAGTCTAATTCCTTAATTCCTGACACTGAAAATTGACTATATAATAGAGTAGCAAAATGTACTGGGCAATTGCTTACTTGTTGACTATTATCACGTTTTTTACCAATAAAAGCTGCATAAAAATTGTACGGTGTCATAGCCTCCGAGTTTTAGAGTACCGTCGACGCCAGCCTTTTAGTGTAGGTGCTACAGTAATGATTTACTTATCTTTTTGCCACGTGTTATGTTTCAAAAAAATTTTCTGATGATGATTTCCGCAAACATTCAGAAAATCTCCAGGCTACTGTGAAGAGTTTTAGATGAATCATTTCCTGAGGATTTTGTCCAATAACAGTAGTTTAGTCCACCTGGGCTAGAGGTCGCCACTCTCGGTACTTGCTTCGCAAGTCGCTATCCGCCACAGAGACATCTATGATGTCGGTCGGATAGTAGCATTTGGACCATATGAGAAGTTTCACATACCTCTCACCATTACTCAATTTACCTTAGTCAGTATATGACTACCAGGTTGGCCACTATCATTTGTCTGTTCCTAACCTATGGCATACTGAGGAGAACTAATAAGTTCGAAACCGGTCTATGTCTGGTTAGGAATTGACAAATGATATTGGCTACCGATCTATCATGATTTGAAGGTATAATCCAATGAAGGTCGGGGTATTTGCCCGCTGAGTAGTTGTTTCGTTCAAATCATATTTAATAACATATGTGTATCATTTGTCTATTATTACAACGATTAGTTTAATTGTGCTCTCTGAATAATATGGTAACAAACGACTCTGCCTTAATAATTTGGTAACAATTGAACCTGCTCGAAATTTTGGAAATGTGTACACTTTACTGTTGGCACATTTCTTCTTTATCTGAGATCGGTATGGAACTGTGTTCTTTTTATGTTCAACAATGCATACCCATAGGGAATGAAATCTAAAGATGTTAATTCTAGAAAGCGGGCAGGCAATTTTACGGATCCCGATGACTAATCCATGATTTAAAATAAGCTCTCTCTAGAAAATCTTTTGGTTGCCTACTGTAGTGAGGAGCAGCCCCATCCAGTAATATATATCAATATTAAATTTTTTCTCATGTTAACTGCTATTTTGACTTTCGAAAATAACTATAATATGGTATGTAGAAACACGTTTTTCAATCATATTCAGATATATTATTGAAACAAAAAATGGCCGGATTTTAAATCTTACTTTGTAGAAAAATCTTTAAAAATATCGCTTAACATTTCAAGTATTTTTTTTGATCATCTTCAAAACTGCATTTAACTCGGATTGGATGTATTTTTTAAAGTCCGTTAAGTATAATACCCTTTCGCATTTCTTTTTTTCTGCAAAAAATCTTTTAATAATATCTAAAATAAAAAAGTAAAGTAAAAGTAAAAAGTTTTTATGAAATGAGATTGTTTGATATTTATTTGATATATTTTTAACCTTTAAATGTATCTGTAGTGTATATGATATAATTGATAAATTTAGAGACTATTTGAAATTTATCATAATAAAAAAACTACATACATAAAACCTTTTTTGTTGAAATCTCTATCCCTTTCTAAAGCGAAAGAAAACATGACTTCAAATGGAGTAAAACATATGAATCTGAACATTAACATTTTTGCTTACTAATTCAGTTTTGTTGAGGAAGCTGGGATGGTCTCAGACAGAACAACCCACACTAAAAATGGCATGTCAACAGTTTACTGACAAAAACTTTGTCCCGAAATTTCGAGCTAGGGGTGAATTTCCCCTAACTAATTTATACATAAAGTTCCTCGAATAGTGGCTTTACGCTAAGCGGAAATAATACAAAAACAAACATAAATTAATAAAAAGTTATTTAATCGCATATTTATGTTATGACATTTATTGTTGTTTATGAATTAATATATAAAATTTCAATGAACATGATAGTCTGTGGGATCTGAATGTAAAATATTCGTCTGTTTTCAGAGTGTCATAATAATAGAACTAAAACTAAACTGTAGTAAATGAAAATGTGTTAAAATAATATTAACGCTTCGAATTAAATGAAATAAAAGTATTCATATTCTTGTAAAGGAATCGAATCTTTTAAATTTGAAATGATATTAGAAAATGTATCACCTGAGGATGCTGGAATGCAAACATTACCATTACCAAAAACATGCTGTAAAACAGCTGTAGATAAAATTATGAAATTGTCTATTCTAAATACTACTAATACTAAGAATACTGTTATTTAATGAAATACAATCTTGCTTCTAGATTGAATAGTTGTTTTATTAGTTTCTACGATTTGAAGTGTTGTGTTTGATTATCTATCTAAAACTTTTGTACTAGTGCATTCAGATAAGAATGACAGTACAGTATAAAAAAAACTATAGATATTTACTATTCTTATATTAGGTTTGAAAGGATGCTTATGTAATACCCAAAAATTATTGTTTTTTTTATAAATGCTGCATCCTCTAGAAAATTATCGATAATTTACAAATTTATACTTTACTACATATCTACCATGATACATGTAAGTTGTTTCCACTTTTTAGATATTTGTTAAAGAACTTTTAATATTTTGTGTATGTACAGATTTTGCTTAAAGTTTCAAGTATTTTTTTAAATAAAATCTAAAATAATAATTCTATAAGATTTTTGATAATTTTGCAAATAAAATTACGACTACTCAATACGCGAATATTTTCAATTTATTTTCTAAAGTTATAAACTACAAATAAAATATATAGAGTAGTGTATTCCAACAGGATTCTATTTTTTGCGATAAAAATAAATTTTCTTAAATAGTTTGGATTGAAATATTAATCGTTTTGATTAAAGTATAAAAATAGTTTCCGGAACAGATTTAACACAGCGTATGTGGCAAAGTTGATTATAACGACAGCCATAGGTTTAATGTGCCAATTAATATGATATATTTTTGTCAGATATTATTTACTTACTTATACGTGTACTAATACATCGATATCTATTAATATTAAACATAAGCTTACCTGAAATAGGACTTGAAATAGTAGAAAATGCATAAATGAATGAAGAAAAAGGAAATATAAAAACAAACTGCTTTTAAGATTTTCTTGCAAATTTCATCACAAATAAACTGGTTTAATCATGGCATCAAACTACGACAAAAGAAGGTGTATACAGGGTTCACAATGGAAACCTTGCAATTTTGCAAAATTTCGTTGATTTCGAAAATGTATAAAAACGATTGTAGGTTTCTACTTTCATATTTGTCCATGCTAATATGACAGATAAAAATCTACAATTGTTTTTTCACATTTTCGGAACCAATGAAATTTTGAAAAATTGCAAAGAGTTCATTGTGGTTTCATTGTGCACAACGTCTTCTATCGTAGTTTGATGTCATGGTTAAGCTAGTTTATTTGTGATGAAATTCTTCAAAACCGCATCTCCATATCTCGTATCGTTTTGAAGATATTTTTCTTTAAAATTACACAAGAAAATTATATTATTAGTGTCATTTGGCCAACAATTTAATTGAATTTGAAAATATTATATTTTCATGTATGTATTTGATACTTTTTATATACAGAATTATTTTTATATTGGTTTTTTTACACTAAACTTGTACCACTTTCTCATAAAAGACAGAAATCATGTAAATCTTGTTTTGCATAGATACGTTAAATTTTCGTTTGCTACTTTATAACGTAACATATGTAAATGTAATGTTTAAATCATTTTTATACGTCGAATCCGCAATGGCATCAAAAAATCTAAGAACAACTTGGGGAATATGAGTTTTGAAAGATAATTTATGAAACTTTAAAATTGGCTCTGTATCCATGTCGAATTGTCTGAATGGTCACCGGATTGATTTTCAGTCTGTCTAGTTTGGATTTTATTTTTATTTATTTTATTTGTCGTTCAGAAAGCTCAACTAGCAAACATCCCCGAGAAGCCGTACTTGGCTATTTAAATAACTTCCAATATTGGCTTCTCTGTAGTCGTGATGAAGGTTTTTTGTATCTAAAAATGTATTGCGAAAGTTTTATTGCTATTTCTTTCCCGTATTTGTATTATTCATTTATTCCTCTGGACGATATTGAAAAAGAAATACTGCAAACCTTAATGTTACTGGGCAAATTATGAATCTTAAATATTAGATAATTTGATTGTGTCTCACAAACCATAATAGGCTGGTCCAATGACTTCAGAAGAAGTCATTGGGCTGGCCCAATGCGAGAAACAATTTTGTATCCACTAGCCTAACATTTGAAGACAATGCCAGTTTGCCTTTGAAATGCGACAGCGGCGAATGGTTGGCATAATGCACATAACACGACAACACCATATATGTCATGCAGAAATAAAGAGGCATTGGCCCAAAATTGGTAGAATGTCAGTTATCTCAATACTGCCGATGCGGTATATACAGGGTGATTCAAAAAATAAACGAAGAAAAAAACCCTAATGAGGTTCAATGTCCCAAGGACTTCCCAAAACACAAAAAAATTGATACGCTAGATTTTGAGAAAAAAAACCTTAAAGTTTAAAAGGTAGAAACCATATCCGTCTAAGGTTTATCCAAACGAATTTGTATATTATAATTTAACTAATTAAATTGAGGTGATTATTCAATTTCGTTTTTCTAAATTATTTAAATATACGTTAACACGAACACTCTGTTCTAAAGCGTGTATATTTTGAAAATCTTCTACAAAATACCCACGAACATCAAATTTCTTTCTACCTTGATCTCATTCAGTAAACAAGCCAAGGTTACTTTTTAAAAGATTAGTTTCGTTTGTTTTAATTTTTCTTCTCTCTCTTTTTTGTGTATTGTTTAAGAACAAGTACATTTTTCTCTAAGTTGGTTGTATGGAAGAGCAACCCGAGGCCGAATATCGCCAACATATTAATCTTGTATGTTTTTGTCAGTATATTTTGGTTTCATAAATAAAGGTAATTCACTTTATTTTTTTTTTTCCTTCGCTTGCCCTACGCTGGACAGTCCTACCGTGTCCTTCGAACCTTATGGGTGGAACGTCAGCAAATTACCTACAGCCATTTCCCCACGTGCTGCAGGGTTAGTGCCTGTAGATCCCAAAATCATGTGCCTTACGCCGACGAAGAGAACTTCTGCATTTGACTTGCCAGCCACTCGGTTGAATTTTGGCAAGTCGGTATAATCCTCAGTTCCGAGAGCAGCATAGGTTTTGCCTCCGAGTACACCGGATTATTAGGCCGACCATTTTGACCTAGTTGCCTTGGAACTCGTACCGCACATCGCGATAATTGGTTTGCTCTTCCTCCTATGTCAGGCATATTGGTTTGGATTAGCTTGACAGTCAGGAACGAGTAGTTTCAATAAATACGACATTTCTCGACAACGGACTCAATATATTCGGGGACATAAGGTAGCACAGGTGTCTGATGTACCCCATACGAGTGCCTTCGGTAGTAACAGCACTCGTAACGCTGTATTATGTCGGTAGATGTATGGGGAAAATCGTATATATGGAGCATACAGAGAGTAGGTGCATGAACGTTTCCGGCGCCTGACGGCAGGTCCTGCAGTTGATATTAGGAATTTCTACACGTCACACGCGGCTACGGTAGACCAAGATGCTGATAACACCATCCTGGCAGGCCATAATGAATATCTCGGTCTCTGATTTAAGCCCGGCTAACCGTAAAGCCTGACATATAAACCCAGTGTTTCTGTGTTCTTATAGGAGACACCATGTTCCAGTTTGTCGACGTGTTGAGATAAGAGTTGTTCCTGTTCCCCAACTCTGATTCGGGCCTTCAACGATTTGGCTGATAAACAGTGACGCCCATACTCAATACTACTCTGTCATGCGTACACTCCAGGCTCGAGAGTCTTCGACCCCCGTTGACATGGGAAGTACACACGAGGTTTGGACGATCTAGGATGAATATTTCTGTGAATATTCATTATCATCTTACGGGTATCTCTGTTTAATTGGCGCAGCTCATCCACTATCCCTTCTATTATTCCTAAGGAGTAGAGCAGAAATGGAACGGCAAGCGTATGTTAGCCCTAGACACCTTGTTCTTCCTCGAAAGTTCAAAGGACCAATCGGTGTCTGTACTAAGGCAATTTATTATTATTATTTAAAATTTTAAATCCATAAATACATTTTTGTATGCATATTAATGCAATTAATACTTACACTAAAATAACTACATTTATTTTTTATAACATATTGTTTCTGTAACAGGGGCGGACTGACGTATAGCAGAAGTGAGCAAAGTCCCACTGGGCCCCCAGAATGCGGACCCTCCTTAACAGACAAAAAATAATCAGTAGTGTGTAATCGGTTTATAACTTCTATACTAACTGAAATAAAATAATGATTTTTCGGACAAAATAAAAATATTTTTGAATATACAGGGTGTTTATATGTTGGGTGGTGGGAAAAGTTGCTATTTTTTAAATGGAGTATACTCTATATACATATTTAGATAGTACACTTTTTTTAGGTATTGGATATACGATTTGAAATATGAGAAGGTTCCAACGTTAGTTTTCTTAAAAGAAAACCCATTCGAGAATTTTCCGCCATTTATTTAAAATAGATAAGACATCTATTTTAGTTGGAAAATAATTTAAAGCGGTTAAGAAAGACTGTAAGAAACAATGCAACAAATGCGTGGCTTGTTGTTTTTGTTTTTTGTATTTTTATAATATGGAGGCAGCAGCATTTACAAATTTGTGTATAGCTTATGAATACATATTAACTCTTAGTTACACCGAAGTTTTCTATGAGAGCCTTTTTTAAATTAAAAATTATCAAAAACCGATTAAGGTCGGCTCCTTCTCAGCAGTTATGTCCATGGGCGTTAATAAACAGCTGTTAGAATCAATCGATTATGACTGCATTTTAGATAAGTTGAAAAAAATCATCAGATTTATTTAAAAAAATATATTAAAATTTTTTTGATGTATATATTTCTTTTATTTTTGTGACACAACAATTCAGGGAAGGAAATATTCGGTGCTCTACTAGCCAAGTCCAACCGGGCCTTTCTCTTCCCAGTCCGCCCATGCTTTGTAAATGATAAGGTTATCCGTTCGTGAAAAAATTAATTGATTGAATGCATAGGAAAATGTGAAAAGCCTCATCATTAAAATGTTAGTTAGAAGAAAATATGTATTACAAAAAATTAAAAACAAACTACACAGTACCGTAGAAATTAACCGTTTTTTCTTCTTGATGAAATCTTGGCATTCGATATTTTCATTTTTTTGTCAATGTTAAATTGACATAGAGGTACTCAGTGCCAAATTTTTTTCAAGTAAAAAACTCTATAATACAATGTGACAACCTCGAAAACGCGAAAAATATAAAATTGTGTCATTATTTTCTTTGTTTATAAATATATCGATTTGTATTTTGTAAACTATTGCAACGGCCCGTGCATTTATTTGAAACACACAGTATATCAGGGTTATTGTTATTGAAACAATGTAACTGAAATATTTATTCTTTATAATATTATTTAACCAGTTATTTGAATATAATTAATATATTTTTTTCAATTCAAGATTTAAAAAAAAGCAGGCATAATTTTTGATATTCCTTTACTTCATTGAACGAATGGATATTTCCGTATATATTTATGTTGAAATTATTTTAAATGCTTGTAGCTTTATAACTACACGAGATGTTTACTAAATTATATAACAATAAAAAATAATACATGTTTAAAAAAGATCCTATAATTGTATTTTGATTTAGTACGCATAAGAAATAAAAAAGTCATAAAACCACCCTACACTACAAAGATGCTTTATTCATTCAACAATTTTAATAAAAAAAAACGAGCCTCGTACAGTCAATTCTGTTGTTTTTAATATAGAAGATGCTTCTACATTTTTCTTCAAAGAACCCTGGACATACAATCATTCCCTAAAGGGCCATAAATTATTTAATCTCTTTCGTGCCTACCTACTGTGTATCTCGTTTGGATCTGTGGCAGTTATTTCATTCCGTAAGGAGTGTTAAAAAAGAGTTAAGTGTCATATAGAAATTAATCTTAATCCAATCAATAGCTAATGAGATTTACAATTAGTTCCATAGCCGTTTAGAATCCCAAATGCCGCGCCATCTGTAAGCGGAAGATTGCGGAACTTATAAGTAACATACAGTCAAAACATATTCCTGCATCATCGAGAAAAGCAAGAATTCCTGCAGAACTCGTTATTGAGCAATCCTGCTATTATAGGTTTATAACTTCGCTTAGTTGAAATCTAGTCTCTGACCACTAGATGTCAGAAGTATGTATATTTGGACAAGTGTGCATTTTTAAATATTTCTCATGGGTCGCAATAACGATTTTTCTAAAATTAAAAATCAAGTTCAAATGAACTTTTTAACAATTTTTAAAAATATTGTTACTTACGCCAGTGTAACGGGTTCGCCACATACCTGAAACAAAAAATACTGGTGTTAATTACGAATTCATTTTGAATGCATATAATTTTTTTAATTTTTTTTGCTGTATTAGCTGAATTAAAAATATTTATAAGAACGAAGGTTTTACTAATCTAGGGATTTGTCAGGGTATGTACCTGGAATACTGGTGTGTTCGATATAGGCTTTTAAAATATTTCTTTTGGTAACTTCTATTAATTTCTATGTGGGCAGGTTTATACAAAAAATATCTGATAAAATATATACATTTTTTTGGATTATAGCACTTATTTTGTATGGAAACTGTTTTTCCCTACGTAACTCTGTAAATTGTGTTTTGTGTTAAGGAACAATTTAAACAGAAAAACTTTGAAAATTTATTGTAAACAAAAACAAAATTTAAAAATTGAAAAGAAATCCACGAATCAAGATGTAACATTTACTCGCCCACATAATAAAATTACACATATCTAAATCTATCATTAACAACTATTGAACTTATTTCGATACTTTGTTACGCGACATAAGACTTAATTTACATTGTCAAATTAGGTGTTATTAAATAAGTCAAGATTAACCATGTTTTTAATATTATAAATGGTTCACAATTTTCGTTTACGCCGCCCCGGACAAAAAACAAATTGCCACCCCTTTTAAAGTTATTTTTTCTTAATAAAAGATGGTTTTAATTTGCAATAAAAACGTATATTTAAAAAGAAACAAGTATTAAAATTTAACATTTGGTACAAAACAGTTAAAATTAAAATAAAATAGAGTTGCAGTACCTATAGATACCTAATTGTAAAGGTACACCCTGTATTTATTTATACATATACAGGGTGTCCCAACCAAAAGTAGACACCCTGAATAAATTTGGAGGTAAAATTTTTTTGAAAAATTGGTGAAACACGTCGACCTTGTTTCCAAGGGGGACATATTTTAATGTAATACTTGTATACCTATCATCATCCCTCTACCCTACACGACCACCCCCTCAAAAAATTCAAATGGTAAAAGGGGTCGAGTGATACATCTTTTGAAAGATCTTTCAATTCTCTACATAACTGTGTATTTTTTTAAACTTTTTATCGATTCGTTCCTGAGAAATAATTGTTTCATTATTTTAGGTTCGGGAAATGAAAATAAAAGAAGCAGTTTAAATTATCGTATATATTGTTCAAAATGATCCCCACCGACTTCCATACTATAATCTGTCTTGAAATTCTGTACGAACATTTCTGAACACATCTGGAGTCAATAAACGGCATTCTCGAACAATTCTTTCACGTAACTCTTCCAGAGATGCGGGTTTTGTTGCAAATACCTTCGATTTCAAATGTCCCCACAGAAAGAAATCCAAGGAAGTTAAATCGGGTGACCTAGCGGGCCACTCCACAGGACCTCTTCTTCCAATCCATCACTCAGGAAACCGATTATCCAAAAATTGACGGATTGCTATAGCAAAATGTGGGGGTGCCCATCCTGACGAAAAAACAGTTCGCCCTCTAAAAGATTATCGTCTTCCTCGAGGATTTGGGTAATCATTGGGTCGATGTTATTTTCTAACAGATCGAGGTACCTTTCGCCATTTAAATTGTCAGGAATAAAAAACGACCCGACAATGTGATCCCCTAAGATGCCAGCCCAAACATTTAACTTCTGAGGCCTTTGGGTATGAGTTACCATGAACAAATGTGGATTGGTTTCATTCCAATACCTACAATTGTGCCTGTTTACCTCCCCATTTAACTGAAATGTCGATTCATCAGAAAAATACGTATTGTACAGTAGATTGGCATTACAGTTTAATTGTTCACTAAAAATCTCACAGAATTCAAACCGACGCGAGGATTGGGATCATCTTCGTTTAATTCGTGTACCAATTTAAATTTATATGGATGAAATTTGTGGGCCTTTACAATTCGATAAACACTGCTTCGTGATACACCGGAAGCCTCAGCTACTTTCCTGATCGATTGAGTATTATCCATCTGCAAATGACCCAGAACTGCCACTTCGACTGCTTCATTCCTAATCGGTCGCTGAGGTTCATGCTTTTTGTTTCCTACAGAACCTTATTCCATAAATTTTGTCAATAATTGTAAAACATATTGAGAACCAACCCTTCTATCTGGGTGATTTCTATTGAGTATGCGCTCCGTAGCTCTAGCACAATTATCGTTTTAAAAATAAATGCTGGCAATTTCTATTCTTTCCTGAAGGGTATAAACCATTTTGAGAACTCACTCTGGTAAAATGTATCTCGATTTAAAATTGGTTGTGAACAAATTAATGTTCAAAGACTATCAAATACTTATGAGTCTTTTATTATTCTAAAACTAAACGGACAATGAATGTGTTTTTTGTCGAAAAAACTCCTGTTGATTTGAGAGCACTAAAAAATGTAGTTTTTTTTATAAATTCCAATACCCGTGCCGTGTATTTTAGATTTTTTAAACGATTTCGATTGTATGTAACCATCAAAAATAAAATTATTTTCCTTAAGAACGAATCGATAAAAGTTAAAAAAGATACACAGTTATGTAGGGAATTGAAAGACCTTTCAAGAGATGTATCACTCGACCCCCTTGCCATTTGAATTTTTTGAGGGGGTGGCCGTGTAGTGTAGAGGGATGATGATAAGTATACAAGTATTACATTAAAATATATCCCCCTTGCAAACAACATTTTTATCTCCAAAGTTATTCAGGGTACCTACATTGGGTTGGAACACCCTGTATATATATATATATATATATATATATATATATATATATATATATATATATATATATATATATATATATATATATATATAAAGACAGGGTGTACCTTAAGAAACTGTCACTGCCTCTAGAATATGACTAATTTCCACTCTGGTAATAACGCAATTGCATATTTATAACCAATATATGCTGTTAGAATGTAAATGTAAGAGAAATAATAAAAACAGGACATGTCAAATCACTAAAAATCATTGTAATTACGTGTAACTCGTAAATGATTATTGATAACAGCTACTGAAATTAATAAAAAATTCGTGTTAAAAAATGAAGAGGTAGATTTTATTCTAGTTTTCCTATTGGTGGAAATGAATACCTACGTATATACAATTTTAGTAGATTATAACATAACTTAGTCAAAATACACGTGTTATAAATTGCTGCATCTATAATTTATATAGGTCCAAATTAGGGACAAGTTTCCAAATATAGAGCCGAATGGATAAAAAAATTTGCATGCATTCAACGATGTTTTATGTTTTAATAGCATGCACTCGGTATCGAATTAGCGTAAAATTAATTGATAGTCAGTCAGTTAAATCATAGTCAAAATATATAATATCCGGTTTCGGATCCTGATATTTTTAAGAGATTATTATCGTTATGTGTGACGGATTATTTTCAGCCGACATTTAGTATAAGAGAATTGCAAATTATGGTGCATTTACACCATACAATATTTTAATTTAAAACGCGATTTACATAGAAATTCCTTTATTATACCTAATCAATAATGCATAAGAGTACAAGGAGTATACAGTACACAATCTCAAGTAAAGAAATTCTTAACAATTAGTTAACACAAAACAATCGATCCATATTTTTAATGTCCATTTTAAGATAGACGAATAGTTTTGTTCTTATCATATCTGTATCTTAGGTTTTTTTTAATGTCAATTAAGGCAAATCGCCGCATTCAATTAAAATCCACCTTTAATGGTAATTACTTAATTAAGAGGCAGCTCATGTAACATCACAATGAAATTTATATAACGAAAATTCAAAGAGTGACGCCGGTTTCATACTTGAGATATAATTGATTTATCAGCATTAAATGTAAAAATTGCGAATAATGATTTCGATCCGTAAAATTTATTAACGTGTTGGGAATCTGTAATTAAATTATTGGACAGCAGTTTCATATCAATGGTTTTTACAAATAGTACAGAAGTGTAAGGAAATATTCTCATCTTATTTCACCAGTAGTTTGTTTAGTTTCAGTTACTGCTTCGTGGATATTTCAACATTATTTCTGGCACAAATAAATATAGATAGATGTTCCATCCCATGTTAAAATTAATGGCTCTAAAATCTGGACCCCAAAATTTTTATATCGTTTTGAGCAGTGCTTTTTTAGAATTTTATTAGTTTAGAAACTGTAAATATGTTATAATAGACCATTTGTACGTATTTGCTATGTCAAAATTGACAACATCGTAAATAGGCGTTGTTCATGTTGATTTAAAAATTGCGGGTCCAGGGATTTCGAGAGATAAATATTTACGTAAGGACGGACTATCTATAGTGCAGTAAAAATAAATTATGACCTGGGCAAAATTGCAACACAAATGATTCTTTTTGCATTATATTGTGTGAAGTGTCCTTTTTAACATATTCAAAATCCCCATTAATGCCGGCTCAGGAAGTCAGTGAAAATCCAAGATGGCGGCTGAATTTTTTTTTTATAAAAAAATTTATAACTTTGTATAACTTTATATTTATAATGTATAACTTGGCAAAAATGTTTAAAATACAAAGATAAAAGTATAAGAAAATAACCATTGACTTTACTTAATTTTTTTTTCAAAATGGCGGCCATTTAAATAATTAGGTATTTAGTTTTCAAATATTTAAAGGCCACCATTTTGGAAAAAATGTGCACTCAAAATAGGTCTTATTATGTACTAAAGTATGCCATTTACATTGTACTTTTGTATTACCTTCATACGAATCGTTAAATATATAGCGATTTGGTAATTGAGTAGTGTTTAATGAGGTCAATCAAGACAAGTGGAGGTCTTACCAGAGGTAGTGGTATGTCCGAAATACGAAAAATTACTTAGATGTTGTCAATGCCTGTGTATTCGGAATACAATAACTCAATGCAAAAGCTAACAAACGTTGTATACGAGTCCAGTGAACAGCATAAAGATTTGATGCAATCACGAATGAAACGAGACACGGACTCAGATAAGATACTTCAGCTACTGAGATCGATTTCACCTTATTCAGACGATCCAACTTTGCGAAACATTGTAACTGGTGTCACAGCAGCTGAACAAGTGAATGTTGATACATTTAAAACCATTGGTATGGACATTGTGGAGAAGATGAAGGGCCAGGAGGTGTTTTCGTATAAAAGAAACGAAATGACAAGGCAAAAACAATTTCTTCTGTATCATTCATTAAGTTCAAGAACGAGGAGGCCACAATTGACCCATCATCTTCTTTGAGTGAAATTGATCTTGCGGAAGTAATGAAATATGAACTGTGCTCCTTTCCTCCTGTGTTATTTCAAAGTCCAACGGTATTGTTGAAAGCAGACAAGCCAAAGCTATCAAGGGCGTTGATTGGGCATGTTCCTACAAATAATTCTCAGCCATTTGCAACAGCTGGAGAAGGTGATACAAGTTATGTGCTCGATGGAACCTTCCCCCAACGGAATCAGCTGTCAAGTACCATAGCCTCCGTGCATATTTGAAAATTTGTATATGGAAGCAAATGCAAGAAGGCTTGAACCCATCAGAGTGGGGATGGAGTATACATGATAATATGTATGTACCGAAAAAAATGGATTTGCCACCAGCACCTGAAAGTATATTACGCATAGTAAGATGTAACTGCAAAACCGGCTGTGGTGCCATGAAATGTAGTTGCCGAAAGAATGGTTTGGAATGTACCAGTTCATGTGGTCAGTGTCAAGAAACAAATTGTGAAAATAGTCCGCAGCGAATAGAAGATGAAGAAATGGAAAGTAGAGATGAAGATTATGATGAATTGTGAAAAAACAGCCAAATCATTTTAATTTTTGTTCATTAAAGGAAAATAACCCATACTTTGAAATAATGGTTTTTTGTTCTTGTAAGTCTAATGTGTAATAAAGTTTTCTCTAATGTATAATAGGCAATTTGAGTGATCAATACCTATCTTACCTATTCAATACCTATTTTATGCTTTTATCTTTGTATTTAAACATTTTTGCCAAGTTACACTTTATAAATACAAAGTTATACACAGTTATAAATTTTGTAATGAAAAATACAAAATTCAGCCGCCATCTTGGATTTTGACCGATTTCCTGCGCTGCGATTAATGGGGATTTTGAATATGTTAAAATAGACACTTTTCACAATAGAATGCAAAAATAATCATTTGTGTTGCAATTTTGCCCAGGTCAAGGGAATTTTTACACCATATTGACTGCACTACTATGTATATTGATCTATGCTTTGGCAACTCTGAAAAGAGCTTCAATCTGTATAGCTCAGCGTTCTGAATAATGTAACAAGTTTTCCTCACCGGTTGAGGTAAGCATTTGACGCCATTTTGAAAAAATGTAAAATATAAGGTTTATTCGTTTTTCTACCAAAGTGTAGGGTAATCATTTTTCATAGGAAATTAAATTCTCTAAGAAAATGTTTATACACATTTTTTCCAGAGACTTTGGAGGAAATTGGGTTATTGAGATGTTGGAGATATTATCGTGAGGTGGGTTGGAACTTTTGATGTGAATCTACCACTAACGTGGTTTTCCACAAAACCCCAAAATTATATATACTATACTTGACGCGTGGTTCGCCAACCAAGTTGACATCATCTGGAGATAATTAAAACTAACTCTATGCTAACAATGCATCCCATTTATATCTAAACTATTGTTACAGTTTGATGAACCGTGACTAACTAACCAGTAGAGCAGACTAGGATTGGCCCCCTATCACCTTTAATATTATTTTTACACTTTGTAAGTTCCAAACATTCAAATGCATCAGTTGTCTAGTATTTGTTACATTCCTAATTAATTTTAAATTGTTACTATCTATTTTATGATTGTTTTCAACCTTTGACAAAAGTATGTTGGACAAACTAGACGATCAATTCAAACTAGATTCAAGGAGCATATGGCTCGTTTCAAATATGGTGGAACAGATAAGTTTAATGCTGCCCAACATGCGTTTGAGAACAACCATAAAATAGATAGTAGCAAAATACGGTAAACAGTTTATTGATTCAGAATCAATTACTCTCATACAAAGACGATTCATTGCCCAATTTAATACCAAAAATAGTCCTTCACGTCCTACTATTTTTTCGTGGATAAAAAATGGAAGAATTATGGCTAATATCGCGAAAAAAAACCACTAGGTAGACAACGATCTGTGAATAATGTGGACAACCAAGTGATAAATCAGACAAGCGATAAAATCAGACGAATTGAACTTTGCAGAACTTTTTTGGAATTGCGAGAAACTGAACCTGATATTGAACATCGATTGTTTGTGAGCGATGAAGCCCATTTTTATTTGAATGGTTTCGTCAACAGGCAGAATTGTCATGTCTGGGCACGTGAAAATCCAATCACATATGCCTTAAGTGTCTGATGTGCCATTTCAGCTTTGAGAATAATCGGATCTTATTCCTTCGAAAAAAATGGAGTCACCGTAACAGTTTATTCTGTGCGCTACCGTGAAAGGTTGCCAAATTTTTTCATACCACATATCAACTTTTGGTATCAACAAGAATGTGTCACATGTCATACGGCAAGAATTAATATGGCAATTTTGCTAGAGGTGTTCCTACCGCGATTAGTCTCACAGAATGGAACTAAAATTGGCCCCCTAGGTCCCCTAACATGACCACCCCAGTTTTATTCTTTAGGGCTACTTGAAAAACAATGTCTATAGAATTAAGCCTCGAAACTTAGAAGATCTTAAAATAAATATTAACACTAAAATTCGCACAATACCCCCAGGCATGCTTAGTTCGGGAATGGACAGTTATGTACGTCGCTTAGAGTGTTTAGCAGAACGAGGTGGACTTTTGTGGCAATCAATATTTGATAAGTAAGTTTCCCAAATGTCTAGTTTATAAATGTATACAATACAATACGTTTATTAAAAAAAAAAAAAAAACAAGCAGTACAAGTACAGACATGCCATATTTTCCAAAAGGAAATGAATCAACAGTGTTCCTTTACAAGACTTCCTGTGCACAAAAAAATCCTTTTTAATTTAGAACATTTATACATTAAAATTTTCTAATCTAGATAAAATGATGTCTTCCTTTAATTTACATTTAATGTTGTGATATTGGAGTGGCAAATTATTAATAATATATGCTGCTAGGAATAAAAAAGAATATCAAAATGATCTTTGTAACAGGGAATACAAACTTTATTCTTAATTTGTCTAAAAACTCTGTAGTGAATTACAATGCATCTTTGTATTTTGTTAAACAAATGATTTGGTTTTCCTGTTCTCAAAACGGTTAAAACAAATCCCACAATGTGCATAATTCTCCTTTCACACATATTCAATAAACTGAAGGCATGTAACTGTGGAGTAATATGACCATATTGGGGCACAGTTGTAAAATATCGTACACAGCAGTTTTAAATTTTTTGTATACGGTATTTGTCATCTTGTGAAAGACCGTATGTAATGTCTACGTGGATTAGGTGAGATAGAACCATATTTTCAGAAAGGAATATTTTAGTACTTGTTTCAAGATATTTTTTTATTACAATTACATTAATTTAAAATAAATGTAATTGTACTAAACAATAAAAAAGATTCTTTGCAAATAATGTTTACGTCATTTAAAAAGCTTAGTAAAGAATCAAAATGGACACCAAGATTTTTAATGCTATTGGTTGATGCAATGATTTCATTATTTACTAGAATATTAAATTCGCCGAAATTCAATAAATGCTGGGGAGTTCCAAAAACAATATTTTGACTTTTGTTAGCATTTAATTTAAGAGTATTTTGAATTGTCATACCATAATTATTTATGTGAAGTTCAACAATTTAATATATCTCAGGAGAAAAACTATATATTAGCTGAATATCATCAACATACACATATAGGTTTGAATATAGCTAAAGTCTCGATATATCTGCAATAAATAAAGGGAAGTGGCCCCAAAATAGATACTTGTGGGACAATGGATTCAACTGATTTATATTATGATGTTTATATCGAGTTTCCTGTGTCCACATTAGCAACCTGTTGTTTGCCAAGGAAGTAATTTTGAAACCAAGAAAATGTATTTCCAGATAATTTAATTTTTGCAATTAAGCAATTAATATCTAAAGAATCAAGGGCTTTAGTCATATCAAATAATCTGATTCTGTGATTTCAAGAGATACCGAAAGTAAGCTAATAGGTGGCAGATCTTTAAATTGTTCAGAATTTTTTTTCTTGGTTATTGGTTTAATACATGATATTTTCCATTGTAGAGGTAAATCATCTAACAGGGCTTAAGGTGTGAGATTTTTTGTTTATTTATATCTTACAATTCTTTAACAGCAACAGGTTTAAAAGATATCCCTCGTCATCTATACATTTTGTTTCTAAAAGCTGATAGTTATGTTGATCGTTCGATTTTATATTTGGTATGGAATCCATAAAATAGTTGTTGATATTATCAGCATTACAAAGATCTTCACGAAGGTTTGTGTATTATTATCCTTTTCTACTCTCCATGATTTTAAATTAGCCTACATTTGTTTTGGATTATTCTTTGTATTGCTGATATGAAAAGAATAGAACAGTTCTTTCTTGAATTACCTCTAACATTTTCAATAAATTAGTTATAGCGAAATTAAAGTGTAAAATTCTTTCCACGGGTCCCCGTATATAAATAAGAGATGTTTAACAAGAAATTTACATTTAGTTAATGTAAATAACTTGTCAATGGTAATTTTCGAATACTTTAAATGTTGGAAACAAGGCAAAATATCAACATTTTAGGTCCAAAACAGGTGATCAAGATAAATGACTGTCGGAAAATTGTAATACAAATGTAGCGCCTACTAGGGTTATGTAGTTATTTTTTACAGATACATGATACAATTTCCTTGCTGCATACTAATCATTAGGCGGGGCTTTAGTAATAAATCCTAAATTCCGGTTATTTGTATTCTGAATTTGCACATAAATTAGAAACAGTAGAAACACCTTACATTATTGAGTTGAGTTCACCTGAAGGAGTCTCTAGCTCAACAACAATTAATTATAAACCGTGGGACTTAACCACACATTTTATTCTGTATCGACCACATACTGATAAAACATATTAAGAACTGTTTTTATATTTAATATAATTTTGAATATATTATTGTTCATTAATCTAATAAATTTTACATCAATACATATCAAGTGATTCTAAAGTATCGATAATCAACTTTTGTCTAAAAATACAGTGATTTCGAATTTTAATATACTCATTATTACCTATTTAAAAAGTTAGTGCACATTGTTTATTATAAAATTTTAAATCAAATCCGTATAATTGCTTCTTTTCTCTGTCAAATCAATCCGGACTGGTCAACATGCCATCTTATTTTTTTGATAAAGAATAAAGACGCGTTGAAATTAATGAGAGATCAGGTGTAATCTAGAGAGTTCGTACTGACGACTGCTAATGGCCAGAAACCAGTCTGAGGGTGTGCTTGTCCCTCTGACTGACAGATCTTAAACATGCTTAGAACCGCAGTAAACAATAACCAGTAGCTTATCTCTCTGGCGGTCCCTTTGATGTTTTACTCGACGTTCGGAGACCTCGACCATAGGAAAACAATACCTCGACCGCGTGCTGTGGTGAAGTTTTATGATTCTTCCATAGGCGTACCAGGCATAAAACGATATTTTAAAATATTATTTTAGTTTTAAGTAGTTTATAATTCTATATGTATATAGGATGTATACAGGGTGTTCTAACATAAATGGCATTCTAAATAGGTATTTTAATATTGAAGAAACAATCGTAATGGAGTAACATAAATGTATGCGACATAGAGGTAATATCTATTGAGTAAAATTAGCATTCCTTTTAAATTACAATTTTTATTATTATTTCATTGGTAATTTATTGTAGACTTATAGACTTGATTTAACGATTGTTCATTTAATCTAAAGGTTAATAGTAAAATAAAAAAATAAATGAAACAACAATAATAAGAAATAAACGTTTTATTAATTTTTCCAAATAATTAATTTATTTTTTCGACACGTCTGAAAATTTCTATTAATAAATTTGTTTTGCATATAAACAGTTTTGTATATAATCAGTTTATAATTAAAAATGTGGAATTATTTTTGTAGAGATATGTTGTTACCTATCGATTATTGTATACCCATCCTGTATTGCCATATTTAAACCCAAATGACTCCAAAATGGTAGCCTATATGGACATATAGTAAGAGGGCCCTTTTTTATACAGTTTTTAACACTGGCGTTTCTTTCTGTTATAAATGTGTAAAAATTAAGACAAAAAAGTTATAGCGAAAATTCACCTCCACCCCCTTTGTAATACAGCCCAACAAATCATGATATTTAGATAATAATTTAACAAAATATGTAACATTACGAAATTAACAAATTGTCCAAATTTAATTTTTGCAACTTACGACGTTTCGAATTTATTGGCAAATAACTATGTTGTACTTAACCCCGTCAAGGGATTGTAGCTCCCTTATGAACTGACTTAAGGCAATGCTTTTGTACAAAACTCAACTTATTTTTTATAGTTCTATCACCCCCATGAAAGAACCTACTTAATTATGGGACACACTATATATGCTTTAACTTTATTTGATCCTTTCATCCTGTAAATGTCCCGCAAATAATAGAACCCCAAGATACGTTATGTTAAAAATAATCGTCTATATATTACTTTATATAAATCTAATCGCTAATCGCTAATCGCCGCCGCCAGCCTGAAATTATCAGTGTTGAATAAAAAATTTGCATTTACAAAATAAAAGCACCAATGTTATTTAAAAAATGATAAAACTTTTCATAAAATGACTAATTTGTAATTCGTCTATAACATACGTACATTTTAAAATTTATTCTGTAATAACTTTAAAAATTATTCAAAATATATGCAGAAGAGCATTCGTCTAATTGTAAATACAAAACTGAAGATTTTATTTTTTTATTCTATTTCCTATTTTATTTACTTTCAATTTGTAATCGTAAAATTACTTCATACTAAAATCAATGTATTATGCTTGCATAATAGAACAGTTTTTCACTTACCTTTCGGCATCACAAGGAAATGAATAACACTTTTTATTACTACAATAACTTTTATTTGTACACCCTTTACATGAGCAAACCATTCTCCATTTTTCTTATCGTCCCCCACTTTAAAACAAAATAAAACGCATACAATTGTCACAGTAAACCAATAGGGAACTGGCACATTTTTTTTTTACTTCATAAAAATGTTCTACAATACTAAAAAATAAGATATGCAAAATATGACGCCTTAATTCCCAATAATAAATTTGTTATAAATTATTAAAATTTCGCGCGCGAGCGAACCGTTTCAAACAGGTTCAAAAGCGCGGGAGTAGTCGTGACATCACACCATACAATTTACAAGCGACGACGGAGATCCCAGCACTCGACCGCTTGATTTCAGCCGTAAAAATACCAGCATCGTCATAAATTTTAAGTGTATACTTAAAATGGAAACAAAAACTCCTTATTTTAAATATTGCATTGTACCGTTGTGCCAGATAAAATATTTATAATATTGCCAGAAGATAAGATTCGTCGATCAAAATGGCTAAAAGCATGTAGAAGAAATGAAAAAGACATTTCACAGAGCAGTAGGTCTCTACATGTGTGTGAAGATCATTTTAATGTAAGTACATTATTAAATACTATATGTCTATCTACTAGTTTTTTCGCAGGCGGGCAATAAAATATTCCGAATTCCGAATTATTGAATTTTAATTAGGATAGGATTAAACAAAGAATGTGTATACAATGTTAGAAAATAAGATTAGTAGATAGAATGTAATTTAGTGATACTAAGTAAAGGTAATTTCCTGATGCGAAAGTAAACAGCTATTTATTATTATACTCTTCGCAAATACGATTACGAAGAGTATATTGCATTTGATCGGGACATTTCTAAAATCGTTAATATCGCTCGCAGAGAAAAAAATCATTTCGTTCGTCATCGAGTTCTGAACAACTTTCAAAATGTCCGTCTGTTCATCTGTCCGTCCGTCACGATAACTAAAGAAAGAAAAGTCCGATCGAATTGAAATTTGGGCTATAAGTTAGTGTTAGCTAGAGGAAGAAATCCATTGTTTTTGAAAAAAATCAAATAGTAAATAAAAAAGTTATAGGACATTTTATTTAAAAATATGAATCTACAGAGGATTGCATTTTCAATGTGCTACTAAAATTGAAGTAATTTTCTATAGACACCAAAATGCTGTAAAATATACTACCACAAATTTCGCCTACGCAGTCGACATCATCGGGAGGCGAAAAAAATTGAAATTTAAATATGTGATCAATATATTAGGTATTGTAAGAATGAATCTTAGTTTATACTATAAAATATACTGCCACGCGTTTCGCCAATACAGTCGGCACCATCGGGAGAGAAAATTAAATATGTAGTCAATACATTAGGTATTGTAAGAATGAAGTTTATAAGACAAACACAAGATTCTTTTCAAAAAACTGCGAAGAGTATCCTACAGAATGTGCAACAATTATATAAAAGTTCAATAACACTACTGTCTGCGAAGAGTAAAATGTTTACCTCTAGTATATATAGTATATTGCAAATACCTTTCCCTTGCCCTTTAATTTATTCTATTCAAATCTTACATTTATCTATTATGTGAATGATAACACGACACAATCACTTATTTCCCTTGCCCCAAAACATAGTACGAAAATACCTACGATAGGTAATTATACATTTGCGCAACATTTCCTTTGCAGCAAATGTCTTCTATAGAGACACTTTACACGTGTGTACAAAAAAACACGAAAAATATAGAAGTGGCTGTTGTAAAGAATTACCCTAAATTCTTTCAAACGTAAGACTAAGTCTGCTAAAAATGCTTAGTTGCGACTAAGCATTTTGTAGTTATTTCATTTTATTCCGTGATCAAGTCATAACTATTTTATGTTTATAAATTATTACTAAAAGCTAAAAAAATACATACTTCTCTGCCTTGACCCCGCGGACCTC
Source organism: Rhamnusium bicolor (assembly GCA_029963845.1). Classification (NCBI taxonomy): domain Eukaryota; kingdom Metazoa; phylum Arthropoda; class Insecta; order Coleoptera; family Cerambycidae; genus Rhamnusium; species Rhamnusium bicolor. The sequence goes on along the minus strand of JANEYF010003436.1, from coordinate 149,113 downwards.
TCCAAAGGAAAAACTTTCACTATTTTGTATAAAAGATGCGACCATAAACATATCCACTTTAGGCAAATTATCAGATTGGCCTTTTGAAAAAACTTGATCAATCGTTTTAAAATATCTGTACAACTATAATAAGCGGTACTATAAAACACAATTATATATTTAAATCAGAACAGTCACTAACAAATCAACCACAGTCTAATAACACCATATTGTACATATGTTTATATAGAATGTCATACTTTGTTAATTTGTTTGTATTATTATTTTTAAGTATTTTATGAATGAATTGATTTTTAGTTTTCTTTTTTCTGTATATATGTATATTAATATAAATCTTACTCAGTATCCCATACAAGTTGTAAATAATCTACTTAATTGTGAATAAAGATTTTAAATTTGAATTCGAATTGGTAAACATCTGATTGTGTTGCTTCCCGGCGCGACGACTACCGAATATTGTATGGTGTGACGTCACAGTCAATAGTAGCTCGTTTCGGGCCACTTCATTTTTATCGCTGTTTAGATCCTTCATACTGATCGCGTGGAATTAGAAATCTTATCTTTTTGTGAAGTACACGTTCTATTACAACGTTACGCTATGTTTTTTAGTATTATTTTTATTTTTAAAATTATAGGCAAGTTCCCTATTACGCGTAAAGCACTTAAACCACGAGTTATTTTTTACTTCGCTGATAACATACAATACGCTCTGACGGCCACTGCTACACTGATGCTATTCAGAGTAGATTTCAGAATAGCGGTTCTTGAAGGTCCCCGGCAGTGAAGCCTGGCAACAAGGAGATATAAGCTACTGGTTATTGTTTACTGTGGTTTGAACTCTGTATGAGCGACACGCAATTGTAATGATATTCTAAAACCGATTTATGAAAGTTTTGTGATATTTATTTGGTAAATAAATTTGGTTCTCTCTGTTTGAGAATGTATGCAGAATTTATTATCACAAATGATTTAATTTTTTGACCAATAAATATACTTTATCCAATCGGTTTTCTTGATTTCTTCAGATTTTCAAATATTTCTTACTGTATATATTTCAGTCTTTTTTAGCAATGCGCCCTCTCTCCGGGTTAATGTAGAGAGTGAGACTAAATTTGTAATCCATTTTTGATGAAAATATGCATATAAATATATACATATTTTTTTCCAACCTCTTTTAGTCTATGACGATAGGTTGTGTGTAGGGGAAAGGAGTACTGTATTATTGCGAGTTTACTTGTTTTGACAAAGAAAAAAGTGTACAAGGCTTGTTCTCACAAGAGTGAATTTCTGTTATTGGTTAAAAGGAACCTTATGTGTCAATAAAAAAAATATTTACGTAGATCATTCACAAAGGGTAATGTGGAAAGAGGTCGTGAAATGTAGTGCAGGATGAATTCATTTTACATTTTCACTTGAACTGTCCTCGGGCGTAAAATTCAAAACGCCTATTTCCTGAGAATATTACATTTTTTTAAGTGTTACTTAAGTAAAAATGAATCGGTCAAAAAAATTGTTCTAGAAAAATATTCAAAATTTCTAGTTTTATAAACATATGCATACTAAGCTTTAAATACGTATAAAAAGTAATCATTCATTTCATGATTTACATGTTGATGAAAATCCATATTTCATAAAATGCGGATAACAAATCTTATTTTAATGATTTGAGAGTTATTTTCCAATAAAAAGTAGCATCTGTTTCTGAATGAGACAAAATGTTTGCTTTTGAATTATGCTCTGCTAGTACGGGAGTCGTGGAATAAGCCGTCATGTATAGATTTATAATTTATCTTTCAGAGCGATGTCATTTCCAGTGTACCAGTAAATTTCGTAGTATTTATTTTGTCATCTGACATTGTCACTTGCATTTTTTTATTTATTGTGTATTATAATATATAAGTGAAATATTGCAATATTATGTTAAATTTATAGTGACAACGGAAGTGAAGGAACGTTTTGGGTATAAAATATTACAATATAAATATACAGGATGAGGCAATAGTGGATCCGACTTCGATAACAGGAGCTAGATATTCGATTCAAAACATATGTAAACTAGATAAAAAAGTGTATGACTGGAAATTACACAGCCACACAAAAAAAAGTTCATTACCACGAACCAAAATACATGGATCTAGTGTATTTTTCGACGCTGAATTCGAATCCGTAGTTAAAATAAATATAGTTTAAAAAAACTAAAAAACACGCTTTTAAAGCACATCAAACTAAAATGTGAAAAAGCGTGGGTTGCTCGATATACGAAAAATATGGCACAAAGCGTCCCACGCTTTTTTCACAATAATACTAGTATTTTTCGTTCATTATTGTTTTCAGTTTATATTAATAATTATTTTTCACTTTTTAGTTTGATGTGCTTTAAAAGCATGTTTTTTAGTTTTTTTAAACTATATTTATTTTTCACTTTTTAGTTTGATGTGATATGAAAGCGTGTTTTGTAGTTTTTTTAAACTATATTTATATTGCTTATTGATGCTGATATTATAACATATTACGATCCAACAGATATTTCTGAAAAAAAATTATTTTTTTATTTCAGCCGTGGGATTTGAACTCACGCCCGAGGGGTCCGTCGTTTCGCGTCGACTAAGACTTGCCCGCTCGACCAACGACCGAGCTGAGAACCACGGAATATACTTACAATATTAAGCCTCTTGCTCTCACGCAGAGGATACGTGAGGAAAGGACTGGCGATCCTGATCAAGATAATGATATAAACTTATCAAATTATTGTATTGTTACCGGTTCTTCGTAAGTGTACAAAGTTTCAATTAAATCTGTCCGTTTAAAGTGGGTCAAAATCGAGTCCAAAGAGTCGGTTACAAACAAACAAACAAACAAACAAACAAACAAACATACAAGTGAAGCTAATAAAAGCGTGTTAAAAAGATTTACTGTGTCAGTTTTTTTTGGCCAAAAACATCCCTTAAAATGGGGTAAAACTATAGTAATAATGTAATGACCAAAATACATGGGTGTAGTGTATTTTTTGACGCTGAAATCGAATCCGTAGTTAAAAAAAGAGATTTATCATTTTTTTCCAAAAAACATCGCTTGAAATGGAGTAAAACTATAGTAATATTGTAATGACTTTTAATGAAGTGAGAAATGATAGACATTTTATAGTCTAGAGAAGGGACTATACATTCAAACCATAGCAAGCTATTTCTATTAATTAAACCAAAACCCACCCTAGTGGGGGTGAAAAGTACTCCTGAAACTTATATAACTTATGTGAGCTTAAATAACATGTACAAAGGATAAATTCGTGTAGCTCTTGGGACAAAATATGTGATTCAGGTGTGACAAAAAGACATTACTCTTAAAGGATTGAGACTCACCCCTATAGGGTGTAAAAAACCAACCCCACTTACGGAGGTATCTCATAAGTTTCAGTAATGACGAAAAAGTTCAGGCTTTTGTAGATTTAGACAGGGTGAACAAATATGGACTGGATTCACTCGAACTACCGATATGTAACTATAAACTACCCTTATAGGGTGGTAGAAGCCAAAAGCTCTAATGATGCACTTGGATGTTATTTAAATTCGGAAAGTGTCAAATATTTGTACCTCATTGTGCTAAACAATTGGTTTTAGCGGTTGAACTGAATTTACTCCATTTTTGTCCACCCTACCTGAAACTAAAAAATGCCATTTCGTCGTTATTGAAGCTTATGAGATACCTCCGTAGCTGCTGGTGGTTTTTACACCCTATAGGGGTGAGTCTCAATCCTTTAAGAGTAATATCTGGTTGTCACACCAGATTCAGATATTTTGTCCTAAGAACTACAAGAATTTATCCTTTGTATATGTAATTTAAACTCACGTGCGTTATATGAGTTTCAGGGGTAGTTTTCAACCCCCATATGGGTGGATTATGGTTTAATTAATGGAAATAGCTTGCTAAGGTTTAAATGCATATTTTTTTCTCTAAACTATAAAGTATCTACCATTTCTCACACTTCATTAAGAGTCATTACATTATTACTATAAAACAAAGAAGGTTTAGTGCCATATTCCCCAAAAAGAAACAATTATGCAGCTACGGACACGTGTTTCGGAGTTATTGCCCCTCATCAGCGTAGCGTAGCTAAGGAATTCGATCTACGATGGGATAGATCAGGAACAAGAACTAAAATAAGGCTGGAAAGTACAGTACACAGTACTCAATTAGTGTCTTCATGTTCCCATGTGCCACATTTGGGGCCTCGATGAGCACAGTCAACACACAGAGCTCTATGTGTACTGCTCATTTCCACCTGGCACATACAAATAAAACAAGATAGATTTATTGGGGTTCAAAATAAAACAAAGAAGGTTTAGTGCCATATTCCCCAAAAAGAAACAATTATGCAGCTACGGACACGTGTTTCGGAGTTATTGCTCCTCATCAGCGTAGCGTAGCTAAGGAATTCGATCTACGATGGGATAGATCAGGAACAAGAACTAAAATAAGGCTGGAAAGTACAGTACACAGTACTCAATTAGTGTCTTCATGTTCCCATGTGCCACATTTGGGGCCTCGATGAGCACAGTCAACACACAGAGCTCTATGTGTACTGCTCATTTCCACCTGGCACATACAAATAAAACAAGATAGATTTATTGGGGTTCAAAATAAAACAAAGAAGGTTTAGTGCCATATTCCCCAAAAAGAAACAATTATGCAGCTACGGACACGTGTTTCGGAGTTATTGCCCCTCATCAGCGTAGCGTAGCTAAGGAATTCGATCTACGATGGGATAGATCAGGAACAAGAACTAAAATAAGGCTGGAAAGTACAGTACACAGTACTCAATTAGTGTCTTCATGTTCCCATGTGCCACATTTGGGGCCTCGATGAGCACAGTCAACACACAGAGCTCTATGTGTACTGCTCATTATACAGCTACGGACACGTGTTTCGGAGTTATTGCCCCTCATCAGCGTAGCGTAGCTAAGGAATTGGATCTAGGATGGAGGGGATATGGCACTAAACCTTCTTTGTTTTATTTTGAACCCCAATAAATCTATCTTGTTTTATTTGTATGTGCCAGGTGGAAATGAGCAGTACACATAGGGCTCTGTGTGTTGACTGTGCTCATCGAGGCCCCAATGTGGCACATAGGAACATAAGACACTAATTGAGTACTGTGTACTGTACTTTCCAGCCTTATTTTAGTTCTTGTTCCTAATCTATTCTATCCTAGAACCAATTTCTTAGCTACGATACGCTGATGAGGGGCAATAACTCCGAAACACGTGTCCGTAGCTGCATAATTGTTTCTTTTTGGGGAATATGGCACTAAACCTTCTTTGTTTTATTTTGAACCCCAATAAATCTATCTTGTTTTATTTGTATGTGCCAGGTGGAAATGAGCAGTACACATAGAGCTCTGTGTGTTGACTGTGCTCATCGAGGCCCCAAATGTGGCACATGGGAACATGAAGACACTAATTGAGTACTGTGTACTGTACTTTCCAGCCTTATTTTAGTTCTTGTTCCTGATCTATCCCATCGTAGATCGAATTCTTTAGCTACGCTACGCTGATGAGGGGCAATAACTCCGAAACACGTGTCCGTAGCTGCATAATTGTTTCTTTTTGGGGAATATGGCACTAAACCTTCTTTGTTTTATTTTGAACCCCAATAAATCTATCTTGTTTTATTTGTATGTGCCAGGTGGAAATGAGCAGTACACATAGAGCTCTGTGTGTTGACTGTGCTCATCGAGGCCCCAAATGTGGCACATGGGAACATGAAGACACTAATTGAGTACTGTGTACCGTACTTTCCAGCCTTATTTTAGTTCTTGTTCCTGATCTATCCCATCGTAGATCGAATTCCTTAGCTACGCTACGCTGATGAGGGGCAATAACTCCGAAACACGTGTCCGTAGCTGCATAATTGTTTCTTTTTGGGGAATATGGCACTAAACCTTCTTTTGTTTTATTTTGAACCCCAATAAATCTATCTTGTATTATTACTATAGTTTTACTCCATTTCAAGGGATGTTTTTGGCAAAAAAAAACTGACACGATAAACCTTTTTTTTAACTACGAATGTATTTTGGTCATTACATTATTACTATAGCTTTACCCCATTTCAAGGAATGTTTTTGGCCTAAAAAAAACTGACACAATAAATCTTTTTTAAATACGGATTCGAATTCGGCGTCGAAAAAATACACTAGATCCATGTATTTTGGTCATTATATTATTACTACAGTTTTACCCCATTTCAAGGGATGTGTTTGGCCTGAAAAAAAACTAACACGATAAATCTTTTTAACTACTTATTCGAATTCAGCGTCGAAAAATATACTAGATCCGTGGATTTTGATCATTACATTATTATTATAGTTTTACCCCATTTCAAGGGATATTTTTGACCAAAAATAAAAAACTGATACGATAAATTCATTTTTAACCACAAATTCAAATTTAGCGTCGAAAAATACACTAAATTCATGTATTTTGGTTCGTGGTAATGAACTTTTTTTTGTGTGTGGCTGTGTTTTCCTCGAATATACAGGACAAACAGTTTATTTTCGAGTCGCCCAAACCAAAAATCATATCTACAAGTTTCTTTTAATTAAAATTTAATTTGGGAAACTCCAACTTCAAAATTGACAAAAATGAAAACTGACGACTGATAACTGCGATAAATATTCGTTTGTGCAATACAAAGATTTTATAGTTTGTCAATTAAAAAAACAACCAAAATAATTTACAAGTAAAACATTCACAAAAAATTAACACGCAGGGCAAGATCGAGACACAATCATAAAATGACTTCACTAGAAAAAATCATGCTGTTTTTATGAACAATACGTGGAGTACTTATTACAATTTTTCTTGTTGAAGTATAATTTATTCTTGAAGTTTGTATTTATTGCTCACTAAATTGAAAATGGTTAGAAATTTGCCACTGGAATATATAAAATATGTGTTTTTCAACTCTACATCACCATATCAAAAAATATAGTGTTCCGTTTGAGAAAATTGAGAAAAACTCAATTCAAAGTTCTAAATTTAAAAAATCAGTTTTGGTCACCCTGTAGAGTTTAAGGAAATGAAAATGATTAAGAATCAACACAGATATGTCTTGTTACTTGTATTAATATCTTTTCTTAAAATCCATAATAGTGACTAGTGATTTTTTCAATATGTATCTGCAGATGGCCTTATTTCAACAAAAAAAAATCATTATACTCATGTAGTTGGAAGATAGTCAATAATAATTAAGGCTGTCAAAAATGTTCCGTAAGACAGTGGCGTACGCGAAATTAACTAATACGAGATACAACAATCTGTTACAATTTATAACAATGTATGTAAAACTTACCCTCTTAACTAGCTTGATGAACTAGTTTGCTTATCACAACGGGAGAAGATGTGTAGCCATTTTGCAGCATCAGGTATGTTTCTATGGTTATCTCCATGAGTGATGTTCGCTTTGGTGAAAATATATTCTTATATTTTGAAAACGACCGTTCGACAACTCCTGATGTAATATACGCATACGTAAAATAGTCTTTGAACGCACTTAACGGATCTAGGGCTGCACCATCACATATTTGTCTTAATTTGGTAAAACCGGTGTCTTTATTTAACTCACTTGCGAACTTTTCTTTATCTCGCTCATTTGTTGCGTCACCTATAGCGTGTAGTAGTAGATTTACTTCGTCCACTATTTGCATTGACTCCGCTAACAACAACGCACTGTTTTCAAATTTTTTTATGCTTTCATGTAATGGTTTATAGTCCTTCGCAATATTTTTTAAAGCTGTTTCAACGGAAATATCTTTTTTTGTCTGGCTTTCCTTAATAGCTGCAGCCTCATCTGGATTGATTTGTAGTATCACAGCTTTTATTTGTTGGAAATATTCAGCATAATAAAAAGCTGTATGCAACCATGTTCCCCAACGTGTAAGAATCGGCTGTGGTGGTTCAGGAATATCGGAATACCTGCTATGAAATGCACGGAGACGTTTAGGAGATTTAAGAAACACTTTTTTTGTACTTGCTATTAATGCATCCACCTCTCGAAAACCTTATCGAATAGTTTCTACCACAAGATGTAAAGCATGTACTTTACACGTAACATGTATAAACGTACAACCTTGTTCTTGCAAAGAACGGCCTACTGAACGCATTGTCACGGCGCCATCAGTCACAAACATCAACACTTGACTTTTTTCTAACGTCTCCAGCACCACCCTGGTAATTGTTTCGCTAGTACACTGACTTAGTCTTTTGCTAGCTAGTAACCGTGGAAGTGTTGGCTTAAGAGGGTCCAGTACTCGTACTACAACATTTAAAATAGAATTTTTTTTTACAATCTGTTGTCTCATCAACAGATAAACCACAGCCGTGTATTTTTTAATTCACATTTCATCTTATTTACCATGTCTACGTGTACATTCGGTAGATAGTTATATAACGTTGTGCGACTTGGTAACTTCACCTGGGCATTGTATTTATTCCAGAACTCTCGAAATGGTTGTTTATCGAGTATGTGCAGCGGAACATTACAGGCAATCAGCATTAATAGTAATTCAAACATAAATTGTGTTGTCGAAGGGACGCCATTTTTTTTATTTTTATGGTGTACACTATTTACGTGAAGTCCACAATCACGCTTATTCCAGCATCTCAAATCTTTCGCACACTTTACAAATTATTTTAGCACCATCATAAAATAAATCTGGGAATTCACCTATGAATTTATTACTTTGTCAGCAAATGACAGTTTTCTACCCTGCGTACGTCTGCCATGCTTTATTATTAAATTAATATCAACAATACAGTTCAACAAATAAAATAAAAATACAAAAATAATATGCAATACGCCCAAGTGACTTAACGTGTTCACAACTCGAAAGCTAATAATAGACTGGGCTCGAGAAAGAGTTTCGCGATCAAGGTGAATGCCTGCGACAGTAAGTACATCTGTACTCTACGACCATGATACACAGAAACAATTTGCAGCTTTAATAATAATATAGAGGTGGAAGGAGACTAGAAAGAAGCTTCAGAAAATGTATTGATATACATGGTATTCTATTAAAAAGAACCGCACTTGACACTGTAGAATCGTTTTAGCTGGCTTTGTATACTTTCTTATCTAGTTTACTTGTGTTCTTTAATCAAATTTCTAACTATCATAGAACACGTGTTATCGAAGTCGGGCGCACTATTGTCCCAGATAAGTCTCATGCTGTTGCGATATTGGTATATTTTTTGTTCAAAATTAAAAATAATCAGTTCCTATTGCCAACTCCTGTAGTCTAAACATATGTATATAAATTTGAAATAAATCAGTCAATACAATGATAAACTGTAGTCTACAATGCCCAAAACTGATTACTTCAGATGGACATTAAAGTACAAGCTGAACAACAACAACAACGTGCAACAACATTTGAAATATGGTAAAGAAAAATTAGCAGAATGAAATGAAATGAAATGAATACCGAGGCAATTGCAGACATATATATTAGTTTAGATTAGCAAATAACATCCAGAATTTTCTTATCTTAGGACTTCCACTTGTTTTAACCCAATATCCTTTGGAGTCTCAGTAAACCCGGAAAACTTATGATTGCGTGTTTACTAGTTTCTCACAAAATGCAGTTTAACTTTGTTCAGCCTTTCTTTTATCTCGTAATCCATAAAATACATAATTTCATACTTGTAATAACAGTGCTTTTAAATAAATTATTGCTTTTGTTTGTAGGCAAGATTAATCTATTATTTTATTAATTGGCCCATAATGATGACCACTTTTTTTTGGGAAGACCTTATCATTTTCATGAAAGGTTTGTCGTATTATTAATTATATAGAATCAAATTTATTCAAAATTACACAAAGTATTTGAAACTGGAGCCAAAAAGAGTTTTTAAACTATATCTTCTTTAATCCCTATTATATCGCAAATATAGTTATGTAATAAATTAAATTAGCCAAACTCTGGGGAAATACTCGAATTCTTCTTTTGTTTCTGTTTCAAATCTGTTCATGAGACTGACAATGAATGGTACTACATAATCATTTTTATTGTAAAATGAGGCGTAAAGGAGATATTGTCGAAAAATTTTTTTTGGCTTCCCTTTTTCAGTATACAAGCGCAAGCGACAAATATATGAGGGGGCATAATAAAAATTTAAAAGAGCAATTCAAAAGCTGCAAAAATGCCAAATATAAAAAACTCCCGGAACGCTTACCAGGTAAAATTGCATAATTCCTAGACTATAACAAGATCAGGTAGTCCCCAATTAAGACTGTTTTGTGAGACAGAAAATTTATCTTTGACCTAGTACTAACCTATGATGTCATGTGTATTATATAATACAAATTTATGTAGATTTCTTTTAGGGCATTTTATCTCATACAAAAATCTTCATTTTAATAATCTAAAACGTTATAACGTGATATCTTGCAATCTTCCACATTCGGTAGTTCAATTGGCTATGCTATGATGAATACTAATAGTGTCATAATTTTATAAAGCACTTACAGTTCTGAAATGAAGATTAGTCAGTGAAAACAAAAAGATTACATTTTTCATATTGATGTTGTTATCACGATGATTTTTGTTTTTTAGGAGTAAGCTAGACAGGTGAAATATGTTAATATCTGGTATATTTACATAGTCACTGTCCACTTTATTTTATCTCCTCTGCCTTCTGAGCTTTATTTCATCCTAAACATGCTTCTAGACTGGCCTATAGTTTTACTGTTTAAGTTAAAGTTTGAGCGATATATTCTCCACTTTTTTATTTTTAACACGCTTTTATTAGCTTCACTTGTATGTTTGTTTGTTTGTTTGTAACCGACTCTTTGGACTCGATTTTGACCCACTTTAAACGGACAGATTTAATTGAAACTTTGTACACTTACGAAGAACCGGTAACAATACAATAATTTGATAAGTTTATATCATTATCCTGATCAGGATCGCCAGAATTAAATAATTTCCTTTCCTCACGTATCCTCTGCGTGAGAGCAAGTGGCTTATTACTGTTAGTACATTCCGTGATTCTCAGTTCGTTCGATGGCCGAGCGGGCTAAGGCATAAGTCTTAGTCGACGCGAAACGACGGACTCCTCGGGCGTGAGTTCAAATCTCGTCTATGGCTGAAAAAAAATTTTTTTTTTTAGAAGTATCTGTTGGATCGTAATATGTTATAATATCAGCATCAATAAGCAATATAAATATAGTTTAAAAAAACTAAAAAACACGCTTTCATAGCACATCAAACTAAAAAGTGGAAAATAATTATTAATATAAACTGAAAACAATAATGAACGAAAAATACTAGTATTATTGTGAAAAAAAGCGTGGGGCGCTTTGTGCCATATTTTTCGTATATCGAGCAACCCACGCTTTTTTCACAATAATACTAGTATTTTTCGTTCATTATTGTTTTCATTTTATATTAATAATTATTTTTCACTTTTTTAGTTTGATGTGCTTTAAAAGCGTGTTTTTTAGTTTTTTTTAAACTATATTTATTCATCATTTTTTACCAAATGAGGAATATTACATTGAAATCAGCCAGAAATGGTATAAAGCGAAAATGAGCGAAAATCTACAGGCATATTTTTTGGTGCGTGTAATTCTCTTTCGAGCCCTTCACTAAATTTGCAGTAACTCCTTTATGGCTTGACCGACTTTAACGATCTTGATTTTAAATTAAATATAAAGACTGCTTTAAGAAATGGGCCTAGCCGAATTTATAAAAAGTTCAAAAAACAAATGTCAGTTAGTTTTAAACGATGACGATTTTTGATTTCACTGGTTTTTATAAATTGAATGAGTCACTGTAACTGGCAGGCACTGATTTAAGCCCAACATTAAAAAAAACCGAATTATAAACAGAAATGTTATAAGCGAAAGTCTAAGGGTGTATAATTTTTTGACCAACCCTGTAGTCTGAATAAAATTTACTGGAAACAACTATTCAGCGGACAAAAGCCCCGACCTGTGTTGAATTAAACTTGCAAGTCTTGTTTGGTATCTAAGATCGTTTGTCAGTTCCTCACTAGACATAGACCGGTTTCGAACTTGTTATGTTCTCGTCAGTATGCCATAAGTAGCGAAAATACAAATATTAACAGCAAACCAGGTTAGCCTTATCAGAATAAACAAGATAGATACAGTGAGTGGTAAGTGTGTCCCTCTGGTGGTCAGTGCTACTACCCGTCAGACATTACTGATGTATTAGTAACTGATAGCTACCTACAAAGCAGGTACCAAGAACTGCGACCACTAACTCTGATGGGCTAACTATATACTGAATAAGATTTACAGGAAACAACTACTCAGCGGACAAAAGCCCGTACCTGCGTTGAATTAAACCTACAAGTCTTATTTGATAGCTAATATCATTTGGCAATTCCTCACTAGACACAGACCAGTTTCTAACGTGTTATGTTCTCGTCTGACTGGTAGTAGGGATACACTTATCACTCACTATATTTGTCTTTCTTGGTCTGCTTTAGGCTAGTCTGCTTTGCTATTATTATTTGTCTTTTCCATTATCTATGGCATTGAGTATATATAGTGTGAAATTCATAGAGACCTTCTACCTTTAATTAAAGAAGATCTATATCATCCGGCACTGTCTGTTAATGTAAATATTTCATACGAGTGCTCTGAGAACTTTCCAAACAATCTAAATGCGAAAAAAAAATTTAATTTCCGTAAGGCAAACTATCCTGATCTCTATAGTTCTTTATTGGCCAAGGATTGGACCTTTCTTAAATCATACAGTGATGTAAATCTCGCATGTGTTAAATTCTATGATGAACTATCTGCAATTTTTGAGAATCATGTACCTGTTTATAGTACCAAAAGACATAGCTATCCAACGTGGTATACGAGGGAAATTATTAATAACATAAAACTCAAAAACTATTATTTTAATAGATATAAGAAAACCGAACATATCATAAACTTAGATAATTTTAAGAGGCTAAGATCGCTAATAAAATCACAAATAAGAACCGTTTTTAATCTGTATCTAACTAAAATACAGCAATCCATTATAAACGACCCTGCGTACTTTTGGAACTACGTTCATACAAAGAAGAGTCAAACTAGAATCCCTGCCAAACTAAACGACAATGATACTGTTTTTGATACTCCACAGTCTATAGTCGATGGTTTCTGTGATTACTTTAGTGTGGCTTACTCTCACTCTGATCCATCTGTAACTACAACACCCGCTTTTAATAATAATCTCCCACATATAAATATCACTGAGTTTACGGAAGCCGACATTTTAAACGCTACTAAGAAAATAAAAAACAAAATGACTGCTGGACATGATCAATCCCCAGTTTCCTTATTAAGGACTGTAGATATGCTCTCGTTGAACCATTCATGATATTATTTAATCTGGTCATTAGAAAACGAGTACATTTCCTGACGTCTGGAAAACGGCTCGTGTGTGCCCAATTCACAAGTCAGGTAATCCCTCCTTGCTATACAATTATAGGCCTATTTCTGTATTGTGTAATTTTGCAAAGCTCCTGGAGATATCGTTGTATAATCACATCTATCCAAACGTAAAAAATCACCTGCTCAGCATGGGTTCATGTGAGATCGCTCTACTGTCACAAACCTGGTGTACTTTACTCAATATGTGTGTAATATAATTGATAGTCAAGGTCAGGTGGATGTGATCTACACGGATTTTTCCAAAGCATTTGACCGCATAAATCACAACATAATTCTAAGCTTACTAACTTTGGATTCAGTAACACACTATTAACACTTTTCACGTCATATCTTTCCGATAGAGCTCAATACATTACGTATAATGGCTTTGAATCTAAACAGTTCATAGCTAGCTCGGGAGTACCGCGGGGGTCAAATCTGGCCCCCCTCTTGTTTCTTCTATTTATTAATGACCTGACTGATGTTATCGATTGCGAAAAACTTTTATTTGCAGACGACCTTAAAATCTTCCATGCCGTCAATAATATTGAGGACTTTCGATTTATTCAGAGGCAGCTATCTAAAATTGAGTCATGGTGTACATCAAATAAATTATATATGAATATTGACAAATGCAAGGTGATCAGTTATACTTTAAAAAAACAATCTATATCTTTTACATATGTACTTGATTCAGCCGAGTTAAAACGTTGTGAAATTACCAAAGACTTAGGTATTTTATTTGATAATAAATTTTCATTCAATGAACACATGAATATGATAACATCATCAGTCTTAAAAATGCTGGGTTTCATAACCAGGAACTGCCGTCACATTAATGATGTTCTAGCATTAAAGACACTTTATTTTTCGTTTGTAAGATCTAAGTTAGAATATGGATCCATTATTTGGTATCCATATTATGATCTTCAGAAATCAGCAATCGAGAGCGTACAGAGAAAATTTTGCAAGCTCTTATACTACAAAGTTAACGGAGTATATCCTGAAATAGGGTATAATCAATATATGTTATATGAAGAACTCGAAATGCCATCTTTATATTTAAGGAGGATATTATCCACTTTAGCTTTTGTTTTCATATTAATACATAACAAGATAGACTGTATTCCTATAATGTCAATGCTACAATTTCGAGTACCGAGACCAGCCTCTAGGCAAACTGAGTTACTTCATTTGCCAATTGCTAGAACTAACATACTTTTAAAGTCACCATTGCATACGATGAGCACTAACTTAAGCCAAATAGCTAGTCATAGTGATGTAAATAATATGTCTCTTGATAATTTTATTAGAACAGCAACGCAGCATCTTGGAAATGTAATTTAGTTTGAAATACGCTCTTTCATATCTATAACATCTCTATTAATTCTTTCATACTTTTATATTTTATATTTCATATTTATATCTTGCATTCGATGAAAAATGATGATAGTTTAGATAGATAGATATATAGTTTAATTTTGTAATTTTGTACTTTTCAGTTTAATACGCATTGTTTGCTAATCACTGCTTACTACTTTTATTTAGTTATTTATAGTTTTATGAATATTTTGTATTATATTATATTATATTAAGTTATAGTTTTTAAGTATATTTTTAATTTAACTTTATTTTAAATATACTGTTGTCCTGTAATTGGATTCTGTAATCTGTTGGGCAAATAGATCAATAAATAAATCAATAAATAAATATAGTTTAGCCCACCAGGGTTAGAGATCGCAGCTCTTGGTACCTGCCTTGCAGGTCGCTATCAGTCACTAAAATACCTCAGTGATGTCTTACGGTCTCTGACCACCAGAGGGATACGCTTATCACTCACTATGTCCACCCTGTAGTACTGATTATTTGAGATATATGTAATATAAATTCAATTTTGTATTACGCATTGAACATACTTAAATTTCTAGTATTTTAGAGAAATATGCTGGACGTAGAAAATTGTTCTTATGTGACTATCCAGTTTTTACTATAGGAACATTTAAAGCTATTTTAGATATCTGAGGCAATTTCGGATGTCTACTTTTCTTACAATTCCTTACCGCATGTAATATATTCAAGATTTATTCTTCGACTTAAATTTTAAAATAATAGATGCAAAAAGTATTGGTAAAAGGCTTTGCATTTTCCGACTTAGATGTATCAAAAGCGTTGCCGCCTCCCAAAGGATCAACGTGCATTAGTACTGCATTTAAAAATGTATTTATTGGCAACTGCACGATCATTGTTACCGCGAAGCCTCACGACAAGATCACCATAAATGGCACCTACAATGGCGCACCATAAATCTTCCCTAATAAAATTTGTAATTCTAATAGATCAATTTTGATTTTTTGAAGTATTTTATTGCCGGCATTCTTTTTACATTAAGCATCTCTAAATTTTAACACTAGATCAGATACTACGCATAGATAATTGTTTTGCACATCACTGAAAATGTAACAGTTATTAGTAATAATTTAATAATATTAGTAAGTTTTTGGTTGTGAGTAAGTTTTTGCTTTCTTAGTGTATTGTTGTAAGTTGCAATTAATTATTTATTTTTAATTTTTAACATTAAAAGTCTTAACATTTATTAAAGTTCTCTTTTTTACAAGGAGAGGTTCGAAAAAGTAAAATTGTTGATACGGATACGGTGAATAAATTATTTTATTGTAATAAGAAAATAATTTTATTTTAATAAGAAAAAATTTTAATGTTAGAGAAGCTGTGTTGTGTTCTGTTATATATTAACACGCTTTTATTTTTTATTATTATATTAGCTTCACTTCTATGTTTGTTTGCTTGTTTGTTTGCTTGTTTGTTTGTAACCGACTCTTTGGACTAGATTTTGACCCACTTTAAACGGACAGATTTAATTGAAACTTTGTACACTTACGAAGAACCGGTAACAATACAATAATTTTATAAGTTTATATCATTATCCTGATCAGGATCGCCAGTCCTTTCATCACGTATCCTCTGCGTGAGAGCAAGAGGCTTAATACTGTAAGTATATTCCGTGATTGTAAGGTCGGTCGTTGGCAGAGCGGGCAAGTCTTAGTCGACGCGAAACGACGGATTCTTTGGGCGTGAGTTCAAATCCCATGGCTGAAATAAAAAAATATTTTTTTTTTCAGAAATATCTGTTGGATCGTAATATGTTATAATATCAGCATCAATAAGCAATATAAATATAGTTTAAAAAAAACTACAAAACACGCTTTCATAGCACATCAAACTAAAAAGTTAAAAATAAATATAGTTTAAAAAAACTAAAAAACACGCTTTTAAAGCACATCAAACTAAAAAGTGAAAAATAATTATTAATATAAACTGAAAACAATAATGAACGAAAAATACTAGTATTATTGTGAGAAAAAGCGTGGGTTGCTCGATATACGAAAAATATGGCACAAAGCGCCCCACGCTTCTTTTCACAATAATACTAGTATTTTTCGTTCATTATTGTTTTCAGTTTATATTAATAATTATTTTTCACTTTTTAGTTTGATGTGCTTTAAAAGCGTGTTTTTTAGTTTTTTTAAACTATATTTATTTTATTTATGAGTTCATTTGCCTATAGAATATATCTTACTGATCATGCCACGTTAACACATATATTATTATATCAAAGAATGTAAAATGTAAATACAAACATATTTAAAGTAAAATAAATGGATATTACCAAAACGTATGATCATTAGGTATCATTAAATTAAAATATGTACAGAAATGTGCCTACCTTCCTTTATATAGAAAGTAATTTCGGGTTATATGCATAACATAAATGGATTCATTAAATTTTTATGTCTCCTTTGCAATCTCGTGAAATTCAAGCATATTTTAACTAAGCTGAAATGGTATGAGTACACTGGGCGATTCTGCCCCCCTTCTTTATTTCCTTTATTTATTATTCGAGCTGATAAATAAAAAAAAATGTATTGCTATATTTTGCAGTTATTGTTGAATAAATTGAAAATGGTCACATAGGAATGAACGTAAAGAAAATGTTCATTTTTCAATGCTACATTACATCGTTCAAAAATATACAGGGTATTTGAAAAAATTGAGAAAATTCAGTTAAAAAAATTGTAAATTTAAAAATCCTTTTTGGCCACTCTGTATACTTTTAGGAAATGAAAATGGCTGAGTGTCATCATACAGATGTCTCATAACTGGTATTAACATATTTTTTCTTAAAATCGATAGTCGTGATTGTAGTGATATTTTTAATATACACGTGTAACTGATATAATTTCAACAAAAAAAATCATTACATCCAAGTGGTTGGAAGAAAGTCAATAATAATACAGGAGTGGAAGGAGATTACAAAGAGGTTTCAAAAAATGTTCTGCTATTTATGGCATTTCATTTAAAAAATGTTACCTGACCCTGTAGAATTGTCTTGGCTCACCTTGTATACTCGAAAATAATTCCGGTTATATACTTTTTTGTCTAGTGTACTTATATTTTTAAATCAAGCTTCTAGCTACCATAGAACTCGAGATATCAAAGTCGGACGTACTATTGCCCCACCCTGTTTATTCCTTTACTACATCTTGACTGAGATTGTTTGAATCAAGTAAATGAGGGGTTAGGCCGTAAGACCTGGTAAGTGACAAATTTGTCATAAATTACTTCTATAACGTAAAACATGGTAAAGACCATTCAAAAACAGATTCCACTACAAATTTCCAGAAATCTCAAATAGATGTCGCTAAATGCATGATGTAATATGTGTTATCTGCACTTCTGAGCACGAAAACAATGGTAAGTGTTAACATGGCGGCCAGACGACGTGATTTGATGTGCTTTAATATGAATACAGCTAATGAATATTTGAGTGATTCTACTGAGCCTGATCCCTATTCTACTGATGAAGATCCGGAATACACTCCAGATGCAGAAAACGATGAAAATGAGGTAAAAAAGTGTTGTAACCTATATTCTTGTTCTAAAATGTAAACAATGTTATCTGCTGCTAGATACCACATTTTGAATCAACGTTCATGAATACTGTAAATAATGGTAACTGATTGCAGATACCATGTTTTACGTGCTCATTGAGTGGATTTTTATTCTAGGAAGAGGAGAATACTGATAAAGAGGAATTAAGTGCCAAAGAAGATAATAACGCTGAGGAACCTATTAAGCGTTGGTGAAAAAGAAGAAGAGGGACGAATAAGCAGAAAAGAAATCAAGAAAATAGAGTCCATGGAAAACCTTACCAAACTTTGAGAAGTTCCTGAAAAAGTAATAGGACCTGACTGCGCTTGCAAAAATAAGTGTTTTGATATTGTGAGTATTATAAACCGACAACAGATTTTTAGACATTTTTGGAGCATGGAGAATCATAATATGCAAAATGCTTACTTATTCGGATGTATGACAATACAGAAAGTCAAACGTAAAATAAAATGAAGGGATCTTCCTGCCAGGCGAAACTTTACTTTGGATTATTTTGTAGTTTCAAATGGTGAAAAAAAGAAAATGTTCAAGAAGGCATTTTTAAGTATCCACGGTCTGCAGAACAATCGTGAAAGAATCCAAAATATTTCTACAAAATGGGAAAAGGTTGCATACACCGACTGTTGATAATAGAGGTCGTCATGAAAATCATAAAAAGAAATTTAGTGAAGAACAGTTAGCCTCTGTCCGATCTTTCATTGACGCATTACCGAAATATGAAAGTCACCAGAAACGACGCCCGAATCATTTGTTCATGACAATGGAGTATACAGTAGATAACTGCTGAGGTGTATACTTCTGAATGTTCTGAAAAAAAATGAGGTACCTGTTTCTCGAGACAAATTCCGCAGAATATTTACGGAAGACTATAACATCACATTTAAGTCATCTTGCAGTGTGTGTGATAGGTTCAAT
The DNA here is from genome assembly GCA_029963845.1 of Rhamnusium bicolor. NCBI lineage: Eukaryota > Metazoa > Arthropoda > Insecta > Coleoptera > Cerambycidae > Rhamnusium > Rhamnusium bicolor. Next base: position 129,781 of record JANEYF010003436.1, on the reverse strand, counting down.
GTTGTTACAAAAGAAGCACGAGCTAATAATGATGATTCTAAACTTAAGCAGTTAACAACAGAACAAGAGTTACACCATCGAAAAGCCAAAGCTGGATAAGATGCAATGCAAGTGCAACTAAAAAAAGCCATAGGAAACCAAGGAACATTTGTAATAACGTTTGATCTGCAGCAAGCTTTGCCCACTCCAAATTTTCTTAATTTTCAGCATATTATGCTGACTTTAGTAGAAACCTTGTACCATTTTTGTGTTATGTTAGTCTTAAACAAAATTTTCATTATTTTTTCTTTTCTGCTTTTTTTGATATTGAGGTATGGTATTTGCAAATAATTAATGTAAATAATGGTAAATGCATGTCATTTTTGGAAAAAACTGGCTTGAAAGGGGACTCGTAAAAAATACAACAACAAAAAGCGTCAGGTGATTTTCCAATATTTTCTCAAACTTTCAAAATTGCTTTCTGTAAAAATATTGAATTGTCACTTACCAGGTTTACGCCCGAATCTTTCAAATATCGATAATCCACAGGCCTTAGATTATCTTGAGAAGTTATCAGATGTCCATGACAGTTTAGAGAAGCTGTGATTTCTATCATTTCTAACTCTGCTGTGGATTATTCAGAATTGTATTATTAGAGCAATAGTTACGATTACACTTAACACGTTGAGAGCGGCATGACCCCGTTGATGTCTCTCTGCCTGGAAACTCTGGGACGGCGTAACCCACCGTAATTCCATCATTGGAACGAGGGTGTCACGCTATAATGTAAAATAAATAGATAATAATAATCTTCCGCCTTGGTGACCAATTCATAGTCTTGAGCTGGTAATTTTATGGCCAGATCAATTTTTATTATGCTTACGTTAAACGAAAGACATTATAAAGATATATCCAAGGTCTGCGAGTAAATAGTACATTCAATGTGTTTAGTGACATATGTATTGCTCTTGTTATTTTAGATTTTAGTACAAAATCGCCAATTAATAGGAATATATCATTTATTATATCTTTATGTGTATATCAGCGTGGTGTCCTTGGATCAGCCCCTGGTTTTTACATCTTGTAACTACTATTTACTTGCGGACCTTAATCATAAGACAAGTAAATAGTAAACTCAGTGAAAGTTAGTTCAATAACGGAACAACGTTATTAAAATAGATATTATCGTTTATTAAAAGAAAATTACGTCTTCATCCGACAAAAACTCGTCCTATAATATTTCAAGAAGATTTTTATATTTCTCGTAATCACCTGTTGTCTCAACAAAACATTGTTCCACTTTAGCTTGCTTTCGAAGGACTGACGATTTCACGCTTATAACAAACTTATACATAAACAACAAGAAACCTGCAAGAAACGAGACATCACATTGATATCACGTCCTGAACACTCAATATATGTACCACGGACGGTGAGGCGTAAATGTGATGTCTCATATTGAATGTTACAAAAAATAAGTATGGAACAAAAATTCTGAATAATTTATATAGCCTGAGTTATACAGTGTCTCACCAGGAACTGCATCGATCGATATAGGGAAAAGTACGCGCCAGAACATTTTGAAAATTTAGGGAGCTATTAACGGCAGTGTGACCAATCGAACTAAAGTAATTACAAGTATCTGGCACTTCCGGTTATACCGGAAGTCGATACCAACTTGCTTATTACAAATGGAACACTCTATATATTTTAGAGCATAGAATTCTGAGTCAAAAACATATGCCTAAAGATATTTGACATTTTAAAAAAATTTGGACAGGTGTAATGGTTTACAATAACCTTTATAACTTTCTTCGTGTAAAAGATACTAATTTGCTTTTTGGCATGCAGAAAGACCATAAGGTGAGCTACGCTATACAGTTCAAAGAAATTCAATAATAGTATATCAAGTGTTCCATTTTTGACGTTACATTTTGTAAATTTCAAACCGCGAGAACTTGCTTAAGTCAAATGGAACACCCTGTATTTTTTTACATGTTATATATAATTAAATTTCTTTTTTTTTTTTGATATAATAGTGGAGGTTTAAGTTACAACTTTTTGAAATATTTGCAATTTTCTTAGAAATTCAAGAATTTTTAGTAAAAATTTTATCAAATTAGCCATGATTAGAAACCATCAGTAATGTCAGTCATTCTCTTATGTCAAAAAATGCTACCGCATTTAAATTACAACCACGAAGACTTTTTGAATTTGTTTATTATTTATGGAGAATGTGATAAAGTATCAAGAACTTGTAGTACATTTGCTACATGATATCCACAAAAACGGAAAATAACACTAAACACTGTAACATGACTATTAATTGGATTGAGGACACTTTGCATAAACTAAAACAGCTAAGATAAAATCAACTAAAAACATGATTCCATTTTAACTTAACAATTGTTCAAAATTCCGCCCTCGAAAATCCATACATTTTTCACACCCTCGGATTAGTTCTTCATGGGTAGCTCTTCTAATTGAATCATGTGATACGTTCTGAAATTCATTTCTTACTCTCTGCATACAATCTTCAATAGTTGTTAATGGGCTCTCATAAACTTTATTTTTATTAGTTCCCCAAATAAAATAATCTAAAATTGATAAATCGGGCGAACGAGGAGACTTTAGGAAAGGTTCTTGTAAAAAATTATTTATCAAACACGCGTTATATGGGGGAGCACCGTCGTGCTGATAAAAAATGTTTCTATGTTCGGCGAGATGTAAATTTTCTAAATAGTTATTATTCAAATTTTGTAAAATATTTAGATCTTTCACCTAAAAAAAAAACAAAAACAAAAAATTAACTATACATATTAGCAGAAGAAGAAATCTTTATAACTTACTGGTTAAATTTTCGTGATAAAATTCTAATGCCACCACTCTATCGTTTCTTATGACAAAGGAAACATTAAACTGCCCACTTTCTTGAAAATTTCGCTCCCTGAACACATGAGGATTCAAGTCGCTTCAATAATGCGAATTGTGTCGATTAAAAAGTCCATTTTTGGTAAATTTAGCTTCATCTGATCATATAATATTTCCCAAATAAGAATCATTGCCTACAGACCTTATTAGAATAAATTCACAAAATTTTCTCATCTTAGGAAATCTGTTTATTTTAATCGTTGAGCAATTTGGAACGAAAACGGGTGAAATTTATGTTTAATTAAGATTATGTGAACTGAATCCTTGCATAGTCCCGATTCCAGAGCAGCTTGTCTTGATGACATCATTGGAAATGCATGAAAATATCCCAGAATTGCTATTTCTACGTTTTCGTCATCAACAATAGGCTTCTGCTTTTGAATTCTTTCCTTGACAGAGCCATAGTTTTTAAAGTTATCCAGTATGCGTTTTACAGTGTTTGGTGACGGTTTCCGTTTTTATGGATATAGGAAAAAGTTATCCAGTTTCTGAAGGCGAATCGATTGCTGTGGTCTAAAATTCCAAATAAAACATGTTTTTTATTCATTTTTTCATACTTTTGACGGCGAATCGATTGCTGTGATGTAAAAAGAAAATAGTTAGTATAAAGATTCTTTTGAGATATGTTCTTTTTTTTCTAAAATATTTCTGAACTAAAAAAAAATCATTTTTAAACGCACTCTTGGAAAAAAATTTTATACAGAAAAATTGTGTATTTTTTGACAACCAATCGATTACTGAAGAGTAAATATAAAAATGATCACGAAAAACACAATTAGTTTCTCGCAATAATTAGAAATTTTTTTTCCCTAAGCATTCGAATTCACGCCTCGTATCAATATGTGAATTTTTACCAGAACGATTTCGAAAGAAGACTCGTGTTGATTTGAGAGCACTAAAAAATGTAGTTTTTTATAAATTCCAATACCCAGTGCCGTGTATTTCAGATTTCGATTTCGATTGTGTGTAATCATCAAAAATAAAATTATTTTCCTTAAGAACGAATCGATAAAAGTTAAAAAACATACAGAGTTATGTAGGGAATTGAAAGACCTTTCATTTCAAGAGACCCCCTTGCCATTAGAATTTTTCGAGCGAGTGGCCGTGAAGGGTAGAGGGATGATGATAGGTATACATGCATTACATTAAAGTATGTCCCCCTTGGAAACAAGGTCGACGTGTTTCACCAATTTTTCAAAAAAATTTTATCTCCAAAGTTATTCATGGTGCCTACTTTTGGTTGGGTCACCCTGTATATATATATATATATATATATATATATATATATATATATATATATATATATATATATATATAAATATATATATATATATATATATATATATATATATATATATATATATTATATGTGGTGAAAATTAATTATTCCTTAGTGGTTGTTTTCGCCAAGCTAACAAAATAGATATAAATTATGTTACTGATACATAAATCAAAAAAGAAGTAAGTCACGTTCCTCAAAACTTTCCCAATACTTAAATTGATAAAGTTAAGTTCATTCATTTTCTAGAAATAGATTCAAGGTCACCCAAGATAAAATGTCTTACGAACATTTTCTTTTTGTAATCATGCAAATACATTTCGATGGTCAATTTTCTTATCGAAAACTCTCGTGTTCATCTTTTCTTAACGTTATTAATGTATGTATCTTAATGTATCAGAAGCAATTTTATAATTTAACACACCTTTTCATTAAAACATATTTATCCATGACTATTAATAATATAACCATTAAGTATGTGTTTCCTCAAGGACAATGCTATCTATTATTTACTGCAGTGATTGTGATTTCATTATTCACTGATTCTGAAATTTTTTGTTAAAATTTAATGGAATAATATACCTTCCATAATTAATCCTAAGCAGTATATCAATCGAAATGGAGTTTTAATGAATGAAAATAGTGCAAAAAGCAGAAAAAGACAGAAAGTTAAAGAGTTAGGTTAGTGTGGAGTGCTCCGAATAATTTGGTATTTTGAACTCTTAATATATTTCATACACGAACAACTCCATGAAGAGGATGCAAATGTTTGCTTTTACATGGAAGAGGATTGTGATCCAAAACATTGAAATCAATATATTATTATAACAATTGTTTGAAAATTTGTCTCTTTTTGTTTCAAAATGTAATATATATGTTACTCTTTAAAAAAAATGACAGATGTCCTTGTGTTTTTTCTTTATTAAAATGTTTGCTGTAGATTTGCCAAATTTGTGTAGAAATATACGTATACTCATATGTTGTTTATAAGAAAAAGTATTGTTTATTAAAAATGAGAAGTTAATTGATAAAATAGATATTTGCATTTCTCAAAAAAATAATACAGGCACACAACAAAAATTGTTTTTAACAAAAGAGGCGTGTAGTCATTTCCGAAATTTTTTGGCCTCGCTGAATTCATCATATCACACTTTTTTCTAACCTAAAAAAATTGCCTGAAATTTCACAAAATTCCTCAGTAGCTTAAAATACATAAGAATACTGCATTTGCATTATTTCTTTCAAGTAGACCAATAATACCTTCATAACAGTGGAATTTTGTGAAATTTCAACACATTTTTTAAGGTTAGGAAAAATTGTGACAATGGAGTAATTCAGATTCAGCCAAAATATGTCGAAAATGACTACTCGCACGTCTTTTGTTTATTTTTTTTTTGTGTGTGCTTTTGTAATTTTTGTAACATGTTGCTCTTTAAAAATAAGCTCCACAGTAATTCAGCATTCAGTTATTTTCAATGAAAATGTTCGCCCTGATTAGTTTTCACAATGATGACCATTTAGCATATTTGCAAATTGTATAGGTACCATATTCCTGAAAAAATAACAAAATGTAAAATACTTTATATTGTTGTTTTTATAAAACACTCAAACAGAAAGATATAAATTTTCCAATATTAAAAAAAAGTTGTAAAAGCTGCTGCATACGGATATCCAAAGCATGTTTGAAATAGCATATTGTTAAATTGTTTGGAACTAATGGAAGAGCACATTATGCATTTACGCTCGAGCAATTCTACAATACCGAAGTTAAAGATTGCAAGACAACATAGTTCAAACTTTGCAATATCACATCATGCGGTCGCTCAAAAACATAATGTAACTTTTAGTATGATATTGCTTAAAGTTATAACGCTTTTGAAGTTTTCCTTTTTACAGTGTATAATAAAACTCACTAAGGTTTTTATCACACTTATTAAAAGAAATGACTAAGGCCAATACTGACAGTCATACCGTCAATATATCTGAGGCCATTCTTTACAACTCTCGCTTAGTTAAAAAGCACATTTAAATCACAATGATACGAATGGTTTGGAAAACTTAAATATTTTAAAATTATTTATCTTGTACAGGGTGATACAAACTCGATGTGTCAGACCTTTTCGCGAAAGTAAAGCGATCAATTTAAAACATGATTTTGCGTAGTTTTTTAGCTAGTCTGAACTGTGAGTTACTGGTGTCAGCTATAAATTTTCCATCATTTTTAATACAGGAACCGGTAGAATTCCCTTTACAATTTTAAATGGAATAGGGTTATAGATATGGGGAAAAATTATGATATTATAAGAAGGGTCCCATTTTAAGAAAAAAGTTATAAATAATAGGTGACCTTTCTCTTTTATACATTCTTCTAATCGGTGCATGAAACTAACTATAACTACTAGCAGCATGTGAGGAGGAATCGCATCAAGTTCTTCCCGTATGTCTCTCTTCAATGGACTCTATTAGTTATGACGTCACATAATTATGCAATCTACGTAGTACTGTCATGACAAACCGGTTGTCTATACGTCACGCTGAAACGTGACCCTTAATGCATATTATATTATCTTTAAAGGCGACATTTATTTTATTATCTTTATTTTTTACGATTATAACTATAAGAGTTGGAAACTGATATCAAGTTATTGAAAAATAATATACTTAAATTAGTGTTACGAATGGATTTGTTTTATTTTTAAAATTGGTACGTGGAAAACTTTATGTGAAACTTAAAATAAGCATCAGTAATAATCATGTAGCCTATTTGTGGTACGTTGAAAATTACGTGGAACTCTATGAATAAGATGTCTTTTCAGTTTAAAATCAATCTCATCGCTTTTTCAGTTTTGCATGGGATGCACGTTCCACCTGCCCACTCTTAGAGATTTTACGTTTGTCTCCAGAGCTAGCTGGGGCATTATTTTGAATAACTATCAAATTTCTACAAATTAGAAAAAATAAATTTTGCAGAGAACCAGACAGTTATAAAATCACGTTGAACTTGAATAACACTATTAGTTCTTTCACAAAATACCCTTTCTTGCAATTTAAATATAGACGTCGCAATGTAAGAAACCGCTAAACACATTTTTCGTTTCATTTTCAAATGTGTGTTTTTTGTTTTGTTTAATATTTCAAGAGGGACCTGATAAAATGTGACACTCCGTAAATTGTTCATGCCAATGTATTTATGAATATTTCAACCATGTATCAGCGCATCCTTTTCAACTGATATTAAAATACGACTTATATCGAATACCTCGTTGCATTAGTAATCGTTCCGAAATAAATTACTTTTCATCTCTTGCGAATGTAAGTTTTGACATGTCAAATAATTTTCACGCAGGCTTCACCATATTGCACATTTTATCCATTGCAATCAGTTGCGGTATGCGCTGCTCATGTACCAATTAAGCACATTACAAGAACCACATAAATTCAAGTGGACACCATTGCTTGCTGTTTATCTCATACTTTGGTGTCTTATCTTAACTACGACGTGTTCTGAAGTGGCCCATTCGTCAAGACGAATCGTTTTATCTTGATTCTATCTTATTGGCATGCAAAAAATACCTTCTTGACCATATTACTGAGTGTTCACTATTAAATAGGCAAAAGACGTATTGTTTTTTATTAATAAACTCTTCAAAAATTATTCTACCTATACAAGTTATTTATTTATGTATTTTGTTTACTTATTGATTTATTTATTTATAATTTTGGCAATCCAACAGAAAATAAATTTCCCAATTATAGGACTGCGCAGAAAAATAAAGAAAAATCGTGCTTCATAACTTAGAAAAAAAATTTTAAATAAAAAAAAAACTAATAATATAAAAACAATTTAAGTTCCTCTTCTTAGTAAAAGTTTAAAATATAGAGTGGAATGAAAAATAATAACTGAACATTTGTTTTGCTAATTATTATTTACTAACTTTTACAAATCTTATCACAGATAAGTATAACATATATCTTTTTAAACAATTATTTTCCTGGCTATTTGCCAAAACGCTGAAACTTGGATTACAAAAAAGATAATATGCACATTATGTTCAGTACGACTGACTCAATAATGTTGTTTTTAATTTTAACTATTCTGTCTAGTAAAACCAAAAATAAATAAAACAAAAGGTACTCACCAGTTGAACACTCACTTTAAAAAACTTTAAAATATCTACCGATACGTGTTTCTGTTTGCGGAGCTTCATCAGGGTAGCCAGCTCATTTAAAGAATTCAAAGGAATTAAACTTGTAAACCTTAATGTAATAAGCATTAATGGCTTCTAAGAACAGAATAATTGAAATTATATAGTGGAAATTCCCCTTAGGAGAGAATAATTTAAAAACAAATTAAGTTCCTCTTCTTAGTAAAAGTTTAAAATATAGAGTGGAATGAAAAATAATAACTGAAAATTTTTTTTGCTAATTATTATTTTCTAACTTTTACAAATCTTATCACAGATAAGTATAACATATATCTTTTTAAATAATTATTTTCCTGGCTATTTGCCAAAACACTGAAACTTTGATTACAAAAAGATAATATGCACATTATGTTCAGTACGACTGACTCAATAACGCTGTTTTTAATTTCAACTATTCTGTCTAGTCTAATAATATAAGGTGAAAATCTATGTAGGTAGGTATCTACGATATAGAAATTTGTCTAGTAACAAAGAGGTTAGCAATTGAAATAAACAATACATTAAAACTTTCTAATGTTAATTAAGTAAAGTAAAACGACTAATTAAACAAGGTTTTCTTAATTTACATAAACATTGCTTTCGGAAATAGGTCAATTACCAAAAATATGAACTATATGTTTCTTGCATTTTTTCCATAGGTGAGTTTAAGAGGTAATTGGTGTTGGCTCTATCTAGTTTAAACAAATACTGGTTTCTGACAGAATAATAATTGTGAACAAAGTATGTTACTCGCACAGTAAGAACTATCAATACTATTATTTATAATTTTAAACAAAACTATTACATATTATATTTTCCAAAGAATCAATTTTATGAAAATTTAAATTGTTTGAATATGTATTAAAAAAATGACGCATGTATATGTTGGATATCTTGCAAGTCCTTTATAAGAATTGTCAATCTGTTAAATTTTGATATTCCGTAAAAAATGGTAATGTATCATCACACTGACAGGTTGGAATTTTATTTTCAATTAGTATTAAAAATAAATGCAAGTGACCAAGCAAAAACGTAAATAAAGGTGGCCTGGCCATATTGTAATTTTATAGCATGAATCGTTTTACAATCCTTTTGTAGAAGTGTTTTGTGTTTTTCAATTGAACTGGGAATGGAAGAGGATGTAAATTTATTTTCCATTATTCCACCAGAAATTACCGAAGCAGCAGAGGCCGCGACGTTTGACATATTACCTCAGAAGTCAAAAATATTGTATAAAGCAAAAGCTCTAGCACGGGCGTAAAGTGCTTTACGGCCCGAATAGCTCTAAAGTAATACTTTAGGCCCTTGAATTAGTATACAAGTGACCAATTAAGACCGGTTGTACATAAAATTTATAATTAATGAAATTAATAAAATTCTTTGGAACCTGTTCAATTCTGTCGATATATTTATGATAAAACTGATTACAAATAACAGCATATTCTAAGTGACTTCTTACCAAAGAATTATATAATATCATATATATGATTTTGTGTTTTTTAAAGTCTTTAGTACAACGTATTAGAAATCCTAGATTTTTTATTTGTAACTAATCAATGTGAAACTCTAAGATCAACTTGCAATTCAAAATTACACCAGGTCCCATATCTTCTGTTCAGCAAATCGATTTAAATCTTGTTGTAATAACATTTGTTGGTGACAGAGTCAATTACTGAATTTTTTTTATATCGTTTGCAAATAGGGAACACTATGAAGTTTTAAAACAGTCTTCTATAGAACTAATAAAAATTAAGAACAGCAACGGCCCCAAGCGAGGACCTTGTGGCACTCCCGATGTTATCTCGATTATTTTAGATGTGGAATTGTTTAATTTAACAATTTGACTTCTGTTCGCTAGGTATGAATGAATCCACCTCCACAGACTACCGTGCACTCCGGAAATTCTTCAGCCTTATCAACAAGGTGTCATGATGAATTTTGTCGAAAGTTTTAAAAAAAATCGGTGTACACTGCATCTACTTGGTGTCTCTCGCCCATTGCTCCGAAACAGTCTGTACAAAAAGGCAAAAGTGCCGTAATAGTAGATCGCCCTTGATGGAAACTGCTGATGCATAGACAACTTATTCTTAACCATAAAAAATAATTCATCTGTAATTATATCTTCAAATACTTTGCCAAATATGCAGAGTAGAGAAATACCTCTGTAATTTCCAATAAAACTTTAATTGCAACTTTTATAAATCGGTACCATGTTTGCTAGTTTCCACCGCTCTGAAAATTTGTCTTCGCTTAAAGATTTGTTAAAAATAATAAACAGCGACTCCACTAAAGAATATGCACACGTCTTAACAAAAACAGGGGAAATGTCATCTGGACCACTATTTTTAGGAAACTTCCAATTTTTTTAACATCTAAAATTTGCTCCTTAGCTAAATGGTTTACAGAGCAGCATCAGGCAGATCATTTATCACGTAAACAGAGGAAAAAAATAGAAAAGATATTTATTATTAGTCTGTCTCTCATTAGCACAGAGTAATAAATGCTCATTAAAACGTAGTCCAGTTCTGATAGACAAAAAAATGGAACGAGTAAACCGAAATTTTAACATAGAAGACTGCACTACTGTGGTTCTTGCATAAATAAAATTTGGTTTACTAGCAAACCGTTCAATACTAATTAATAATAACACCATAGAAATTAGACAACCCCGGTTCCATAGCTGAAGCTACACTTAGACAAACGTGGTCATAGTATCATTCCCACCGACATTGTCAATGTCAGTGGTGGGATTCGAACTCACATCTATGATGGTTAGATTCTTCTCTCTATCTAACTATACTACCGAGCCAAAAACTAATATTACTAATGATATATTGCATGCATATGACAATACATTTATACCATCAACCATCAACATATTTGCGCTCAATTAAAATTTTATTGTTTTATCACTTTATCTGTCAATTAGGTCATATCTGTTTAGGAGAAAATTTGTTACAATAATAAATCTTCTTCGAAAGCTGAATTTCATTCTGGAGTGCAGGTTCGGTTTTAGGAACATTATTATTTTTACTTTCCACTTCAGATACATTGAAATCTCTAGAAAGCTGTAAAATCCAAGCTTATGCTGATGATATGTAATTTTATTTGCACTTTGTGATATTCGCTTGCAGCTAACCTCATCAACAATGTTCTGTAATTGATCAAAAATTTTCCTTTAAAATTAGAATTCAATCCATCGAAATCCTGTCTTATTCTGCTAGGTAATAAAAATCATATTGACACAAAGAAAACTTAAAGATAAAAATAGATTACATTACATTAAGGATAATTTTTGACAAGGATTGGAAATAAGTGCCTTTATTTACAGGAGTTATAAATCTTTCGCAAAGAAAAAGGAGAATTCCTAAATAGTTTTGAAGTTCAATATGATTACAATAATAATATAATTTAATATTTACGGTATAGACGTGGTACACATATTTATTATGGGCTATCGCTGTATTTCAGTTGTATGCGTCACGATCTATTAAATGGCTGCATGCACATAATACTAGTTCAATGTAAAACATATATGCGTATAGTCACCACCACTGCTGCATTCCTAAAAACATTAGTGACAGTTGAGCTTCTGGCACAGATACAAAGTTTTACGGGTATGTAATTAGATTATAACAAATTTATTAAAGATAGAAAGAAATACTTCATGGTATAGTCTGCGAAACCTATATTGAGACGGAACGTGCGGTGCAAGACGCGACATGTGAGCGGGAAAAGTATACCACATGACATCTTCCGTCTTTTACACCTCTTACATTAAAGCGAGAATGATGATTGTTGTTTTTGCTGGCACGCGACCGAGGCAGAGTTATCTTATATTTTGTGATAATTCAGTTCCGCACTTAATATTGTTACCGAATCATTCTAGTAGTGCTGATATATTGTAAGTATAATATTATAAGATAAATAATAATTATTTCATATCTGTTTATTTGCTGGTGTGTTTTTGAAAATAATTTAAGAAGGTTATCATATTGCAGTGAGTTGTGTAATAGTGTAATATGAGCAATAATTATTTTATATCTGTTTATTTGCTCGTGTATTTTTGAAAATAATTGAAGAAAATATTTGATGTGAAAATGTTTCGACCGTGAGAGGCCTCTACGTCTATATCTTATTGTGTTTGTAAAAATGAAAGTGATAGTAATTACAGTAATAAAGAAAATCAAAGTTTATTAGTGTTTTCAGTAAGAAAAAATTAGATACATTTGAACGAGCAAGCGAAACAAATTTGCCATAATGTTTTCAATAACCTTTTGAAGCGACGAGGGTCATTAACCCTAATTTGTATGATTTGGATGTACTAGGTGAAACAGCATCTCTGACTAACGTTCCCCGTTCCACAATACACAAACTGGTGAAAGAAGGTGCCCTCCCAAGAAAAACAAAGACCCGACGCCGATTCAAAATGAAGTGTCGAAAATTAACAAGGAAGATTGGGAAAAAAGAATTAGAAAAGTAATTACAATTATTGAGGATGATTATTTAAAAATTGCCATATTTCATAAAAAAATGGAAATAAATTTATTATAAATTTGAACGAAGATAATAGGTCATCTCAAAATGAAGAAGAGGGTGAGAAGGACGAGAATTCAGAGGAAGAAGCAACGTGAGGTGAGGTAAAGTGAATTGATGCGAAGTGAAGAAGTGAATTTTGTGATATCAACTACATTATTTAATTCCGTTTTTGTGCTTTTGTGGTTCAGTGCTTGAGAAACATTCTTTTTCAGGATGTTATTATTCATTAATGTTATTATTTTTTTTCATTTTGAAAAAAATGTGACTTTTTTGTTTTTATTATTGTAATAACTTTACTATTGGAATTTATTTTTAGATCATTTATTGAGAAAAATATTTGTTTCTGTTACTATTTTGAGAGTATATTTTTTGTTTTTAAACCATTCTTGTGACTTTTTAAATAATCTCTTTTCTATATTAACATTCCATACCCATCCTTTCCTGGCAAGAAATGCTCATACCTCCTCGCGGTTCCTGCTGGGTAGGAACAATTTATATTAAGCATACTTGATTACTGTAACTGCTGTATATGTAGTCAATACGTTAAATTCATTACTTTTATTTCAATACTTTTTTGTACAATTGTTAAATTGTTGCTAGTTAAACTGAGCACAAAGACCTACATTGAAAACGTAAATGAGCGAACAATACAGTTAAACGCGGCTTTGCGTTCTATAGCCCCGGACGTCCTCTCATAATATCTGTTTCGCAAACTATAGTTTGAAGTGAATATGTAAGGCCTTCATGTCCCATAAATTAGTTTGATCATATCTTTATTAAAAAAAAAATTATATTTCTATGAATATTTTTAGGTTATTTTCCAATATGGACTATTTTAGAGCTATAAATATGGGCCAATGGATTAAGTGCCTCATGTGCAGATTATGAGTTCATGTAGACTGCTCCAATGCTGAAAATTAACACTGTGTGTGATTTTTGTTCTCAATTCTGCTACAGATTTGAAATAAAATTTAAATAGAGTTTGTTCCGTTTATTTTATGTTTTCTGTACTTACGATTTGTTTGTTAAGTTTCAAATAAACTTATTTTGCATCATTTTGGCCTATGTCTGAGTTTTAGTCTTTTGGTGCTTTCATTTTATGCAGTTAGGGTCAAAATTATATACCAGCCTATATTTGTAGCATAGTTGGTCAACCTAATAGAAGTGCATTGTTTTAATTATTAGCTGTTAAAAAAGATATTTTTTCCAATACTTGAAGAATCATTTAGCATCATATTACAGAATAAATTAAATATCAGTTGCCAGATATTTGCAAAGTTTTAACAAAAAAATAACGAAGTTCATAGTCATACAATATGAAATAGACTATATTGAACACAAAAAGGCAGTGAAATTGGGACAACTTACATCATATGTCATTCTAAGAAAATAAAGTATAAGTGAAAATGATACTTGTTATTTTCGATTAATATATACAGCTTTTTGAAAAAGTTAGTTTTTAATCTTGTTCATGTTTTCCTTGTGGAATATATTTTGTGGAATTATTTCTTTATTAATTCACCCTCCTCTTACCTTTCACACACTTCTAAAACCATTGTCTTTTAGTTAATTTTATATATAACTCAAGAGAATAATAAACAAATACATACCTGCAGGATAAGATTTGGGCACGTGAAATTTAAAAGCTGCAGGAGAGACCAGTTGAGAGCAGGAAATCTGGAATCCATGATTAATAATGTGTACGAGGACGGCACACACAGCTACCACCCAACCCCACCCACCTTCGGGGTAGTAGTGACGACATAGCAGCCTTCGGGCTTGTATCTGTGGGTGACATTGATAATGCTGCGTTTACACATCCCGGGGATGTTGAACCAAGGACATTATGAGATTCAATTGTGTAGAGAAAGTATTTCGTGGAGAGTTAGGTTCAACCCACCGCAAGAATTACAAAGCAGAGCTTATATATAGGAAAAACTAGGCTGCACGTCCCAGCATTGTGATTTAGAAAGTTTTTATTTTTCTAAATCAACATGCTTAAAGGCCGATTTTTTTTATTTCCTGATAAAGCACTGGTTGATATCTACCCTTCTGATATTGCAAATAAACGTCTAGCATCCGTAGATATTTTTAACAGCAGAATAAAATGGACTTATTCTAAACAAATTAATTGCCATAGATTTATAAAATTGTGTCCCTTAGATATAACATATTAAAACATATTTGATTCGTATAAAATTCTCAAGAGAATCGACTAATTGTTTAAAATTTAATGAAGGGACAGATTATTGTTTTCAAACAGTTTATAGTTTTAATAAGAGCGCAATATTTCAAGGTTCAATGACACATGGTTTTCCATAGCAAATTATTGAAATATTTATTGAGTTATAAATGTTGACATTTGAGAGTTATGCATGGAAGACATCTAGTAAATGGCCACCACGGCTTTGCTGGCAAATGCGTACTCTTTTGGCGAAATTTTGAATAACGGTGCAACATGTGGCGGTATTTAATTGATATAGCGTCTAATTTCGGCCTTTAATGCTCCGGTGGTCGCGGATTTGTTGGCATAAACCTGTGACCTCAGATAACTCCACAGCCAAAAGTCCAAAGATGTTAAATCGCAAGAGTGTCGCAACCAATTCTGGTCACCAAACCGGGAGATCACACGACCATGAAAAGATTCACGCAAGACCGTCAATGTTTCACGGACAGTATAGCAAGTGGCACCGTCGTGCTGAAACCACATGTCGTCGAAAATTTGTATTGCATTTCTGGATGAATCTCGACGAATTATAATGAAAAAACATAACTTTATGAAAAAGATCTGTCCGCATGTCTGTAATATCGTGATAGGATGCCACATTTTTTGAGATAAAGCTTTCAAATTTGGTACACTTGTTCTAAAGGCCAAAGAGAATGAAAAATTCGGTGTTGAGCAAAATTGGCCAGCTGAAAGGGGGTTCACGGGACCCAAACTTTTTTATATTTGACTTTACAAAAAAAAATATATTCTTGATGAAAGATTATAAATCATGTCTACTATATCATGCGAATAAAATATATTTTCCAAGTACTTAAATAAAGCTAATGTAAACTGAAATATTTTACACATTTGGCCTCATAAAATGGGGTTAGGATAAATTTAACAGTTTGACGTTTGAAAGATCTAATTTAGTTACCAAAATGTCAATGTCAACAACAAAAAATTATTAAAATATATGACATGAATTATTATTGAATGTATCGAATAACGCTGATAATTAATTATTTAAAAATTTTAATGAAACATTTCAAGGTACAATATTAAAATTTAATTGAGGTAAGTGAATAATTAAATAGAATGATTTTTTACATCAGGATGATATATACTGGTATAAGAAAGTTATGTGTTGGCCACATCAGACATTTTATTGAAAAATAAAATTATTACCTGCGATTTTTGCGTGCAACTCATAACATGTTGTAAATAGACAGAAGACTAATGACAGAATGTATTTTTTGTAGTAATGAAATATTACATAGTTTCACTAAGTTATGAGAGTTGTGGAATATTCCACAAATCTTCCAACGGCTCCTTCTTCATGTATAATATCCTCGACTTTCTTATAATTCCAACAGTATTTAAACGTACTCTCACATGTGTTTTAGAAGACCTAATTTATGACTGCCCCTGATCCTAAAATTTTATTTTACTTTGCCATTCTGAGCACAAATAATATTTATCTACTTATTATCATCTTGGACACTATTTAGCTTTCTGTAATACACTTTATTTTTCTTACGTACCCTTATTGATGACAAATAAGTTTTAATATGTTTAGGAATTGCAGTATTTTGATGTGGAAAATGTAACTTCGCCAAGCGTATCTTTAAATAAATATTTTACTTCCTTTAAATTGCCATAGTTTCTAAAAATTTAAGTTAAAATTCTCAATAAAATATTATGTTTACTGTAAAGAATTTTATGTTCATACTTTTAACAAGTTGAAGACAATCGTTCCATACTATATTCTTCAAGAATGAATAAGTCAATAAAATACATATTTCTTCATAATTCGGGACAAAATTTATTTCTTTTATTTATAAGAGAACTGGTGCTAATAGAATTAGTTGTTCTCTTGAGCGGCATCACACACGCTATAGCGACATTACATGCATCGGTCTATAACATTCGTTTGTCACCACAAATTTGTATGGTTACAAAGAACATTTACAATTAGTGTGACGCCAGCGAAATAAAAAACCATATGCAATGATTATCTGTGACCCTATATTTATGTTTACCACCTATGATATTCCATTATAAGGGCTATACAAAAAACCGTTCAGTCTGTTTTGAATAAAGTATGTCCTACATTGGTAACCGCTTAATAGAAGAACTGTCAAATTAATTATATGTAGACTTAAACATTTAATTATAATTAATTAATTAAAGAGCTAAAGAATAAAAACTAATATTAATAGTTAGTGAAATGCCGGGTACAAAAAGAAAATTACAAAAGTTGTAATGCACGTTTAACAAACAGATGAACCGTCGCGTCGTCGCCATATTTGCAAAAAAATCATCTTAATTAAAGCAAGTAACGATCTCAACGTCTCTCCATATCAGCGTTAAGCATACCAAGGGGTTCTCAACAAATTCATAGAGAAAGCCATAACCAAGCTAGAAGACGCGGATGAGCAACTAGCTTACCTAAGGGCAGCGAGCACTGGAAGATAATGAGGAACAAAAGACCAGACTGTTGTTATTCGTCATTACTAACATCAATTATTTGTAAACCGTTTATTTGATATAGTATTCTGACATTTGACAACCTTTGAACCTGCTTTGTCTAGACGGGCACGAATAACTGCATTTATTAGAAAATGTTTTGCTACCGTTTCTAAGAATTTTTATTCTAAGAATGCCGCACTGGCAAACTAATGAACGTATTCTTTTATTGGCGGTTAACTTAAGACTTGAGCATTGTAATCAATTTATTAAAACCTGCGCTACATGTTGATATTTCAATTAACTGCTTTTTTGAATAGCAAGTTTTCTTAAGATCGATTTAGTCATTAAGTAAAAACTCACTACCTACTTACTTTTAAATAAAACAAACGATTTTTTTAAATAGTTTATATATACAGGGCGACAGTGATATGAGGGCGATACTAGTAGGAATTTTTCACTCAAAATATAATTTGTTATTTATCGTTATTTATGTATCTGGTTGAATTTGTACTTCGGTAAGAGGAAGGCCGTTGTTACAGGCCTACCTTGGACACACCTCGTACATTGACATGAAAATTGTCATTTCTGCAAATATATTGTGTTTCCAGTTATATCCATGTGAATAATAGTGACAAAACAGCAGTAAACTCATTTTTTCCTATTTACGACTATTTCTCTACGCAAATTGAATCTCATAATACACGACCATAAACAAACCTGCGATGTTTTAGCTTTAACATTTCGGACTTCCTCAGCAGGAGCCGCTCCAGAGAGCAACGGCCAGCTCTGGGCACGCGACAGGGAAGACATAGTCGCGACCGCGGCCCCTGCATCGGCAACTTAAGGTTGCAGGAAGAAATTTGCTGTGGCAAGGGATGAACCCAATCGCGGGTCGCTGGTGTTGTCTTCTTGCGTTCTCATCACATTTCACTTTAGTTTAACACTCTTCGGTTTTTATCATTCTGAAACACTGTGGATAGAAAATAAATCAAATATTATAAATTACTCTATACAATGTGGTCACCTTTAAACTGATTTTATCTGCGAAAGAATATAAATAGAAACATTGCTACTCCACACGCAAATACAACAACTGTTGATTTGAGATAATTTTTGTTTATCGTTTAAATATTTTTAAATATGGTTAAACAAATTATTGGGACTCAATACCGGGAACACTGGATCGCTGGATCGATTCCCGTCAACTTAATTTGTTTTTCTACTATGTAATTATTTCAATATTTCATGCATATAGAAATACAAATATAATTAGAAATAAATAAAAAATACTTGTAAACGACATGGATGAATAACATTTATTATTTGAATACATTAATCTTTTCATATATTTTTAAGTAATTGGGGTTAGGTTGGAGGAGAAAACCAAGTTTCAATTAGTGGACATGTCATACATTTTTACATATCTTCAGGACTATTTAAATTAGATTTTCTTTGTGGAGGTATATATTTTCTAAAAATTTAAACATAAATATAAACAATAAATAAATATAATCTAGAATACTACGATCAAACACTATTGACTAGTCAAATTATGTTTAATTACTAAAGCTGGCCGAGGTCACCTGGCCGACAGAGCCGTCATATGACTCATATGTTTACATCATATCATAATACTTGAATAAGTAGAATAAATGGAAATAAATTTTAACAATAATGTTACATTTTATAAAAATTTGTATAAAACTCACCCTTTTAAGCAGATTTATGAAGTAGTTTGGTTGTCGTCATCACAAAGTCGGGAAGATCTATAGTATAATAGCATCAGGTATGTTTCTACAGCTGTCTCCGTCAGCGATGTTCGCTTTGGTGAAAAAATATGTTTTGCATTTTGAAAATGACCATTCGACATCTACGGATGTAATACAGGCATAAGTAAAACAATCTGTGAACTCACTTAACGAAGTTGTAGATGCACCATCACAAATTTGTCTTAATTTGCTAAAATCAGCATCTTTCTGTAATACACTCGAATTTTTCACAACGCGATTATTTTTTGTGACATTTAAAGCCTGTAGCTGTGTATTTACGTCGTCCACTATTTGCAGCGATTCCAGTAATGACAACGAACTATTTTGCAATTTTTCTGTTGCGTCGTGTAGTCCTCTATAATTGTTATTAATAGTTTTTAAATCTGTTTCAAGGGAAACGTCTTGAAAGCTTATCTGGCTTTCCCTAATAGCTGCAGCCTCGTTAGGGTTGAACTGTAGTATCACAGCTTTTATTTGTTGAAAATATTCAGCATAATAAAAAGCCGCTTTCAACCACGTTCCCCAACGTGTAAGAATTGGCTCTGGTGGTTCAGGAATACCAGGACACTGTCTGTGAAATGCTCGAAGCCGTTTAGGAGATTTGAGAAATACTTTTCTTGTATTTGCTATTAATGCATCTACCTCTGGAAAACATTTTCGAATCGTTTCTGCCACAAGATGTAACGCATGCACTTTACACGTAACTTGTAAAAACCTACAATTGTCTCTTTGAAGAGAACGGCCTACCACGCGCATTGTCGCGGCACCATCAGTCACAAACACAATACTTGACTTGTTGAAAGTTCAAATTTTTCGAATGTCTCCAACACCACACGCGTAATTATTTCGCCAGTACACGCAATTAGTCTTTTACTAGCTAGTAAAAGTGGAAATGTTGGTTTAAGAGGGTCCAATACACGTACTATAATATTTAAAATAGAATTTTCTTTACAATCTGTCGTCTCGTCAATACATAACCAGAGCCGTGTATTTTTTAATCCACATTTAATCCTATTTACAATGTCTTCACGAACAGCTGGAATATATCTACGTAACGATGTACGACTTGGTAAGTTCACCTGGGGATTGTATTTATTCCAAAACTCCCGAAATGGTTGTTTATCCAATATGTGTAGCGGAATATTACAGGCTATTAACATTAACAATAAATCAAACATAAACTGAGTTGTCAAAGGCATGCCATTTTTATTATTTTGATGTTGCACGGTATTGATATGACGACGACAATCTGTTTTGTGCCAGCACATTAAGTCTTGATTGCAAACTTTACAAATTATTTTGCATCCGTCATAGAATAAATCCGGAAATTCACCGATAAATTTATTCACTGTGTCCGCGTACGGTCGTTTTTTACCCTTTGGCGCGTTTGACATTATGTATATTTTATAGGTACAACTTCACGTATTAACCTTTCAAATAAGACTGCAGCGTAAATCACTTCTAAATCGGCACGTGTGACGCCAGCGCAATACCGTGGCTGTACTCCAGCCACCTCGGCCAACTTTGTTAATTACAATGTCTTTGATTATTTACCAAGATACTTAATATATTGCTATGATTATGTAAAATGCACATGAGTATATGTAGATTTTGGCAATGACAATGATGCTAAGTAGAAACTAAACAATGTCATACGATTTGTGTTTTATTGGGAATTACAGTTTTTTTTATCGTTCTGTATAATTTGACGTCGTTCTAAGAAGTAAAACATGTGTTATTAAAGAAATTGCAAAACGATAAAATCAATCATTACCCTTTCATTGTCTAATTTTACCAATAAATAGTGTAATTTTAACAAATTAAAAGTCAGTAGTAGTTCAAAATGGTGAATGCGCCGGTCACGGCAAAGCCAATCGAGATTTTGTTGCTGACCCGATCCATGATTTAAAGACACAATGACACTAACATAGCAATGTTTAGATTTGTCCTCTCAAGTTTCAAGCACTGTAGAAGTTTTTCGAAAAAGTAGTTCAATTTGTACGAAATCTCATGGACTGAAAAAGTTTTATGATTTTAAATAATTTCTAAACGTAAGACCTACTTAATTAACCAGAACACTCACAACGTGGTTCTCAAAATATGGAAGTTCTTTACTTTTAACTCTGTATATCGCACACAATGAAATGGTTGCAATTTTTTTAATCAGTAAAATCACATTCTTTTAAAAGTGTTATAATACTGATATAATTTAGTTTGACGATTAGCAAACTTTTTGTAATGTAGATAATAATTTAATTTTACAATTAACTTTATTTTTTATATTTAATAAAAATACGTCGATCCCGTCACAAAGTGCAAATCACGCTATTAACGCAACACTGACTGTAAGGGAATATGCCATGACTGATGGTGCTTAACAAAAAACCTTAATAAAATCTTACCTTTAAAGTTGATGTATCATATAATCACTTAATGAATTTTCCTTGATCATATTCAAGTTCTTGTATACTGCATGATACTGTACTTTAGAGTAGCGGTATAAAATGATTGTAAAATCATTGACCACGCATTATAGTCCCAATTTCAATCGAGAGAATTCTATAATGGGGTATTTTTATCGGCCAGATGCAATTAATATTGAATCATTGGGGATTTGAAATGATAACTTTTTTGTTTTTTAATATCCTGTAATTTTTTTTTTTACAAAACGAAATTTATTAAGTGGAGATTTTTTTTTGAGCTAAGTGTAAAAGCATACATCACGTAAATTACAGCCATTTTCAGCCTCACAAAGTCGCACTCTTTCAAGCGCATTTTTCATCACACTTCTAAGGATATCCGGCCCCAACACCCGGACTTCTTTCTGGATATTGTTCTTCAGCTGAGGAATGGTTTTTGGTTTGTTCACGTAAGCCCCCTTCTTCAATTATCCCAAAGGAAATAATCGAGGACGTCAAATCCGGAGAACGCGGAGGCCTGTTAAAGGCAGAGTTTCTGGAAATGGGACATTCATCTAAGAGGCCTCTTGGCTTTAGTTCTTGCACAAGCTGCACTCCGTATAGAGACATATTTAATCTCTCTAAAATCCTTTGTAATGACTTCCGAGACACCACCAACTGGGCTGAACGTATTCTAGTTGAAGTGTCAGAATTATCGTCAACACAGTATAACAATTACAGTGAGGTACATGAGAGTTCGCTCCACTAAGTGTACACTTCTGAAATCCATAACACACAGAGAATATTGGAAAGCCTCTATAAAAATAACGATGTATTATAAAGAATCAAAATGTTTCACCCAGCTTTCGAATAGTATTATAGTCTTATGAATGATTTTGTGATTGATTTATAAAATAGCTGTTTTTGTCGCGTTGAAAGCAAACTTATAACTTTGTATAATATCTACCAAATAGTATAGGGATTTGTTGGATTTAAAAAAATCACTAGAAGGACGATTTAAAACTAAGCATGAAAGTAACTATAAAACTATTAAAACTTCGTTAAACTTTAAAAACCATACTGCATTTAAGGGTGTTTTAAAGTCAATCGTAACTTTAAAGATGTACTGGCTATTAATTACAAAGTATTATTAAGAGCAAATGTACTTGCAAGCAAATAGGATTTTTAATCTAGTTCTGAAGGATTTTTTTTTATAAAACTCTCTTGCCTACAAGTGATATTTACATTATTGCAGCTATGTTAATTTTGTAAGTTACAATAAAACTTCCATAATACTTTGGAACAACCATTTGGCTTTTCTAAATCTTACTTGGTATAGTATAAAAAATAATTTTAAATATTTAAGAAATCAGGCCTAAAATTATCTACTTATGTAAATTCAAAACAGACATCCACATACCTTTTAAAACTTGCTGTGATTCTTGCGAATGTTTTTACGTTAAATTCCAGCAACACTGAACCACTTGTAAATTGTTTAAAGTGCTTCATTTTTTATGATCATGTACGAACAGCACAGGTAACAGTATCTTTATGGTTTTTTAATGCAATAAAAAATTTAATTAATAGCGTTCCAAAGTTACTCGAGCGATAGTTTATTGTTAAAGATGAAGACCTACATAGAGTAAAGTAAATTAACAGAGATATGAAATAAAAAACCTGTTTCTTTATCAAGGAACTTACTGTAGGTGATTTATTCTTCTAAACGCTTCGATAACATGTATGTTTGACATATAGGTATATAAATATATTTATTATAGATGAAAAAATATTAAACATCATTTAGAAACTTCTTACAGATAAATATAATCAAGCTGTTCACTCCCTACGCGACAGTTGTTGAACAATTTCCGTAAAACTTCCAATAAAATGATATGTAATAAGACGATATTCTGGGGTCAGTAGTAATATTCTATGCTGTCGGCAACAACGTTACCATCCCATACATTTCTTTTGCTATTTATATTCTTTGTACACACTAAAGTGGGGTTTCTAATTCCAGCATTGTATATGCCAAATCTCAAGTTTCTTACACTATTAGAAATAAATAAATAGTTTCTATCACTATTTCTTGCGTGTCGCAAAATTTAGCAGGTATTTTTCATAAGTTTTGAGGGTAATATCCAACAGTATGAGATATTTCAACTTCCAGATTACTGGAGTAAGTAAGGGCTACCCGAATTCTTTTTTGGGCATTGTTTTATATATTTCTCCCTTAGATTTGAGCTCAATCATCTTTCTATGTCCTGTGGAGTGAGTTCTTTCTATTTTTCACCCCTAAAAAATTTTTGTGGATTTTTACTAAATATTTTCTTTAAACGCAAATCCAGGAGTGCGCCAAATCTCAATTTATTAGACTATATTAGAAGTGGGTATAGGGAGTTTACCTCTATTCTCGATCTGGAAAATTTGCTTTAGGGGCCATATCTATGAGTGTCAAAGGGCAACATTTTAGATTTACTGGAAGAGAGTAAAGGTTTTCTATTGTCGTTCTTTACCTCGGGTTAAAATTTCTTGGGGTGTTGATTTTCCAGTCGTTTTGAGAGCAATATCTAAAGTATTTCAAATCACAATTTTCTAGCATAATTGGATGCCGGTTAAATTTTTTGGATATACAAACATGCATAGCTTTTTATTTATATCGATTAATAGAAATAACGTATTTTATTCTTCATTTACAAAAACATGTCGTTTTAATTTTTCAATAATAATCAAAATTTCGTTTCAAACTTTGTTGATTTCTAGAGACAAATGCCATAAAATATGTAATCAGTGTTTTCTACAATTGTTTATTAAAGAATTAAAATATCTATCTGGAGACTTTAACGCAAATTTAGACAACAAACAGATATCAAATAATGAAAATTTACTTATCATTTTTGTAAATAATGCACTATCCTGAATATGGTATTCCATTTTATAACAACTTATATTTAATCTAATCATGTTACAGTTTTATATATATATATATATATATATATATATATATATATATATATATATATATATATATATATATATATATATATATATATATATATATATATATATATATATATATATATATATATATATATATATATATATATATATATATATATATATATATTATTAAATATGATTTGAAGGAAACAACTACTCAGCGGGCAAATACCCCGACCTGCATTGAATTACACCTTCAAATCATGATAGATGGAAAGCCAATATCATTTGTCAATTCCTAACCAGACACAGATCGATTTCGAACTTATTTGTTCTCTTCAGTATGCCATAGGTTATGGAACAGACAAATGATAGTGGCCAACCTGCTAGTTATATACTAACTAAGGTGAAGTGAATAGTGGTGAGAGGTATGAAACTTCTCATATGGTCTGAATGCTACTATCCGACCGACATCCTAGATGTCTCTGTGGCGCATAGCGACTTGCATCACAGCAAGTACCGAGAGCGGCGACCCCTAGCCCAGGTGGACTAAACTAATGTTATTAAATATGATTTGAAGGAAACAACTACTCAGCGGGCAAATACCCCCGACCTGCATTGAATTACACCTTCAAATCATGATAGATGGAAAGCCAATATCATATATATATATATATATATATATATATATATATATATATATATATATATATATATATATATATATATACATATATATCAACTTTGTTGATTTCTAGAGACAAATGCCATAAAATATGTAATCAGTGTTTTCTACAATTGTTTATTAAAGAATTAAAATTATCTATCTGGAGACTTTAACGCAAAGTTAGACAACAAACATATATCAAATAATGAAAATTTACTTATCATTTTTGTAAATAATGCACTATACTGAATATGGTATTCTATTTTATAACAATTTATATTTAATCTAATCATGTTACAATTTTATATATATATATATATATATATATATATATATATATATATATATATATATATATATATATATATATATATGTAAACTTTATTGATTTCTAGAGACAAATGCCATAAAATATGTAATCAGTGTTTTCTACAATTATTTATTAAAGAACTAAAATTACCTATCTGGAGACTTTAACGCAAAGTTAGACAACAAACATATATCAAATAATGAAAATTTACTTATCATTTTTTGTAAATAATGCAAAATACTGAATATGGTATTCTATTTTATAACAACTTATATTTAATCTAATCGTGTTACAGATATATATATATATATATATATATATATATATATATATATATATATATATATATATATATATATATATATATATATATATATATATATATATATATATATATATATATATATATATATATATATATATATATATATATACATATATATATATATATATATATATATATATATATATATATATGTTTATATATATATATATATATATATATATAATTTAACGGTGATATTTTCATGAAACAAATACATTTTCAAAGTAAGCGTTTTTTCCTACACATTTTTATTTGTAACACTAAAGTAGTTTCAACGAAATACCAAAACACCATATACTGCACTCGATGTGCGTTTCGCCAAACGAGTTAGCATCATCTGGAGATTAATAAAACAGTAGAAACTTTAGAAACCTGAGTTTTAATCATCTCCAGATGATGCCAACTTGGTTGGCGAAACGCGCGTGGAGTGCAATATATGGTGTTTTGGTGTTTCGTGGAAAACTACGTCAGTGTTATCTTCACATCAAAGGTTTCAACCAACTTCAGGATTTTTCTTTGTATTTTTTTAAATAACATCTGTAATTCAACTATGTTGAATATAAACAGTCAATAAAAATTCAAAGGTTTATATAAAACCATAATCAATTTGTTGTTAAAAATTATATAACAAATAATTTACTATCTTGTTAAAATAATTTATTTCTGAAATAATTACTTGGCATTTATACCATATTTACACAATTTTTGATATGCAATGTGCAATTATATGTATAAATGACTAACCAATCAAGTGGAAACATTTTTATAGAAATAATTAACACTTAAAGTGTCAGAATCGACACAGTTCGATAATGAATCCGCCAATATTTATTCAATAGCATTATTATAATTCTCATAATAAAAACTGACAATTAAACAAAGTGTTTAATTGCAGCACATTTTCATTTATGACTTTGTAGAACCTTGATACTTTACTCGTATAAATACAGCCTAAATACAACTCAATTAATAAAATCTGTTCTAATTTAAATTGATAAAGTTATTTTGAAACTAAAGTCTACGCTCGATTTCATGATAATTAAAATTTTAACTTTATACATATTTATATATTTATAATGAATTATATTTTATATATCTTTTAGTACATTCTTTAAGGACAACAAAAGTTATAGATGTTCATGTAGATAGATCGACGAATACACTAGCAATTATCGTTAGTACTTAATAAACTTTTTAGCCCGATTACATTCATGTCTGAGTAATTTTACTTTTCTAAAAAAAAAAAACAAATATTAATTTGAAACATTTTTTAAGAATTTTTCTATTCTAAGACATTGCACACTAAGTATGCACTTACTCATTGTACTCACATACCTCTTTCTACTACTGTATTATAAATTTTCCAGCATTGATCATAAAGCGAATCAGGAAATTTTAATTGCTCGTTAATCAAAAGTCATTTATAAGATGACTTGCATTCAAGATGGACAAAGCTGTATATGGCAAACGCATAAACCGATGCAGCTCCAAGTATTGTGCTAAATTCATTATTATTTTTCTTTCACGACTCAATATTTTACCGAGTGAGACCTGAAAAAAATTATAAAATATTAAATGCTGTGTATTTATAGTAATAATTTCGTCAACTGAATTCATTTAATTAAATGCAAAGATTGACAAGACATATTTTTGTTTACTACTAAATATAACACTTTTATATAAATTAGTAATCGAAATTACTGTAAAGAGTGTGTTACACGCTCAAGTATATTTTGCAAAATAATTGTGTGACGTCAATATTGCGCAAGATATTGTACGTTTTGAACATTTGCGCAGAAAATCGGGCTTGAGTCTGTGCAAATATAAACTGCACAACTTATTGCGCAGTATAATATGTTGTACAATATGCTTGTTGAACTTGTTGAACGTGTATCTGTATGGCCCTTAATAGTTTCGTTTTCTACTGAATTTCATAGATATTCAAATAGCGTGCCTTTTTTTCAGCTGACATAAAAGTAATTGACAAGATTAAAATAACTGTAAAGTATAAAAGAACATATAGAAAGCTTAAAATGTTTAGTAAGCAGTAAATATTTATCATAAAAAATAACATTAATTGATATTTTTCTAATACACCATAGGCTCGGTGGTGTAGTTGGCCAGAGTGCGCGGTGACAAGTGTAATTAGAATTCTAACCATCATCGTAGCTGTGGGTTCGAATTCCACCACAGCCCTGGCAATGTCTGTGGGAATGATTGTATGTCCACGTTTTTCTAAGTATAATCCTCTTCTAGACAGCTTTTACTTTGGGTTCAGGGGTTGTCCAATTTTTCCAGTTTCTATGTTGTTTATATATTTATAGACAGTCAGCTTCCATACCGTGTTTTCACATTTGCACATTACATAGGGAATCAACATCGTTAAAACTCGTACATTCTTCGAGTTGAGGTGAGAACAAGGGCTGCATCTGCATCTGTTCTGTGTAGTGTGGACTGATGAATTGTTCTACGATGTAATGGTTGGCCGCTGCGCTATGGCAAATACACAATTACATTTTGTTACAGTTACACGAACTTGACCAAACGCCTCCCTATGTAATGTTTTGAAATGATTGCACATATAACAGTTTATCGCTGATGAATGTGAATGAATTGAGTGTTAATTATCTCCAGATGTTGTCAACTTGGATGGCGAAACGCCCGTCGAGTGTAGTATATAGTGTTTTGACTTTCGTGGAAAAGTACGTCAGTGTAATCTTTACATCAAAGGTTCCAATCCACTCCAGGAATGGGAACCCAAAAGGACATAAGTGTTACCATAGTGAGATGAAACTTCAGGGCGTTTCAAAAACTATCATCTCACCCCGTGAGCTTCCACCGTAAGTTGCCTTGGCATTTGAATCGGATATCGTGTTGGCTTTAATTGAAGATGAGGTCTGATAGTGAAGAGTAGTTCCATATACCAAATATACCTTACATTATTTTCACCTACCATCCGATAACTTGTGAGTGGATATATAACAGACTGTTTTACTTCTTGTTTTATTTTCCAGTTAGGTATTCTAAATAGGTCGTTTCACGAAACTCAATTAAAGAAATGATAAACTATCATACTTAATCTATCGACACAATTTCTACAGGGATTGACATTCTCGACCTATCATTGTTCTAAATTGCCCCAGAAGTGCCCAGAATAACTAAGTTCGATCCACGGCCAGCAATCGCCGAGTTCTTCACTTTTACAGAGAGTTGCAATGCTGGGTCCAAACCTGATACGTACACCAGATATGGAAAATTCTTTTGAGAGATTCTCGTGTAAGGTTAAATTTTTAGAAATGATAGATAAACAAAGCAAATACTTTTAGCACCTGTGGTTTGATTAAATATTAAATTTTATAAAATTTGTATATGCAGGATTACATCCAATATTTTGCCCCACGTCTGGCGCCATTTTATGAGCACGATGAATACTACAAAAATATGTTAACAATAATTTTGATTATATTATCATTTGAAGGATGCAAAAATAGTTTCGCAGGATAATACATTAGTCAATTAAATTTTCCTTCCATCCAATTTCTCTCAGTTGGCATACACTGTAATGGTTGCTCTGAAATATACTGTAACTATTTTCATTCACACAAAAAAAGTTATCCTGTATAATAATTAATGACTATCATTTGTTTATATAAATAATGAAACAATTGAAAATGCTGATCACTTAAGGCATTAAATTAAAAGTTTCTTAGGTATATCTACGAAACAGTAAATGAATGTAAACAAACTACTGGTGAAATAAGATGAGGAATGTTTCCTTATACTTCTGTACTATTTGTAAAAACCATTGATATGACATTGCCGCCCAACAGTTTAATTGCAGATTCTCGACACGTTAATAAATTTTACGGAACGAAATCATTTATTCGCAATTTTTGCATTTAATGCTGATAATCAATTATATCTCAAGTATGAAACGGGTGTCATTCTTTAAATTCTCGTTATATGAATTTCATTGTGATGTTACATGAGCTGTCTCTTAATTAAATAAATACCATTAACGGTAGATTTTAATTGACTGTGGCGATTTGCCTTAATTGATGTCTTAACTTAAGATATAGATATGATAAGAACAAAAGTGTTCGTCTATCTTAAAATGGACATTAAAAATAGAGATCGATTACTTTGTGTTAACTAATTGTAAAGAATTTCTTTAATTGATATTGTGTACTGTAAACTCATTGAAATATTATGCATTATTGATTAGGTATTATAAACGAATTTCTATGTAAATCGCGTTTTAAATTAAAATATTGTATGGTATAAATGCACCATAATTTTCTTATACCAAATGTCGGCAGAAAATAATCCGTCACACATAACATGCTAACGATAATAATCTCTTAAAAATATGAGGATCCGGAACCGGATATTATACATTTTGACTATGAATTAACTATCAATTAATTTTACGCTAATTCGATACCGAGTACATGCTATTAAAACATAAAACATCGTTGAACGCATGCCAATATTTTTATCCATTCGGCTGTATATTTGGAAACTTGTCCCCAATTTGGAACTATATAAATTATAGACGCAGCAATTTATTATATGGTTTTATAACACGTGTATCTTGACTAAATTATAATTTACTAAAATTGTATATACGCAGGTATTCATTTCCAACAATAGAAAAACTAGAATGAAAACTACCTCTTCATTCTTTAACACGATTTTTTTTTTTAATTTCAGTCACTTCTATCAATATTCATTTACGAGTTGCACCTGAATGTAATGACTTTCAGTGATTTCACATGTCCTGTTTTCATTATTTCTCTTACATTCGCATTGCCAACAGCATATATTGGTTACAAAGATGCCAGTTTGAACATATTTAGCTTTTTTCCAAACAGTGTTAATAAAATAAGAGTTTTTAAATAAAAAACCAGTATTTCCGTTATTACCAGGGTGAAAATCAGTCATATTTTAGAGACAGTGACGTTTTCTCTAGATACACTCTGTATATATATATATATATATATATATATATATATATATATATATATATATATATATATATATATATATATATATATATATATATATATATATATATATATATATATATATATATATATATATATATATATATATATATATATATATATATATATATATATATATATATTGTGTGTGTGTGTGTGTGTGTGTGTATGTGTGTGTCGGATAAAACTGAAACTCAGAATCACGAAGTTATATTGCTGTTATAAAATGTTACCATATTGGGTTGAGTGGAAATTAGAGTTTATCGAGAAAAGAAGAAAACGTATTAGAACCGTTAGCAAAAACTTTATAGAACTTTTGCAACTACCTATATAATATGATATTAAAATTGGTAACTTGTTTTATATATTTGAAATATATCTAGGTAGTTGTCATGTTTTTAGTTAGGATAGATTTAATTAAAAAAAAGTACCTATATAATATAATATAATCGTTTACAGAAATTTTTTAACAAATCAAATTAATTAAAAAATTGTAAAAGGCTTGTTCCAACCAACAGTTCGGAACAGTTCTAAATTTGTTTTCAAAATGTCATTGGTCAATTTATAAGACCTTGAGCTATATTCCATCACCTAGACTAATCAAATAAGAAATAAGAAAAAACATAGTAAAACTTGACTAAATAATTAAGAACTAAATTAGTTATTAGAATCTTACTTAGAACTGACAAGATTTATTTAGAGAGATATTGCTATTGACGTGTATTAAAATTACATTTAAAAATTAAATTATAGTGTAGTTTTGGATATCAAATTGGATAAATAATAAAACCATTACAAAATAAAAACTTTCGTTTTCTTTCCACATTTTATAACTTCCTTCCATCGCTGTCCCTTCTCCAGGGAAACCAGACGATTGCATTGAGACAAGAAAAAATATTTTATATTAAATCTTTTTTTATATAGGACACGTGTCTTGTATTTATTCGCTTGTTTCTTTGGGGGATAGAGCAGGGGATGTCTGTGCAAGAAATTTTAATGTAACAATTTAAAACTGGTGTATAGTTTGAATACTTGCATGGGTAAAAACCTGCACCCTAAAATTCAGTCTGTTATTGATTTATTTATCTATAAATATGAATAAGTATAAAATATTTACATAATTTTCCAAATAAGCTCCAAGTCCAGTTCTATAACAGTTTTATCAAATCGGTATTGTCGTCAAACTCAAATAACAACATTGAATAAATGAGCGCTGTCGATGAAATAACTTTGCTGCAACAACTTTGATCTTTTAGATAAATTGGAGTTGTAACATGTCGTGCCATATTGCTTCCACTGCGAATATTTTAAAATTAATTTTACATAAACCGTATCATTGGGATAACAACTAAGTGACAGTTTATTCCTAGAACATGAATAGTTCTCCTTGATGGACAGAAATAGCGTATTAACTATTGCTAAACATTTTCAATTTCACAGCAAATGCGGAGATATAGACAATTTTTTATAATTTAGGTTAGCGAACTTTTTAAATGAATATATGATACAAAAAATGGGTTTATAAAACTAAAAAGTGCTAAACTTATATGTAACAGAATCATAAAAATGTTTGTACATTTTACGTGGACATGGACAATCTCGGTAAAAGATGTACCCTTAGAAACATTCACTAATATAATAGACACCGGACAATTTCTGTGCGTGCAGGGCCGGCGCATAGGGTAAGAAACAGTAGTGGTGGGGTATTTGCCCGCTGAGTAGTTGTTTCGTTCAAATCATATTTAATAACAGTAGTTTAGTCCACCTGGGCTAGAGGTCGCCGCTCTCGGTACTTGCTTCGCAAGTCGCTATCCGCCACAGAGACATCTATGATGTCGGTGGGATAGTGGCATTTAGACCATACGAGAAGTTTCATACCTCTCATCACTACTCAATTTACTTTAATTAGTATATGACTAGCAGGTTGGCCACTATCATTTGTCTGTTCCATAACCTATGGCATACTGAGGAGAACAAATAAGTTCAAAAACGGTTTATGTCTGGTTAGGAATTGACAAATGATATTGGCTATCGATTTATCATGATTTGAAGGTGTAATTCAATGCAGGTCGGGGTATTTGCCCGCTGAGTAGTTGTTTCGTTCAAATCATATTTAATAAGAAACAGTAACAATTATTTTTTACCGAACAATTAAAATAAATACCCCGAGTGTCTTAACATTTCATAAGAACAGCTGTACCGTGTTCAAGGTATTAGTATAGAATGATATTATCAGAATTTGTTCTACGTAGACAACATTCAGGTTGGAATCTCGCTCATGTTTAGTACGTAACTGTGCTTGAATGTCTGGTACTTAAAATGTTTTACTCTTTCAAAATGTTCGAAATAGTAGACTACAGTTTGTAACTATGTGCACCATCGCGTAGATACTACTTATGGTGGTAAAGATTTTAATTATTGTTGTGGCGAACTATCCATTATAAATATATCATTTTTGTACTTGCCATTAATCGATTGACTGCAGGATATTGCTGACGTACCTGGTCGGCTACGCGATGTAAGGCATGAGCTAGACAAGTTACATTCATAATATTGGGATGCATAGATCGTAAAAGCCTAGCATCTATACACAGATATATCTCTGCGTCTGATACAATTAGTAAAACATTTTCTTTTAACTCCGATATTACTGATATTACACAAAGTATTTACCACATGTACTGATTTTTCGCGTCCTCCGTGATATTGCTACAACATTGTTATGCACTACAGGAAGATGCTTTTGCGCATATACGAACTTGATTGTAGAGGTCATCCGGGCATGTACCTTTCACAAAAGTTTTTTAATTCAGGACGCTCTAAGAGTTCCCACGATGTCTTCACGCCATCTACACACTGCGACGTTTGCAGGTAAACTGAATAGTGAATATAGACGATCTAAATCTCGCTGTGTGTAAGTATGCCCAGCGAGATCTAGAAAAGTACAGTAAGCACTGTGCTTCCTATGAGAGACCAGTCAGGCCGGAAATTGGCCAGTGTCTAAATATAACCTTATTATTACTGGTAAATATAATATTAATTTGTGGAGAGTATGATGTGATTTTAGAGAAATTAACATCAACAAGTAATAACACTGCTCCCATTGACTGACTCTAAAGAATTAGTTAGTTGATATAGTTTAACCTAGCATTGAAGCAACGTATACTCAGAGAAAATGTGCAAAAAATATTTTAATACGTACAACAAATTTAAGAATATTTTATAAATATTCAAGATTTCAAATTCAATTTACAAAAATATGTATTTCCCAGTAATTTCAACAAGTTGATAAGTGGTCGATTATTTTGAAATTTCCTTTTGTAGTTTAATATTTCATTGAATTTAATATTTGTTAATAATTAATTGCAATTAATTAAGCAGCTTGAGAATTTGTATTAAATTAAGTTATATGATGCAAGTGCATAAAGTTAATTAAAATAGAGGTTCTAATTTTAGAATTAGATGATTGATTAATTTTCAATTTAAATAACAAATTTACAAATAATGCACTCAAGACAAATCGATATTTTATGTTTGTTTTAATCATAATTTGATTAAAGAAATGTATTTATTTTCATCAAGAAGGTGCTATAAATTAAAAGCCACCACTTATAAACAGTTAAAGCTTACTCATTGTCCGTAAAATTAAAAATAGCAAGAGGAGCAGACTTTCTATATGCATTTTATCCATTATCTGTAATTTTCAAAAATAAAGAAAAACTATTACAGGTTTGTGAACTAATTTAACAAGAAAGTAAATTTCGAAAAAAAGAATGCAACGAAAATCACATAATTGTCGTACCAAGATGCACAACAAATCTATTTTTGACAATTTTCCAAAAAAACCCAAAAAATGTGTTGGACAAACTGCGTTTAATTGGTAACTCTAGGACAAACTGCATTTATTTGGTTACACAAAATAACTTTACTGACTTGGTAATGAAGCTATAAAGAAACATAATAAGATAGAAAAGTTTTATATTATTTTATAAAAAAAAAACAGCGTATGAAAATGAAAATGAAAAAAATCGCATATTACACGTCATGAAACTCCTCATTATTATTACAATCGCATAATATGTCATATTCTTCGACATCCATTATATTGTTCAGTATTATTTTGGCCATTTTGGGCTATTTTGGTCAATTTTGGGCCAGTGACGACAATCAAATAGCAGTTAGTCCACATTCAAAGGACAAACCGCTGTTAGTTTGTCTTTCAACGATGGACATACTACACATAGAATGTCCATGGTGTTTTCAGCTGAAGACTTGAAAAAATGGACAAAATGCATAGGTATAAGAGGTCTACTCCTCGTATGTATTATATACTAAAACTGTTTCGTACATGGTTGTGTTTCTGTATGTTTAAGAAAAAGCCTTAGTTAATGCTTTACTTTAAAGCTTTTGTATGACATTGTTTACATAAAATATAAAAATTTGCACAGTTGTAGCTAACACACTATGCAATAATGTTACACAATTACAATAGGGAGAAATTTGTGATGCTGTTTTATATATTTACAGAATTTGAAATCAAACTTTTATGTCTAACAATATTTAATGTATCTAAAATAAACATACACACATACATACGAACTTATACAAACAGGCTATTGTTTACGTTCATCACTGTGATTCTGAAACCAACTCTGAACTTTCCACCATGTTATTAAAAATTCATCTCTATATTTACCACTGCCATATCAAACTTATACACAATAACCAACTTTCAATGCATATTTTTATTTTTTTTTTGTATCGTGTGGGGTTAATTACCCAATAAAGAACAATAAACAAAGAAAATGGTGCAAATAAATCATAGAATATCTAAATATTTACTCGCAGGAGAGATAGAAAATAATCATAAAATTTTATGGTTATTTTTGCCAAGTTTCTAATAGGTAAATTACAATAAAATTTAAATGGATTCCTATTTTTTCCTATTATAAAACTTACTTAATATATTCCCTTTATATTTTTTGTTCACCACTTTCTATATTATATTCTCACAAACCAGTATCCAATTTTGCTATTCTGCTTTGCAGACCATTAAAAACAACCTTAGTAAAGCAATAGATTACAGAAATCATAAAGCTTTTATAGAACGACATTTACGTATGCCTACCGCAATCACTATAACAGGATTAAGGTAAGCTTGTGGCAGAGGCATAAATCTGACTTATAATAAAAAAAGAAATGACTTAAGTTGTTTTTGAGGCCATACAAGTTGAAGACGCTTCATACCGGGCGTCCCATATGCCTTTGTTACAGGGGAACGATAAAACAAAATTGAATTCTGTAAATAAACATTTTCCTTGAAATAGTTCATCACGGACCTACCTTAAGGTTTATGGGAAAAAGTAAAACATAGCAGTTATTGCTCCGTGGTCTAGAGTTAACGTACTTGCCTCGAAATATCGGGGTCCCGGGTTCTATTCCCGGCCGTGGTACTGGGATTTATCTGTGAGAGAGATTAATCTTAGTATACTCGGATATTGGATGTGTGTCCGTTGTCTGTTAATGTGTAATCCTCTCCGCACAATGTCATTTAAGACATTCAGGGATAAAGGGGTTGTCATTACATGTGGTGTTATTATTGCTAATAAGAACGCCAAATGGCAGATAAATTTACATGTCCAATGTTTTGGTATGATTGTCGGGTATCTAGTTGCTATGACAGATGATTCAGAAAGTTTACTAAATATGCCTATCTATGTTTTTCAAAATTTCAAGGATAGTATTTGTTTATAAACAAACAATATATTTATAAAATTTCACGCTTGATATATTCTACAAAAAAAGAAAATTCCATAAACTTTGGAAAAGGAAACATATTCGTGTCCAAAACGTCAGTAAAACATATTAATCTTTTGGCTCATATTAGTTGTCAAAAAACACCCTCTAACTAATCTTTTGACGTAAAAGTCACAAGCGCAGAGGTTTATTTTTTTCCAGTAACATACTGAGTAACTAACTGTGTTTTTTAGATAACCAAGAATTATTTAAGTGGTAGTAAGCCCCAAGGAAGAAAAAAAAAGAAAAATAAAAACACATACACTAAAAAAAAACAATAAAAAGGAAAAGTGTACAGACTATGCAAGAACAAATATTGATTGTTAAACTGAGTATTAAATCTACTACTGGAAGTATTAATAATTTTTGAAAGTGTGCTGCAATTAATATCGCATATACTTGAGATCTCATTACAATTACTGGGCATTACATGTACAGAAGACTTAAGAAGAACATTAGCCTCTTTGGATAAAAACCATCACTTTCTAGGGATGTTTGTATATTTTCAATAGAGTTTTTATTGCACTGAGAAATATATTTAATATAGACTACCGAGAACCTTATCGGACAACATTTAGAAATGAAAAAAATTCTTACTGTAATATCGATATATCTTTATAAACTGTTAATTTACATCCACAAAAACAAAAATAAATTACCTGTGTGCAACCATCAGTATGCTACACGCAATAATGAAAATATCTATATACATAAATATAATTTGACACTTTACAAAAAATCGCCCTTATGTGCTGTCAGCTATTTTTGTAATAACAATATATTAAAAATGTAAATAGATTTAAAGTTGAATTGAAACAGTTCTTGATTTTTAATTGTTTTTTTACCCTAGAGGAATACAATTCCATGTAAGCTATACTTGTACGTATATTCTTTAATCTGTAAATGTAATTTTTATTTTGTGTTTTTTAATAATTAAGGCTGACTGTATTTATTTTACTGAAACGTATGCCTGTGTCTGTGTCTGTATGCAAACGTGTATATATGTATACAAATTATTTATTTATTTATTAAGTTAGTTACCGCTTTTCTATTTATTATTATTGTTATTTTTTTTGAATCATACTTTGAGTATTGTACTACTGACTGGTTCTATCCATTGTAAAATTGGACAAAGGAATGAATAAAGTTTATTATTATTATTATTAATGAGGGTACCAGGCTAATGAACAATATTCCAACTTTGGTCGTATATATGATTAATACAATGTCTTTAGAGCAACCTCGTTAGAGATTGAAATACAATTTCAGATAATAAAACCTAGCATTTTTAAGGCAGGTGATGTAATTTGTCCTATGTGTTGTAAAAAAGCAAGTCTGCTGTCAAAAATTATCCCTAAATCGCTAACCGATTCGCAGCGATCACGTAAAAGAAAATCTAAAATGTAATCGTATAGTATTGGATTAGATTTTTTTGGTATATGTAACAATTTTACATTTCTCCGTATTTAAATGGAGAGCAGTTTTCTTTTTAGTTGTAACTGTGTCTGAGTTTCTCACAATCATCTTTGCTATTTATTTTTTCAAAAGCTTCAAATCATCAGCAAATAAAAATATTTCAAAGTTTATCAATGTAGTGATCATTTATAAACAACAGAAGAAATAATGGGCCAAGATTGGAACCTTGAGGTACACCTGATGTTTATGTATTACATATTGTTTCCTATTGTTTAAATATGACCTAAAAAAATTCTTAAGATCACAGCTCATCTCGAACAAATTAAATTTTTTTCTAAAATAATTTCGTGATCTATGCGATCGAAGGCCTTCGAGAAATCAATGTGTATATCATTTAGCTGTCCTTGAACATCGAATACTTTAAATATATACTGATTTAAGATAGATAAATTGTAGAAAGTACATCGTTTCTCCTTGAAGCCATATTGATCCCGTGATAACAAGATTTTTGCAGGTAAGTAGACGCGAATATGCAATGCTATCTCGAACACCTTAGCAAAATTAGAGAGAATTGCAATGGCTCTGTAATTGCTTATATAAGATGGAGCTCCACTTTTAAAAATGAGATATAATCTACTTAGCTTCCAACAATCAGCAAATATTTCTGTTTTGATAGTAGGTTGTAAATAATAACAAGTGGTTACACCAACAAAAAAAAGGTGGAATTTTGTCGTGACCTGACGTCATTTTATTTTTAAACCTCTTAGTAGCCAAGATAATTTTATGCTCAGTTAAATTGTCACTATTAACGTTGACACATTATTATAAAGATTATCTGTTTATTTCTCATTAGAAGGAATGTAAACATTGCTGAAGAAATCACTAAAATCATTAACTATGGAGTTGGAATTATAAGTAATATCCTCATGTACAAATAAACTTGAAATTCTAGTTGTATAATTTTTTATTTTGTATATAAGACTAGAAGTTTGATGGATCGGTTGTTACTGAATTTTGTACACTATTTAGGTAATTTTTATATGCAATATTTATACGAGTTTTTATTACGGCTCTTAATCGTTTGAATTCTTATAAAAAGTATATATTTTTGTCTTTATATTTTATACTATACGTAGTTTTTAAGAAAATCTTATTTTTAGTTTCAGTGGTGCACCGTTTAGGCAACTGATTTTTCTTTTATTATTATTTGTTGGAATATATTAATCAATTAAAGAATACCAGGGACTGCATCGATCGATATAGGGAAAAGTACACACCAGAATATTTTGAAAATTTAGGGAATTACTAAAATAATTACAAACATATGGAACTTCCGGTTATACCGCGTTTAAATTACACCCACGAAGACTATTTGAATTTGTTTATTATTTATGGAGAATGTGATAAAATAATATCAAGAACTTGTAGTACATTTGTTACTAGATATCCAGAAAAACGAAAAAAAACACTAAACACTGTAACATGCCTATTAATTGGACAGAAGACACTTTGCATAAACTAAAATAGCTAACATAAAGTCAACATGATTTCATTTTAATTTAATAATTGTTCAAAATTCCGCTCTCGAACCTGCACACATTTTTCACACCCTCGGATTAGTTCTTTATGGGTAGCTCTTCTAATTGAATCCTGTGATAAGTTTTGAAATTCATTTCTTACTTTCTGCATACAATCTTCAATAGTTGTTTTAATGGGCTCTTATAAACTTTATTTTTAATAGTTCTCCAAATAAAATAATTAAAAATTGATAAATCGGGCGAACGAGGAGGCCATAGGAAAGGTCCATTATTGGCGATCAATTGATCGGAAAAAGTTTCTTGTGAAAAATTATTTATCAAATACGCGTTATGTGAGGGAGCACTGTCGTACTGATAAAAAATGTTTCTATGTTCGGCGAGAGATAAATTTTCTAAATAGTTATTATTCAAATTTTGTAAAATATTTAGATATCTTTCATCTAAACAAAAAAACAAAAAAATTAACCATACATATTAGCAGAAGAAGAAATCTTTATAACTTACTGTTTAAATTTTCCTGATAAAATTCTATTGCCACCACTCTTATGGCACAGTAAACATTAAACTGCTAACTTTCCTGAAAATTTCGCTTTCGAATTTCCTTAAACTGTAGAGCATAGCTCACCTTATGTTCTTATTTTTTAATAAATGTTCCCATCGTCTTCTTTTAGAAGGTCAATTAATTGAATTAATTTGAACAATTTTACCTGCAGTAACTTTAATTTTTATTGCTTCTCTTCGATTAATTCATATTCTTGATGAAATTTCTAATCCTTTAAAAAAGAGCAAATGAGTATCTTTTACAAGAAGAAAGTTATAAAGTTTCTTAAAATGTCAAATGTTTCTGAAACGGCTGGGTTAAGGCATAGGATATGTTTTTGAGTCAAATTTATGCTCTTTTCGAAAACCCTAAAATGTATAGGGTATTCCATTTAAAATAAGCAAGTTGGTATCGACTTCTGGTATAACCGGAAGTGCCAGATGCTTGTAATTATTTTAGTTGGATTGACCACACTGCCATTAGTAATTTCATAAATTTTCAAAATTTTCTGGTGCGTGCTTTTCCCTATATCGATCGATGCAGTTCCTGGTGAGACACCCTGTATAGATAACTATAAAATTCTGAGCACATGTCATTAACATTGTCGATCTCTGACAAAAAACTTCAATCTACATTTGAAATAGCCTGGTATAAATCAGGAAAATAATTTTTTCTAAAGTTGTTTATTTTACCTGACTCATGTATAAATCAGGAAAATTAGTTTTTCTAAAGTTGTATGTTTTACCTGATGCATTATTAGAAAAAATTATATGATTGGTATCATTTGTTGATAAGTTCAGTATGAGAGCAGATGCATTAGATAATGCTAGTGAAGAACGATTCGAAAAGGTTTGGGGATCGATACACATATATAGTTTCTACAAAATGCCTGAAAAGAGTTCCTTTGATTTTACATCATAAACGAGCTAAACTGGAAGCGGCGTGTGAACATCTACATTAACGACATGAATGGCGTTCTTTTTTGTTTGCCGTTCACCGATGAAACTTGAGTGTGTCGATTTTTAGATGATCGCAGAGTTAGGGTATGGGTTAGACCACGGGTAGTCAGATATCGTCGTCAAGTTCGTGAAATCTATTCTTATGGCGAAGTTCATGGTGTGGCATGTGAATCAACGGCCAGTCTGACTTGTGTATTGCTGAGAAAACGGTGACAGCGAAAGTATGTTAACAGTATCATTATTCTTCAATTTGATGGTGCCATCGTGAGAAATGTTTTCACTGATGAACGTGCTCGTTCTCATCGTGCAAGAATCATTACCAACGCAACTGCAAACCCTGGGAACTCCGGCACTTGTACTCCCACTGAGGTCACTAGACTTCAATCCCATTGAAAACATGTATGTTCAAAAAGAACTATACGTGACCTTCAACCTCATCCACAAATAATACAGATCATTATTCTTCAATTTGATGGTGCCATCGTGAGAAATGTTTTCATTGATGAACATGCTCATCCTCATCGTGCAAAAATCGTTACCAATGCAAATGCAAACCCTGGGAACTTCGGCACTTTACTCCCACTGAGGTCGCCAGACCTTAATCCCATTGAAAACATGTATGTTGAAAAGAACTATACGTGGCATTCAATCTCATCCACAAACAATAAGAGATTTGGGGATGATCATTTCAGGAATTTGGGTCACTGTCTCAAGATTACATCAATAATTTCATCGACTTTATGCTTAGATTATGTCAAGCTCTTATTGATGTAAATACAGGACATACATCTTATTGAAATTAAAGAACGAATTTGCACTTCAAACGAAATTTGTATTTTTTTAAATTTCTTTATTTTTTTGTGAATAAATTTGAAAAATTAAATTATTTGTGCACGAATTAATAAAAAATGATTGCAAATTTACATGTTTATAAAATAGCAATCTTACCTTTCTTGGAGGAGTTTATTTATACCATACTTCACGTGTATTATGCAATTCAAACATAATCACTATTTTTCTAATAATCAAAAGTAATTATTTTCAAGCGTATGTTTCCCACGAAGATTACTTTTAATTTCTAGAAGATCACTATATCTTCATCTATTTATGACTTCCAACCATAGTTGTTGAAACTTAAATGAATTTACGTTGCATAAAGAGACAGATTATTTACATATGTTTAATTTAAAACTTGTCAGCGCGGGCATCAATAATCCCCTTATTGGTCTCTGATCTGACAGCGGGCGGTACGTAACTCTTGCGGACACCATGAAAGAAAATGTTAATCAAGTAAGATTTAATTAACATCTCTAAGCCACTTACATTATTTAGAGTCGTGGAAGTTAGTCGCCAGTAAGTCATGCGCGAACTTTGTGGTAAGCTAGGCAAAAAAATATGTAAAAGGAACTTAGTTTGCGTTAAATGACAAGATAATTTATCTCCGTGGCAAATTAATACTACATCATTATTGTAAACTGGTCTAAGAAGCTTAAGAAGATTTTAATACGCAGTTATTAAAGAATCAGATACATGAATGAGTTGAAGAATAAGTGACAATTAAATAAATGAATATTTGCTCATTTTTTTTTAGAAAATTAAACAAGTTCAAGCAATTTATTAAATAGTTAACTGTGTTGTATTTTTCTTTTCATTTTAAAGAATAAGTATATTCTGTTTTATGTTTAGTAGAAGAAGAAAATGTGAAATCGCTTTTTTCAGAGTAGTCTGTAGTCCTTCGCTTTATACTGCCTTTATACTACCTTTTTATTTTCAGTAAAATACTCTCTTGTATAAGAGAAAATTCACTACAATTTTTATAATTGATTTTAATTCCTTTAAATATGTGGCCACCTCTGGGCTTCCTAAAGGATAACAAGTCATTTTTACATTTATTTGAAACTAAATCAAATTATTCTTAAAGTTTCAGTAAACCACACAATATGTAAGCGAAACAACAATTGCAAGCGAAACTCTTGAAGGAATTTCATAAGACACAACATTTATTGTTCATTTTATTGCCAGCCAACTATTTCTTTTAAACATATTTTTGTAGAATTGTAAATGCAGGAGAAATTCTTGATGTCATACGCTACTATAGATAAAGATTATTAACATTAAACTGCGAGAATAAATCCGCAATTAAAAACGTAAAAATATACTAGGCTATTGATTAAAAACATGAATCTTGATTTTATCTTTTTGCGTAAAGCAAAAGACATTCACCAGATTAATTAATGCACTTTTTGAGACAGTGCTTCTTTAAAATGGACAAGCGGCTATACTTTTTTAGGTACTAATCTATTCTTAGTGTTTCAAAGGAATGCAATCGAATAACGTCTTATTATAATTAAATAAAATGCCTAGTGTATTTTAGTATATTCTCACCGATAAATTACTATTATATGAAAGAAATATGTAAAGAAAATATGCTTGTATACAGGGTGGGGCAATAGTGCGTCCGACTTCGATATGTCGAGTTCTATGATAGCTAGAAACTTGATTTAAAAACACAAATAAACTAGACAAAAAAAGTCTATAACCCGAAATTATTTTTGAATATACAGGGTGAGCCAAGACGATTCTACAGGGTCAACTAACATTTTTTTAAATGGAATGCCATGTATATCAGAACATTTTTTGAAACCTCTTTGTTGCCTCCTTCCACTCCTGTATTATTATTAATGACTCACTCTAACCACTTGGATGTAATGATTTTTTTTTGTTGAAATTGTGCCATTTACATTATTAAAAAAATCACTACAGTCACTAAGAAAAAATATGTTATTGCCAGTTATGAAATATCTGTGTGATGACACTCAGCAATTTTCACTTCCTAAAAGTATACAGGGTGGCCAAAAATAATTTTTAAATTTACAACTATTTGAACCGAATTTTCTCAATTTTTTCAAATGGAACACCCTATATATTTTTGGACGATGTGATAAAAATTGAAAAACGACCATTTTTTGTACGTATATCACTATGGCTATTTGTAACCATTTTCGATTTATTGAACAATAACTACAAAATTCAGCAATAAAAATTTAAAATATTTTTTTTTGTAATTCAAGAGAAGATATTATAAAAAGTGCTCCATATGTTGCCCATTTTGATTGACACACATTTCTATGCGTCTATGGAATGAGGTTTCTAGTATTCATAAAATTGCCGGAGTGATACTTTTAAAAGCATTTATCCTTTTTTTCAAATTTTGGATTGTTGTTGGTGTGATGTTTTTATGGGCATCATGTAATACGCTTATTATAATACCGTCTTTTGAATTATTTAAAAAAACCTCATTTTTAATTTTTATTGCTGAACTTTGCAGTTATTCAATAAATTGAAAATGGTCACAAAGAGCCACAAAAAATGTTTTTAATCCTACATCACATCGTCCAAAAATATACAGAGTGTTTCATTTAAAAAAAATTGAGTAAATTCAGTTCAAAAAGTTGTAAATTTTAAAATCCTTTTTGGCCACCCTGTATACTTTTA
Source organism: Rhamnusium bicolor (assembly GCA_029963845.1). NCBI lineage: Eukaryota > Metazoa > Arthropoda > Insecta > Coleoptera > Cerambycidae > Rhamnusium > Rhamnusium bicolor. The sequence goes on along the minus strand of JANEYF010003436.1, from coordinate 85,030 downwards.
GGATGTAAAAATGGCTGAGTGTCATCACACAGAACGGCAAAAGTTCACTAGATATTCTTTCTGCTCTGCGCGATCATCAAGCGGGAACCAAATTTTACTGCAACTCGATGCATTTTCTATTTTTCTGTCAAAAACTATGACATGACCCAATTGAGATTGCTATGTCTTCCGCAAGTTCTTTGACAGTCAGACGACGGTTCACACGCAAAAAATCGATGATTTTCTGAATGTGAGTGTCATCAGTTGAGGTCAAAGGCCTTCCTGGCCGAGGGTCATCTTCAATAGATCCACAACCACTTTTAAATCAGGCAAACCATTCGTAACATATTCAAAAGTTGAAACATTTCCGTGACCGTTTTCCCCAGTTTCACGTTGCATCGTTGCACCTCTAAATCGGACATTATAAAAATCGCCATGAACACTAAAACACGTCGCACTCAATTAAGCAATAACACACGAACTGAACGCGTTGTAAACAATCTGTAAAAAGCATATTACTCGAAAGGTAATGATGCTTGCAGTGTTACCAAACACACGTCGCTAAGATGCTCTGTTGCCGCTTAATTCAAAAACTTCGCTTATTTCCTAAACATAACTTGTAACGCAGGTATCCAAATTGGATGCGGTACGGCGCGGCGGCGCGAAATGTGATTCGCTTTGCTGAGTTATGTCGCATCAGTTTGTTTTGAACCTGTTGTGCAGCAACATGGATGTTGAAATTTTAGTTTCAGAAATCGGCGTGTAAATGGTGGAATTCTCTATGAATTGTTCTTTTTTAAATTTATCTTATGAACCCATTCTCTTGAATTTTCCAGAATAACAAATCTAAACGCACTGTTCTCTTGAAGAAGATGTTTTTTAAATGAGAAATTTTGTAAGTTGAAGTGGTATCGTAGCGATATATCCGACTAAACTTTTTTTAATCTTCTCTCAGCGCCGCTTAACACGGCAAGCTCAACACCGCTACGCAAGCAGTTTGGCTGCATCAGTGCATACTTATTCATTTAAAATAATCAAAAGCTTTTTTTGTGAATGCATTCAGCTATATTACTTGTGTCTTATTTCATGCACTAAACGTCTTTTAAATAAACCAACTTCAATGTGGTTTAACATATCTGATTCACTGGAGGACAAAAATTAATTAATTTTACTAATTTATTTATTGCTATGTATCAATGAAGTATATGATATATATATTAGGCTTCTGTAGATACATCTACAAAGATAGAGAATAATTTTTGGAAAACATATGCTCAGTTCATTTTCTTCTTTTATGTGGGGTTAACTCGCCTCGCTTTAAAAACCAACAGTAATCACCCATCGTCCTTGATCCTGAATTTCCATTGTCCAGATATCTTGATGAAATCTTTCTCCTTGCTCGTCGACCTTTAGTTACTTATTAACTTAAATATAAGTAAGAAAAGGGATATACAAGTAAAACGTTTTTAATATAAGATAATAAAAAACTATTAGAATAAAACTATCATAGAAATGCAAAACAAAATAAGGGGCACATTCGCGAATCATCCAATATGAAATTAAACAATGTAATAATTTACTACCAATAAAGATTATACATTAATGTATACTTAAATTTACGTAAGAATTTCTTAAAGGGAATCTACAAAAGAATGTGTATTTCTTTTCATTGTAATAACATAACATTTATGATTACATTTATTATTCATAATTATTATTCAAAGAAGATTTACATTTAATTAAAAAATATATGAATACTTTAAGTACGCTGTTCCACAGTAATAAGTGCGTCAACATTGCATTTTTTATTTTATTGCTTAACGTTATATATTACTCTATAAAATACGTATGTCTACTTCGTGTGCGCGAATATAGTCCTGCGAAATATCAACTGAGGGCATAATTGACACTAAATTTGTTTAATATTTTACTGAAAAAGAAATAGATATTTCACATTTCTTTATTGACTTTGACATATACACAGGGTCTTCTAATAGTATTTTTCACACTTATGAGAACCTGCGTAATGTGAGTACGTGTGTGTCTATAGTGCCTAACCAGGGTGTTTCAAAAACTATTCGCCGAAAATTAAAAAAAATCGGTTTTTCTATAAAACCTCAAAAATTCTTGAAGAAGAATATTGCATTTGGCATATGTTATTACATGAAACTATTAGTGGGTAGTAGGGCAAATAAAACTACTATTCTTTATTTAGATTGACCGGTTTCTGCAGTATAACCTGCCTTTCTCAATATCTGTAATTTATTAATTGTGTGACCAACGGATTTACAAGATACTAAAAAACACTTCCCAATCTAATAAAATAAAAGCTATTATTTCCAATTTTAATTGGATTAGTCATAAATAAATAACAAACATACATATTCAAAGTCAAAACAACAATAATTGACACAAACAACATTAAAAAATAACAATGCAATAATTAGTATAAATTTGGTTTTATATATGTGAACAATTATTATTCTGATATAGGTTAAATTATTCTTCTTTTTGATAATTTTGTGGCATTCATTTTTATCTTAACTCATATTTTATATTAGAGCATAGTTGAGGTTGTTCATATTCTTCTTCCTCTATTAATTAATGCCATTATCATACAAATTAGAAGACGATGCGTACGTCAAATTTCTAACCTAACTTTATTTAAAAATTAAACTTAATAATGATTTATAAATTGTACTTAAATTATCTACATCTGTTCTTACATTAACACAATTTTTGTTACAATTTATATACATCATTTCTAGTAAAAGTCTTGTCTAAATTCTATTCAGTATCTAATATTTTTTGTTTCCTCAAAGTTAAATTTACAGTTTTGTTCTATTACATGGTTAGATAAAGCTGTTGACGTTTTTTTGTTTTTAATATCGTATTTATGGTTTTTTTATTCTCGAAGTTAACCATTGTTTAGTTTGACCAATATATTGTTTACCACATTCAAACGGAATCTGATATACAACACTAATTTTTAATTCACGTGGAATTTTATCATTATTTTTATTGAACAAAGGACCTAATGATTTTTCATTGTAAAAAGTTACTTTAATATTATGTTCGTTCTCCTAAATTCTTTTTAAATTTTGTGATAAACCATTAACAAACGGTATTTTTTGTTATTGTTCATTGTCAAATTTGTAACTCTCGACCTGTTTTCTGAGAAAAATGTTTTAATTAATCTATCTGAATAGTTATTGTTGATTAGCATATAATAAAATTTTTTTGTTTAAATACATTATTGCATAAATTTTCTATTTTGAATTTCATGGCCTTTATAATAACAATTTTTTGATTTAGAGGATGACTTGAATACAAATTTAAATTTCTATTGGAATTAATACTTTCTCTATACCACTCTGTTCTCTCCTTCTCTAATAAGCAATACATCTAAAAACGGGATCATGTCATTTTCTTCTTTTTCTGCAGTAAATTGAATATCGCTATTGAAAGAATTAAATTCATTTAAAATCATATCAATACAGTTATGTGGTGTTGCTAATATAATGTTATCTATATATAGGAAAAGGAAAGGTATATTCAATGGTAATCTTTCCAAACAACTTGAAATTATATCATGTAGAACCAGCCAAAAATTGGCGACGCTGGATTACCCATTGCAGTCCCAAAATTTTGCACATAGAAGCTATTGTCAAATGAAAAGTAACTACATTCACCACAAAAATCAACTAACTCCAGAAAAATATTTTGTAGGATATTTGTATCAGTTTCAATATTTTCCTAATACTTTATCATCGATTTTTGACAGTCTCTTTTGAGACATTGGTAAATAATGATTTGACATCTAATGATAGTAAAATATATCCATCAGGTAATTTTATTTGCTGTATTTTTTTCAACTAAATTAAATGAATTTATAATACTGTATTAAAGTTCTGGGTTTAAGTTATTTAGAATATTTGATATATACTTTACTAACTGATAAGAAGGTGAATTTAATTGACTTATTACCGGCCTTAATGGAGTATTCTCCTTATGGATCTTAGGTAATCCATATCCTAGTGATGGTCTAGAGTTATAAACCGTAAGTCATTTTTTTCTCTCTTTCATCTATAAACCCTTGGTCAAATATTTTTTTTCACTAACTTATTATTTTTATACTGGTATTTTACTGTTGAATCGTTATTTAATTTTTCTTACGTTCTTCAGTCTTCTAGTAGCTATTTCATCTTTTCCAAATAATCTTCCTTTTTTTTGTAAAACAGTCTTATTTCCTTTATCTGCTTTGGTCAGCAATATATCATTGTTATCATTTAAAAAACATTTGGTGTCTTTGAAATCTGTATCAATTTTAGTGATTTTCTTATTATTTTTATTTTTTATCATGTAGTTAGTAACAACGTTGGTAACTTCTAACCTCTTTTCGTCAATCTAAATAATGAATAGTAGTTTTATTTGTCCTATTACCCACTAATAGTGTCATAAAATAAATAAATTACAGGACACAACTTATTATTAAAGACATGTTATTACAGTATAAGTAGGATTAAATGAACAATTTAAACAGTCTTTAATTTTTAATTTTTGAAATTATTTTTATATAAACGAACCCGTTTAGGACCTAAGTGTATATGTAATCTTCGACTTATTATTCGCCAAAAAAATCATGATTTAAAATTTGGCAGATGTTTTTTGAAACGCCCTGTATATGTAATAAATGTATACATGTAATAAATAATGTATGCTAATTACATGAACATTCTTTAAGGTCAGTTTGTTGTGTTAAACAAATATAATTATTCAGTCCCGTAGACTTGGGAAACTGCGTCCACCTTTTTAAAGTACCTCTCACGCCCCTGTCTTTTTTTAGGAAACTAGTTTTATTTCTAATTTCTACGTTTAAACGACTATATGAAAAGTATATTTAGCAATTAGTTGCTGTTAACTGCTGTTTATACGAAAACAAAAAATTTCATAGAGTTGGCTTTACAAAGACGTCAATTATTATAAAAAATAACTATAATTATTTACAGTATGCTGGACCATGACTTAATTAACGATATGATGAAAAACGAATGCTTTAAATATATAAATAATGTTAAGACGGAAAGAGATCTTTACATACATTATGAACCCACGATTTAAATATGTAGTTAATGTTTCAATCATTTATTACGGTCTAACCATTAGATTATATAAATAACTGTCAAACATAATTATTTAGGTCTAAAATATAGGCAAATCTGTTCTAAAATATTTTTATGGTTACTCAAAAGTAATTAGGATTAATATTAATTTACAATACCATATTACTATTTTTTCTGAGCAATCGGATGATACCGGGTGCCCCATTATATTTTGACCCTTTTTAAACCTATATAACTATTGAACTAGTAGAGATAACGAAATGCGGTTTTCGCCAGTCTTCTAATTTTGATAAGTTTTTCCGGAGTATCCGTCTTTTTTTACTCACTTCCGGTGTAACCAGAAATGACATAGCGTATTTTCGGGTATAATAATAATAATAATAATAATATGCTTTATTTGCCTAACAGGTAACAGGACAATTCAAACCATAACCTATGGTATATTGAGGAGAACAAATAAGTTCGAAACCGGTCTATGTCTGGTTAGGAATTGACAAATGATATTGGCTATCGATTTATCATGATTTGAAGGTGTAATCCAATGCAGATCGGGGTATTTGACCGCTGAGTAGTTGTTTCTTTCAAATCATATTTAATAAATTCAAATTACTCTTAAATACTACGAAACATTTTATAATATTTAGTAACAAATCTTTATATTAAACATAAAGGTAAGTACAGTAGATGTTATTAAAAGAACTGAAAATTAAATTAAAAAAAAATAGTGTGACACTAATAGTTAAGAAAAACAAAATAATAACTAATTATTGAAAAAAAGTAAAATAATATAAATAACGAAAAAAATGGATATCTACATAACACGCAAAAGAACATCAATTAAGGGAATAATAAGCTAAAGTTATGTACTAAACGTTTGATTAGCATATTTTACCAGCTGATTTTGTGTGCAAAGATGACTTAATTTGTTAAAATATTGGCACATACAATGTATTGGTGATTTTTAGCAACATATTGGTATTGGCTTGTTTAGTTTAAAATGTGCGATTTTCTCGAGAATGCATTCTTGGAGTGAAAAAATTAATTTGTGAAAGAATTTGAGGACAGTCAATTTTATTATGTAATAATTTGTATAGTAAAAGTAGCATAGAACAAATTCGCCGGTACTCTAAACTTTCAAAATGAAATGTGCTTAGAAGATAATGTTATCTATACCCCTCTCAGGAGATATTCCTGTGTCTCTAAATGATAAAAATTTTAAAAATTTTCTTTGAACTTGATCTAACGCGCCTTTGTGAACTAGATAGTAAGTATTCCAGATTATGGATCCGTACTCAAGTTTTGATTGTAGATAAGAATAATATAATGATTTTAAACAATTTAAATTAGTAAATGATTTACAGTTTCTTATGATAAATACTAACATTTTGATTACCTCTTTAGATTTAATATGTATATGTTCGACAAAACTTAGTTCAGAATCAAAATATATACCTAAATCTTTAATTGTTTGTATGCGCTCTAAAACAGTATCGTTAATGCTGCAGTTGTAGTTAAAGCAATTTTTCTTTTTTGTGTAAGACCCTACTTTACATTTAGCAGCATTGATGCCAACTTTGTTCAGGCCACACCACTTGCTGACGATATTAAGGTTTTTTGAAGATATATACAATCGTTTACGGAATTTATGCTCTTAAATATTTTTATATCATCTGCAAAGATTAATTTATCGCACTTCAATTCAGTGCATAAATCGTCAATAAATAACAGAAATAGTAAAGGCCCAAGGTTAGTAGGTACCTTGCGGCACTCCGGAAGTGGATAACTATATTGACGATTTATATCCATTGTAGAATATAAATTGTTGTTTGCCTGTTAGATATGATTGAAAGTAATTTAATAGATTTAAATTAAATCCATACATTGAAAACTTCTGTAAGAGCAATTGATGGTCGATGCGATCGAAGGCTTTGGTAAAATTCGATATACAAAGAGTCTACCTGTCCTCGTTCGTCTAGAATATTAGAAACTGTTTGACTGAATATTAATAAGTACGTAGTAGTTGATCTATTACATAGCCATGCTGGTGTACTGACAATATGTTTTTGGTGAACATATAGATGTATAAAATGATTTCAGGAACTTTAGCAAAATTACACAAATGTAATTGCTTATATTTGATGTATCGCCTGCTTTAAGAATCGGAATCGCCTTTGCCAGTTTCCATCGGTTGGGAAAAATTGTGTTTTTATTGAAATATTAAACAGAATAAAAAGCGGTGTTAAGAATGCAATGGCACACTCTTTCACCAAAAAGGATGGCATAAGGTCTGGGCCGGATGTAATTTTGTTCTTTAACTTTTTTATAGCATCTTGAATTTCTAACATAGAGATGTCTGTAATACTGAAAAGTTCAAAGTTATTATAGCCTATAGTCACGTGATTGTCTTGTGTATCACATGGAACGGTATATGCTGAACTAAAAACTCTGCAAATATGTTTACAATATCTTGTGGATTATCGTAATTATTATCCTTATATGACATTTTACCAGATATTCGTGTTTGTTGCCGTTTTGATTGTGCAAATGACCAAAATATCTTTGGAAACCGATGATATTGAGGACTGAATATTAGAGAGGTACCTTTGATATTTTAAATCTGTCTGTTGTTTTATTAAAGTTCTAAGTCTTTTAAACTGTTCTAAATGTGATAATAGTAGGGAAACTTTGTTATTTCAAATGAAACACCCTGTATATTTTTTCACAGTTGGAAAGAACCTTGTTTCTCTTTTCCGAAAATTCCATATTTGTAATGGACGTTATACAGAGTGATGGTTTTATAAGCTTTTAAACTGAATACTGCATTTTATCGAAATGCTACGAAAAAATAATGATTCACAAGTTGCGGATAAAAGAAATTTTCAAACAATTGGATTGTTAAAAAAAAAGGACAGTAAATTTTTTGCTTTGATATCGCACACCAAACTGTAACTTTTGGAGAAGATCTGACATACTGATGGCAATTTTTGGGACTTTTTTATGCCCAAGCTCTACAATTATGCTTATTCACCTTGCGATTTAAGTGAAATGATGCTTCGTTTGACATGAATAACTTATCAAGAAAATGTTTATCTCTTCTACGTAAATTAAGAATTTTTCTGCAAAATTGTACTCGTTCTGGAAAACCAGTTTCCTTTAATTCTTGTCGATTCTCAATTTTATAAGCATTCCAGTTAAACTGGAAGTGAGCAAAAAAAAGACGGATACTTATCAAAAACTTATCAAAATTAGAAGAAGACTGGCGAAAACCGCATTTCATTATCTCAACTACTTCAAAAGTTGTATAGGTTTAAAAAGGGTCAAAATATAATGGGGCACTAAGGGCGAAAACACAACACAGCGGTGCGACGTCGCATCGCAGAAATCAACGACGTCGTAGAAATTTGCGATGCGACGTCGCTTAGTACACATCCTGGGCGAAACCACAACACTGCGGTGCGACGACGCATCGCAAATTTCCACGACGTCGTTGATTTCTGCGATGCGACATCGCACCGCAGTGTTGTATTTTTACTTATGAGATCGGGAATGATTCTCTCAAGCAACGCACGTGCAAATCACGGAAGTCTGGTGGTCTTTTATACGCGACTTAGTCTGCTGTGCCAACAGGTTGCATGTATACAAGATTTGGTACATTATTTGGTTTTTATATTTAATTATAACACGCCATACATACATCAAACGTGTCGCTTCTGGTATAGGTCTTCTGTGGCCGTGCAATGAACGTTCATCGCATCGCATTGCGGTGCGACTTCGTTTTTGCGATGCGTCGTCGCACCGCAGTGTTGTGGCCTGCAACAGCCGTAGGACACGTATTGTGCGGTCCACATCTCACTAGAAGCGTCTTCTCTGCGATGCCGTGGCGATGAAGTTTTAACGTTGCGTCATCGCATCGCATCGCCGTGCGACGTCGTTTTTGTGATGCGACGTCGCACCGCTGTGTTGTGTTTTCACCCTAAGTATAATATGTAATTAGATTGTCTTGAGGTAAATGTTTCAGTGATGTACATTCATTTATATTTCCAAATCATAATAATTAATACACGTAGACGACGTTCAAAGTGGTTTATTAAAGGATTCTTCTCATTATGCATCACTATTTAGAAGAGGCGCAACATAATACATAGTAGTCATTTTGTGTAAAACATCTAGCGCCTTGGATGAAGGAAACATTTTTTTTTTCTTGCACTGTCTCTTAAAAAACTCACGAGAGGAAAAGTAACCATATATCATTTTACCATAAATTCAATATTTTTTTTAATCGTTTATCATATATTAAATATGTCATCAATGTTTTTATCCGGGAAAAAGTGGTTAGTAAAAAAGTGAGCACACAAATAGACATACATTGAAACATACATTTTTTTTAGATTAAGATAACTGTGAAAATAAGACAGTTTCTTCGTTTCTTGTGATATTTTCCATAAATAAATACCTAAACATGATATCAAAGTATTCAACTTTATTTTTATAACATTACAAACATTTCATTGTCTATAACAATTAAATTAACAAACGAAAAAAATTCCGGTATTAGAGAAAAAATTATGCAAGGTTAAGGTAAACCAATACATTAATTAGTAAACTATTCAATTGCGGTAGTAAACAGCATAACTTAATTTAAACATATAAGGAACTACAAATAGACCGCATTAATCGTACCTGGTAATGGACATCTGATAAGTACAAATAATGGTATATCTTGAATTGATTTTATTGCAGGCTTCCGTTAAATGTCATTTATCTATATACGTTTGAATTAAATAGGTTTAATGTTCATTGACTTGAGATTGGAATTGATATAGGCAGAATGCAACTTTACGAAGACTTATTTGCAGTCCAAAATGTAAATGTTTATGTTATACTAGTTTGAATCCTAATTCATAGAGCTAACGAAAGTTGTTTCACAAAGCGATTTTAGATAACAAACTTACGACTCTGAAGGGCCACAACAAATAAAAAAAACCTGGAAATTTCTACATTAAAACTAGAATTTTCTACTTTTAAAGTAACAATTTCTACTTTTGAAACTAGAAATTTCTGCTTTAAAATTAGAAATTTCTACTTTTGAAACTAGAAATGTCCAGTTTTAAAGTAGAAATTTCTGGTTTTAAATTACTGACCTTAAGAGGCAAGGCGCCCAAAATGGGTTTGCCAATACCGCTTTACCTTAATCTGAGGCTTACTAGTAGCTTCTAGGTAAAAAAATGTCCTGTATAAAACTTTTTAAGAACACGGAAGTTTTGTCTGAAACATTTTTTTGCAAGTCGAATAGACATCTATGGAATTTCAAAGTGGGACTGATCTATGAAAGTTCCAAGAACGCTCAGTTTTAAGATAAATTTATATCTTTAGGAAATCATGCCCTTAAAAAGTATTACACCAGCGGCCATGTTTTAAATACTCGTATAAAAAGTTTTAAAAAGAGAGGTGAATTATCCCTCGTCACACCACTAGTGGATGGAATAAAACACACACACACACACACTTCATTTTGAATGTAATTTATACCATTATAATTCATAACAAATTATCTATGACCGTTTCTAAGATATTAAGAAAACACCATTTTAAAAAATAAATGTCAACACCATGTATTTTAAAAACAAAGCCTATGCGAACCTAAGTTTATAAGAAATGTCCCTGTATACATATACAATGTGTGCGATTTAAAATCGCAACACTTTATTTTTTAACGCGTTGGCCGATTTATTATTATTTTTTTAATTTGGGACATTTTATAACAAAGATATTAGCTCAAACTTTATATATAGGTATTTAAAACATGGCCGTTGGTATAAAACTTTTTGAGGGCATGATTTCCTAAATATACAAATTTCGCTTAAAACTGAGTGTTCTTGGGGCTTTCATTGATAAGTCCCAGTATGAAACTCCATAGGTGTCTAATCGACTTGCAAAAAAAATGTTTCAGACAAAACTTCCGTGTTCTTAAAAAGTTTTATACAAGACACTTTTACCTAGAAGCCACTGGTAAGCCTCAGATTAAGGTAAAGAGATATTGGCAATAAACCCAATTTGGGCGTCGTGTCTCTTAAAATCAGAAATTTAAAACTACACTGAGGGAAATATCTGGCTTGAAATGACTAAGAGGCCTTAGTTTTTTCAATTTAATAAATATTTATTATTCTGCATTAAATTTAATTCAGACAAATAAATATTTTTCATAATTTTGTTATAATAAGCATATTTCGAGGATTGGATTAATTGACAAAACTAAATGATTTATTTCAGGAATTCTCTTGATATTTACTTTTTGTAATTAAATAATTATTTATAAGAAATAAATTTACTCATGAATAACACATTTGTATCTGCCACATTTATTCCATCATTATATTTATTTCATAGAAAGAAATATTTACTATTAAAGTTTATATCCTAATAGCGGAAATAAATATTTAATTCTAATAAGAAATATTTATTCCTTATTAATAAATTTGTTTCTGAGAACTAAATGTTGGCCCTCTACCGGCGAAACCGCGGTAGCGCATTAGACAAGATTCAACAAGACGCCATTGTTCCCTTTCTAGCTTTGTGTTAAGTGTTGTGTCCCTTTCGGTAGATGTATAGTTTATTAGAAGAATATGGGGGCTGGAAAGCCTCAAAGAAACTTTTAAATGTAAGTTGTTAATGTTTGTACGTGGTAATTTGTTTATCATAGCATATTAAAGTACCTAACCTAGCCAAAAACTGTTTAGTTGTGAAAATTTGTTCAGAGTTATTTATTTTTGTTATTTTTTTAATAAATATGTGTAAATATTTTTCATATATTTAATTTTGTTTACCTTTAACACAGACATTTGTTTGTCTGTATCCTTAACCTGACACATCAATTAAAAATTACAATAAACAAGCAGTAAAGAAAATTGAAAATTAATCTTTATTTGAACTTTCTACTATTATTTCTAAGTTAATAATAAACTCACTTATTTAGTATTTTTGAAAAGTTCCAGTTAAGCACATTACAGTCAAAATAAGAAAATAATAAAAGGAAAATCTGTACTCAAATATATCGGTTTAGAATGTTCTTTTTTTTATTACTTTCTTTTTTTGCATAAAAATAAATAAATTATTTTTTTTAACTAGGTGTTATTTATAGACTATTATTTTATATTATTATTACCATACAATCTATAAGATAATTTTCAGTAATTTTCATTGTATTATTTTTTCTTGTTCGTTTACGTTTTATTTTAAAGATTATATCCTCCCATCAATTCAATGCAAAACTTTTACTATGGATAAGCGGTTATAACGGCTGCATTTCCTGGTATTTACAATTTTCCTGAATTTTCTCTTAAAATTTGACATGGAAATCCAGATTTATATATAATAAATTTGAGGTTAACTGATTCTAATAAGACACATTAGTTAAAAAAAATTTAGAACTTTATTAAGCATGAATACCTTAACACCTATGGAAGAAGAATTAACATAATAGATATATGTTTTAACGTCATCGAGTCTATGGAGATATGAACTTTTAGTTCATGAGAGTAATTGAATATACTGATAGTGATATATTATGTATGTACCTACATCTACGCAAAAGTATATAAAAAATTATATGATATCTACCCTATCATTTTTTAGAATATATTTTATTATAAACAACTCATGAAGCATATATGTTTTTAATATAAAATACATTTTAATTTCGCAAATATATACCTACCATAACGTTGCTTTAACGACAAAACATCGAATGTGCAAATTTGCTGGTTTCGACTTTTCTGTTGGAAAATAATATATTTTTTTCAGTCTGCAGTGCCAAAATCGCAAATGCGAATATTGAATATTTTTGAAACATTTTTATACTAGGAAACTTATACCTATAAATAAATTACCTTTGGATATTTAACAACAAATTGAACTTTATTTCCCTTCTGAAAAATTAGAAAAATGCACATTCGTTGTTTTGGCAGTGGACCGACGATATGCTTTACAACTTGTGAAAAAAATATCTACTATAATTTTTAGCAAAATTGATTTTTCAATACATAGTCCTGTAGACAAATCGTGAGGCATACATTTTTTAATATAAATCAAATTTTAGTTTTGCAAATATAAACCAGGTAAGTAAAAATTTTTATATATATTTTTTTTGAATAGAAATGTTTTTAATTTTCTATATTCATTTATTTGTTGTATCCGTATAATTTGTCTTCGAACCTTCTTTGGGTATTAAGTCGCTATTCTATATAAATTGTTTATATATTTTTTTAAATAAACCATGCGTAGCAAAAAGATTGTTCAGATTGTTTTTTCTCCAAAAAAACCTACCTATGACATCCTTTTGGCGCAGAGATTTATTTAACAAATACTTTAAATAATATATAAGATGGTGCGAGGAGAAATAGTTTTTTTATTATAAATAAATTAAACAGCATTATTAACAAAAATTAACAATTTATTTAGTATTAATGAATATACGAAATTTTCATTGTTTTTGAGAAATAAATATTTGTTCACTATAAATAAATTAAAAACTGATTTAATTTTCCTGAAATTAATGTATTCATCAAAAATAAATCCACGCAATTTTCTGTAAAAAGTCTTATTCCTGAGAAATAAATATTTAATGCTCAGAAACAAATATTTAATGTTCAGAAACAAATGTTTAATGTTCACAAATAAATATTTAATGTTCAGAAACAAATATTTCTTACAAATAAGTATTTTGATTTAATTGATAATATTAAATATTCGGCTTTTTATCAAATAAATGACTTAATTCTTCCAATTAAATGTTTAGTTCGCCAAATACAAAGAAATCATTTATTTGGTTGAAATAAAATATATTTCTCCCAACTAAATCATTCTCTCAGTGTAGAAATTTCTACTTGAAAACTAGAAATGTCTAGTTTTAAAGTAGAAATTTCTACTTTAAAAGTAGAAATTTCTAGTTTGAAAGTAGAAATTTCTAGATTTTTTTAATTTGTTGTGGCTCTTCAGAGCCATCGTACAAACAACTAGGTTTGATTTTGCCTGCTTTACTTTAAAAGATCATCCCACTCTTTGTTATGAATAAATTCTAGGATTTCATTCATGGCTTAAACAAATTACGAAAATACGTCCAAACATGTGGTCCTATGCACAGTGATGATGACAATAGTGCCCTTCATGCTTGTTACGTGTAATAACAAGGGAGAAGAAACTGGGCCAGAGTCCAGGACCGGTAGCTACTATTGTCTCATATGACTGACAGAAGGACAGACGTAGACAAATAAAAGCAAAAGTATAAAATAAATAATGAAATATATACCGCTTGATAATAGATAAGTATCATAGATAGGCAACTAACAATGTTGTTCAGGAAATGCACAATTGCGCCCTGTAGTCACGTACTATCGAATGAGGGCGGTTTAGTTGATTTTATTGTTCTATATTATTTCATTAATTTCTCATTTATTTGCAATAAAACTGCAAATATCAGTGGCAATTATTTGTTTTAACAATTGTCACTATGATTTGTAGTAATTATAGCAAATAAAAAATATGGTAAAGGAACTAAAGAAATAAAAATTTAGTTTTGAAATATACTTTATTATAATAAACTATAGTAAGTATGTAGATACACTATATAAATAATAACAATTAAGGTCAATGAGGGTAAAAGCACACTTGAAAATTAATAGTTCAACTTTGCAGCTTCTTTATAATTTTAAAATCGCAATTTTTGGCTTAAAATTTATTTACGTTATTTATCGGAATGTTTGAAACATACAGGTAAAATTTCAAATTCCTACATAGTTTTAATAAATAACAAAAAAAATTGTGTTCAAATATGCACGTTCCCATTACTCTGAGGCATTTACGCCTGCTGAAATGTTTATTAAGTACATTATCAAATTAATGAGGCATGGACGCTATCTAGAAGACTTATTCTCCTTCTGAGATCTGTAAACAACAAAACAAATAAGATAAACATTGTAACAATTATTTTAAAAAGTATATTAAATTAAGAATTAGATAAAATTTTTGTAAATATTTTCAAATTCATCACCTCCATAGTTCTTTTACTAAAAAGTTTTCAAAATATTTTGTATTTAACTATTCGAAATTTAAGAAGTATTACATACCTTTGCGGGTTTTCGGAGTAGACATGATCGTTGAAATTTCATGTCCTTGTGTTTCGTTTGATGGGGTTATGACTAATTCAGGAATGTCATAAAGTGTACCAGATGGTTCTGGTATGGGTTCAGTAGACGACTTTGAGGTTGATGTAAGGGAAAAAGCAATCTGCTCAGCCATGATATTAACGTCCTCAATATTTCTTTTAAGTGTGTTATTATCATCTAGTAATTTCATATAAAAAACCGCTGCCAATTACTTGGGAATCAGAACTTCCTCACAGTAGTAAAACTCGACGTGTGGTGGAGTTTATAATAAAAGTAATTTTTGACATTTCAAAATAGTCACATTTTGACGTTTCAAAAAAGTCTCATTGGTGGAACGTTACTAATATTTTTTTGAGACATTGGGACCGATTTTGTTCAACAACGAACTCAATCTCTTCCTTGACCTCTAGAATGTGTGTACCAAATTTTAAAGCTTTATCTCAAAAACTGTAGCTGCTATCGCGAACCAAATAGACACACAGACAAAAAAATTTTATCTGAAACTTTGTGTATCCTCATAATTCATCGAGATTCTACCAGAAATGCAATAAAAATTTTCAACATTTTTTTCACGAATACATAACTTCCTCACTTTGAGGGGTGAGGAAGTAAAATATCTACATAACTGCGGTCATACAAGGAGCATTGTTTTTCTGTACGTACATAATCTCTTTAATCGTTAAAATTAGAGACATAGACGTACCTACTGATTCTTGTAATTATTTTTCTTAGAATTTAAGTGAGCTTATTAAAAAAATTAATAGTTACTAACAAAACATTTAAATCATTAACATTAAGGAGAGGACCTATTTATTTTTTTCATAATTAAGTACGTTATTAAAGACAACACTAAGTAGATATAAAAAATTAATAATACAAATATTTAAATCATAAAAATGTACGGGTTAATTCTTCTCATTATTTCTCATTTTGATTATTTCATTAAAGAAATGTCACTTATCAAACATAATAATTGTCATTTTCAGAGCTCACTTTAATAATGTTAATTTTTCCATATTTACAGTAACTAGTTTAACTAAGATATTCGACGTTTAATAACTCAAAAACGGTATACGGTAAGGGTAAAATATGGTATATTTTTGAAATTAGGAACAAGGGATCATTATAAAAATTTAATAATATGCAGAATATTTCATTTAAAAAAATTTTTATTATTTTTTATCCCCTGAAATCTGCACGCTACTGTACTTTTGATAGCATTTTAACAAAATTCAGTCATAACCACACAACTTTTATTTAAAACTTTTTTTTGTATAGGCAATAATAACGATGATACGGGGTGGGTAATTTATAATGAATAATCCTGTACCACATGGGCCAGCAGCAAATGTATTACAAAGCATCAAAAGTGCGCTGCAATATATTCCAACACACTTTTGAGCAGATTGTTGCACCTTTTTTTTTTAATAACCAAATAACTAATTAAAGTTGTTTTACTTTATTTGCAAAACTTGGTCTTTGCAGAAGGTACATACAAAACTTGGTTTTAACTGTATTATTTCTTAATATTATGTGATTTCTAGCAAAAATTCAGTCTTCTAATCGTAAATGTCTACAGTGTTATTTTTAACACTGTATAAGTGGAAAAACAGGTAGAGTCTCTTGTGGCGACCCTAAATCAACATTACATGTTAATTTTTTTCTACATTATATCATAAATTTCTTTTTATTTTCATAAATTCGATTACATGTTATTATGTAACATTTATTGTATCAAATTACCTTTCCTAATATAATAATATAACAAAACAAACATAACACTAAGTATTGTGGACTATATACACACTGGCGAGTGTTAAAATGATTTAATATTTTTTACTATGTAGCGAATCATATGCGACACACCCTTCCGCGAAAATAACTAATTCTACGCGGTCGTATAACGCAAGGCCATCTGCGGAACAAGGGAACACGTGCTTAGTTGCTTAGTTGACGATAAATCCCGCCTTCCCACAAAGATCCATGTTGCACGACTTGAAATAGATGCAACCAATATTACAGGTTTATAAATAAACGCGTACATATCAATTATTTCATTATATAATGGCTATTTAAAAAATATGGTTTTTTTATATAACTGCCGGCTGTGAAAAATGGCAAATATATCCGGTACCTAAAACTACAATTTTTCGTTCATATCTTTCTTATCATTCTAATATTGACAGCTATTTAAATATTGCTATTTAGTTTTTTTATGGTTATGGTTATGGTTTTATGGTTATATTTGGCAAAAAGATGGAATTGACGATCAAAATATGTCATCCTATGTTAGCTCATTGTATTGTTTAACTCCATGATTCTATTTGACAAAATTTTATATTTCCAAATATATCTATTTTAATTTGCTTCACAGTTTCTCGGCTACGAGTATTAGAACTTTTTATTTTATAAAGCTGATGCTTCACAAGATATGTATAAATTCAGTTTTAAAATTTGTACGAGTTTTTTCACATTTTAATTTTTTCAGTTTGGAACCACTATTTTGTTTTAAAATACCCTTTAATCGAAGACGTTTTTTGTTAGTTGGAAAATAATCTACAAGTAGCAGCCATTTTTAAGTAATCAATGATATTGAAATATTGATAAGTATTGCGTTTGATATTTAAAGATAATACCGACTCCAAACTGAGGAAATTATTTATAGTAATAATGAGAAAAGGGCAAATACGAACGATAACTTTGAGGTTATGTTTGACATTTGATGCACTGATTTCATTATTATTTTGCATATTTAATAAAACTCTTTAAGTTTCCTGCTTTGGTGGATTTTTTAAACAAAGACTGATATATAACGGAAGATCTGCACAATTTGCAATTTTTATGACACATTGATGATATCGTTGTCAGGGAAGAAAGGTTTCAATTAATTTCTTAGTCATAAATCACAATTACCAAGAATTCAATATAGTTAGATCAAGATAGAATCTGCACATAAAGATAACTTTACTAAAGACATGACAATAAAAATGCTCGTAAATAAAATGTTTTGCTCCCGTGAAGGAAGCCATATTTTGCTCCTGACATTTTCCTAATATAGAAACTATTACATTATGTACTTGGATATCGATATATCTTGAACGTCTTACAAATGCAACATTAGTTAATATATTATAAATAATATATATTTACAAGATATGTATTTCTTCTCCATCTGCTGAACTAAATACTGTAAATACTAATAATAAAATATTCCGGTACCTACTAACTTTTATTACATCTGTAAGGAAATTTTTATTGGTTTAATCTTAACTGACATAGAAAAGCTTTCTTTGATTGATCGTATTTATACATCTTTAATTTCTGTACTTTCTATTAGAATTTCAGATGGTAAATATTCATTGTTTAATAACAAAGAAATTTATATTATTAAGAGAATATGCGGTCTGTCCCATTAATTATACCTAAATAATTTCGTAAAAATTTTATATTAATTGTAGGGTTCTAAAAGATATTGTCGCCTCATAACTGTTTATATATTTAAATACAAACAATGGCATACTATAATAAAAAATTACTTTCAAATTTCATGAAATCATATTAGGCATTTTTTATAAAAGAAACTTGTTAATAATGTAATCTGTTTTTATACATTCCTGAAAATAAAGAAGTTGTAGGTAAAATACAATTTTTAACATGTTCCATATCTCTTCACATAAAAAATATCAAGAGTAAGACTGGTAGCTGGAACACTTGTATCACGTTTTATGTATTACCATATTTAAACCCATAGTTTTCAAACACTTCTAAGCTATTTATAAATAATCGCAGTGAGCATATCCCCAGAATAATTTTAAATAGAACACGATTATTCATGAACTGATGTGCACAAAGCTTAAATTTTATGGTCGTGATCAAGAGTGTTGCTTTCTTTAATTCATATTTATATAATAGGACTCAAAAAGTATCATTTAATAACTACCGTCGGGAACGAGTAGTTCCAGTAAATCCGGCATTTCTCGTTCTCGAGGGGATCTGAGCTCTTGAGGATGTTACATGCCATACTCAGTACTACTCTGCCATGTGTACACTTCAGGAGCCGGGGTACATAGCTACAGGTCAAGGGTGAGGATATCCTCAAACCTAAGTACTAATGCAACTATTTTTTCAGGTCGAGGTGCATGCCATTGAACTGTGTGTACGAAGGCTGGAATATACGCATCTTACACGTAGATCAATTAAAATTTTTTCAGATAGCCAAGCAGCTATAAGAACTCTTGACTCCTACCGCTGTAACTCCAAAACGGCATGTCAGAAGGCTCAAAATCATTTGAGCAAAAACAACAAAGTGACTCTGGCCTGGATACCCGGCCACTCTGGTATGCAAGGTAACGAAATAGCCGACCCCTTGGCCAGAGAAGGAGCAGGATCACGAATCATCGGACCAGAACCTGTACTTGGCATATCTTCAAGTACTGCTAAGATGGCTATCTCAACCTGGGCTGAAAGGAAAACTCTCCAGTATTGGCAAGAGTTACCAGGATTAGTTCGTTCGAAGGCGCTTATAAAATACTCCTTGAAATCAAAAACTAAGAAACTTTTAGAGTTAAACAGGATAAACCTGAAAACTCTAACAGGCCTATTTACCGGGCACTGCCGATTAAACTATCATCTGCATAAACTCGGCCTAGCGGAAAACGCTGAGTGCCGTCTATGCTTGGAGGATGATGAGAAGGAAGGCCACGTCTTATGCACCTGTCCCGTTGTGGAGAGGATCCGATTCTCAATATTTGGCAAAAGGCAACTGCTGCCAGAGGATCTGGACACATTCTCACCCAATAAAGTTATCAGTTACACTAAGAGACTGAACTTATTGGGTGAAATATAATTAGGAGTGACCCACAATAGGCCTGCTAATGGCCGCAGTGGAGGATCCACAAGGACCCACTCACAATAACCTAACCTAACAATCCAGGCTCAAGAGTCCTCGGCTCCCTGTTGACGTGGAAAGTACACACGAGGAACGGATGATCTAGGATGAATACTTCTGTGAATATTCATCATCTTGCGGGTCTAAATCTACCGTCCACTTTACTACTCCGAAGGAGTAGAGCAGAACCGGAACAGCAAGCATATTAGTTGCAGACACCTTGTTCTTCCCGGAAATTTCGGAAGACTAAATCTTTCGGAGGCGGAGAGAATCCTTTATATGTGTTACATCCTGGATGTGCCTTTGTTGCACACCTAGATATGTATAGGTCTCTCCGGCATCCAGATGTTTTAGGATGCTTCAATCTGCGAGCTGTGCATATTCAGGGAATGCCCCGCATCCTCCTCTCTTGAGGTGGACGACTGCACATTTGTCGAACCCGAACTCCATACCAATTGCACGCGTGTATTCTTCGACAACCCTAAGAGCGTTCTGTAGTTCGCATCTATTATTATAGTTGTCACTGAAAAGCGAAGAATCCATAGAGTGCAAAACTCCTGCTGTCGTTTCATATTCGGCCTAAGAAAATATATATCCCACACTTTCTCTGGTTTAAATTGGCTGAATATGCAATATCGTAGAAAATTGCACTTTTTGGTCTTTGTTGATCATATTACATACTTCGGCACCATCTTCTTTTCCGTAGACTCAGTGCTAGATCTGCAGTACACAACAGGGCTACTCGCTTTGATCATTTATGTCACATTCGCAGACATATTACTGCTGCTTTTCAAAACTCATTTACCTATTATTTTGCTAAATTTTACATCCGGTTTGAAATCACTTTCTGTAACATCATTTATAACTAACATAAGAGGTTTACTTTTTGAAGAAAAAATTTAATTGATTTTACTTTTTTCTAACCAACTACCATTCTGTTCATTATTTTATGGTATTACTAGACATATTCATTATCTTTATTTTATAATTTTTTTACATTGAGGTGCTTATTTTGGTGCTTTATATTTCAGATTGACTATGTTTATATTAATTCATCACCTTATTATTATATTTGTATACAATATGTATATGTACAATATATAACATTTCTTTTATTGGGGTTTAGTGGTAAAATAGCCTATGCTAAGCTTCGCTCATGAAACTTTATATTTTATTGTTTCAATAAAGACGTTTATTATTATTATTATTATTCCTGCTTTTCAATAGAGACACAAATTACTAACAATTACTACATCTTTCTCATCTAAAAAGATACAGAAATAGTTGAATGTCGATGTTTTTACAAAAAATAACTTCCCTTGCATGATTACAAAGATGATGTTTGTTCTTGCCCTTCGATAAATGTTATTGTTATGATGCAAACGAGTGTACCAGAGAACTGAAGTTTAATTTGCAGGAACTATTTATTTGATGGAGATCTTGTCTCATTTTAAAGACGATCTAGTTATTTAAGCAAGAAGCATCTAAGTGAATTCCTTTCTTAAGCTGTGCTGATGTATAAAAAGCGACAACATACATATGTATATTGCAAATAGTTACAATATTGCTGTCGGAGATTCTTGTGTAACATTCTTACTGGGTTAGTTATTTGTATTAGAAAACGGACGAGAAGTATTTTTTCTACCTAGACGGGAATATATTGCAAGCATTGTTCTATAGCCCTAGTTATTTCAGCTGCTGGTTGTATTTTAATATGAGCATATAATTACTTGCTTTATCACTTCGGATTTAATTACTATAGCTTCTTAAAGTCCATTTTTGTCAATTTCTAATAAAAAATCCTTTTTATTGGATATCTCAAGAAGATTGGCTGGGCAAAGAGAAAACAACAATAAAAAAAATTAAAAAATTAAAAATTCTGACTCTCCGTCTCAGAATTCTGAGATTTATTTCAGAATTCTTACTTCTATCTCAAAATTTTGACTTCTAACTCAGAACTCTGAGATAAAAGTTGAATTTTTAACACAACTGAATGGGAAGGCTAATATCTGCATAGCGTTAGCTGTCGATGTGTGACCGTGTTTAAATGGTGTTAATTTAAAAGGCCATAACCTAAAATTATTGTAACCTACAGGACGTTTAATTTTTCCTGAACCTACATAACTTTGTTCTTTTAAATTTGACACTGTATATTATTACATGTTTGGGTTCCTTGTTAAATTCCTTATAAAATGATATATAGTTTGCTATATGTAAAGTGAACCGTACGTCATAAAGATATTTATTATTTACTAAAATAATTGATAGATTCATGCCATTACTCCGCGATTGGTAGATTAAATGAAATAAATTTGTATTGAAGGCTTATTGTGCCTAAGAAAAAGTACATAATTCTTTACAATTATTATAGAATATCATACTGGGTATATTTATTTTTGAGAATTTCATTTGACCATAACTCGGTTTTTTAAATAGAACACCCTGAATAATTTTATATTAATTTTTCTCCTAAAGTGTGCTTACAATGAAATTATTAATTATTACTGTCACTTTGTGTATACCATATGAGGTTTATAAATAGTAACAGCTAAGGATTATTTGTCATAGTTTTAAAATTTAACACATACATGAATACAAGGGAAGAGGTGAACATAAAGAGCAAATTCTAATTTAATAAATGCTGGACATAAATTTTAACCCTATTTATGAGAGTTGCAAATGCTTTATTAATTATAATTTTCATATTTTCTTTAGCAATTGGAGGAAGTTTAACTAATATTAGCTAACATTATCGACCGAATCAAATTCCTAACATGATGATTTTCTACTAGGGAACTTAATGCAAGAAATTCCTTTTCCATGATTTACATTCTTAGCACTTCCTAGTCACTAAAAACAATCCGTGTTTCTTCGATTCCTTCTTCCATGCTACTAAATGCCTATCATGCCAAAATGCCTTTGCCTTTCAGTCAGAATTCTGAGTTATGTCAGAATTCTGACACAAAGTCAGAATTCTGAGCTATAAATCAGAATACTGAGATAGAAGTCAGAATTCTGAGATAGAAGTCAGAATTATGAGTTAATAGTCAGAATTCTGATATAAATGTCAGAATTCTGAGACAGAATTCAGAATTTGGACATACCTCAGAATTCTAACTTTTATCTTAGATAAAAGTCGAAATTTTAAATTTTTATTGTTGTGGCCTATTTTTAAAACTACACGACATGTTTACATAAAAATTCTATGTACAACGGAAAGATTCTGGATACATTATAATTTTAGTTATTTGATACATATATAGTATGACCTACTATATATTTTTAAACTTTAAAATGTTGCCCAGTATTTGTAATTGCAAATGGGCTTCGGTCTTTTGTTTTTGAAAGTCGGAGCCTTATACATTATTTCTTTTTTTCTCTCTAAAAATTTAAAATATAAAACTAGTAATATATTACTGAAAAAGAATTATGTACCTTTCTTACATTGATATTTAAATATTAAAATTATTGCATTTGTTCCCAATCTATTCGTGAAGATTATAAATATACAAAAGTCGAATAAAAATTCATATTAATTTATTTCATCGTTGCTGGATTTTCCAGTACATGCGATCAATTATCTGTTCTAACGTAAGTTTTTTTTATTTTAGACCTATAATTTGATGATCATCTTGTTAAAAAGTTCTTTATTCTTAATTACTAATATTAAATATAGAGCCTTGCTTTAAATGGAAAAATGTTAATTAAAATCATTAGTGTAATTAATATCTAATGGCCGTTCTGTTAATTGCTACAAATTGTATGATGTACGATATTCATATTTGGAACTACTGTCTGACGAAAAGTTAAAATATTTTGTAGAAAATGTGCGTCCATGAGGAAATCTACAATTAGTACTACGAAAAAGGCAATAAAAAAAATTACTAACTTAATATTGTGTTGTGCTGTTTATCCTCTGAGTGATTGGTTTAATTAAATGTATGTTCATGATATTCAAAGAATTACTGTTGATCACGGTTTATGGTAGTTAGTAAACACAAGAATTTATCGATGATTTATACTTCCATGTTATGTTTAATTATTTTACAATTATTTGCACCATGCTGTTATTTACTGCTAAAATTAACGAGGTTCTAGTTTTATTTCCCGAGACCTGCATTTCAGGTGCATTGAAAGGGGATTATGTAAACATTTTTGAATGTCAGCTATTTTAATTTATTGCTAATTAACACGCAAAATGGCACATGCAGGGAAGTCTGGCGTTTCCTTTTTTTTTTCTATTCACATAGTAGGTAGGTTTACGAGAAACATTTTTAATATTATGGACAACAGAAATACACGATATTAAAATGTGAGCTACATGATTAACTAACTGATGGACTGGAAAATATATTTTACACTCTATTTGTTATCGTTTTATGAAATTAATTAACTATATTTCCTATTAATAAAAGAAAATACTCATTAGTATTGCCTGTAACTTTATACAATCTATATGGTATTTAGGATGTATCATTTACATTGTGTTCTACATATTTCTTCCTTTAAAATTTTGGCACTTGATATGTTTTGAATGAGTATACCTATCGAGTTTAAATGCGAATAAAACTGTACTCAACCTGTCAATTATCTGGTAACCTGAGTTACATTTTACTTTTGGTAAGTTGGAGTTACATAATCGATTTAAATAATACATAATTATTTAATTATTGGAACACTCCTAAGTCTAATTCCATTGTCTATTAAAGCTTTTAGAGATTGCCAGTTACAATATGACATGAGCATCATTAAAATATACCTTTTGAAATCTATTGTCCGTTATTCATCACATATCATTTATAAAAAAGAATGTTAAGCTTGCTTCATACTGTTATGAATGCAGGACTACAGATATATTTAAAATAACTGTAGTTATATTCTATTGTTATTTATTTAAAAATACTTTATATTTGTGCTACTAGAATGCCGAAAAGACTAATATAAATTTA
The DNA here is from genome assembly GCA_029963845.1 of Rhamnusium bicolor. Taxonomy (NCBI): domain Eukaryota; kingdom Metazoa; phylum Arthropoda; class Insecta; order Coleoptera; family Cerambycidae; genus Rhamnusium; species Rhamnusium bicolor. The sequence goes on along the minus strand of JANEYF010003436.1, from coordinate 59,931 downwards.
GTTTTCAAAAAATGAAGAGTAGTTTTCTGTTTAAGCTAAAACTTAGTACTAAAAGATAGGCAAAACTATCTGTAACAAAATGGAGACACCGTAAGAGCCCGTTCACACGATACGGATTTTCGATCGTATCGGTAATTTTTCCGATTCAACATGTGTGAACATTAAAACATATGCGCCACTGCACTGAAAAAGACGGTAAAAAAAACTGATAGGGCGAAATGCGAAATGCCGCATGAATGGACCCTAACGATTTTTCTGTGGATTTTGCTTTCGTAATTCTTGAAGTAAGTGAAAACCGGTCTAAATGATGTACATTTAAAACAATCAAACATTCTAAAAATAATCCAAAAATCTTGTATACTATTATAAGTAATTTAAAAAACTATGAGTTTCAGTATTTATTTCAAAACAAATAATTGTTTTAAACAACCGGCTGTAACAGGATCATGGTACACTCCCCTTTTCTCCTTTAGTTTTGAAGATAATTGATTGAAATTTGGGATATCTTATATACATAATAAGCAGCACTTTTTGACATACAAGCGATTTTTATATCACTTCCGGTTTCGCCGGAAGTGACACTAACTTCGATTTTTAAATGGAACACCCTATATATTATTGCATTTTTGAATTTTGCGTAATTTTCTCATTCCAACTATACCAAACAAGTGACATTTCAAAAATCAATATTTTTGTAATATAATTTTTAGCTTTCCATTTAAGTGTGCCATGGCGGATCCGATTTATTCTAAATGACCCGTGTAATGCTAGAAAAATCGAAATACCGTCAAAAATACTAAATTACGTGATTTATGAGCAAACAAAGTTCATCAAAATGGTTTTTGGGGAAAAACTTTATTTTTTCAAATGAAACCATATTGGTACCGTGGTACCATTTATCAGTACTATTAATAAGGAATTTATTCATATGTCATATTAAAATGTGCGATAAATACAAACAAAATTGCAGCTAGAAGAAAATAAGAAAATACAATTTGGATCTAATTACTTTGTTATACATAAGGTGGCCTTGGAGTACAAAAAATGAACACAAAACATTACAACAGTTGTTCAAAATGGTGTTCATTAACGTCAATGCACTTCTGAACTCGCATAGCTGTTTCTCGAGGAACGTTCGCCAATTGCTGGTCCGTTATGCTATTAATTGTGCGTCTTACTCGTAGCACCAGGACTTTAGGGGTTATAACGGCGGTTACGTAGACAATATTTTTTAAATGACCCCAAACAAAGAAATCATGGGATGTTAAATCAGGTGACCTTGGAGGCCACCTCACACGACCATTCGTCGAAATTACGTTATCTCCGAATATCCGTTGAAGGTAATCATTTACTATCCTTTAATTATGGGGAGGAGCGCCATCTTGTTGGAAATACACTCCCTGTCGTAAATGGAAAGGTAATTCGCTAAACTGTTCTCAATTTCATTTGCAGAAATACCAAGTATCTGGCACCAATCAGGAGTCCTTCAAATAATATTAGACCAATGATTCTACTACCGATTATTCCAAGCCAAACATTGAAACCGAACCACACTTGAAAGTTACCCTCCCGTAATAAGTTTTGATTTTCTTGTGACCAATATTTTGCATTTTGTCGGTTAAATAATCCCAAATTTGTAAACCTAGACTCATCCGAAAATAAAATCATTGTTTGGCTGCACGTTATTCTGCAAAATCCAGTTGCAATATTTCATCCTACGTTCGTAATCATTTTCGTACAATTGCTAGTGCAATTGGTATTTAAAAGATTTATAGTGGTAATGGTGCAAAATTCGGTTTACTGTTTGATGACTGATTTCAAAGCCAATTTGCCTTAAAGTAACAGTCTTATCAACTTCCACTCGAGCCAAAACATTAATTTCCATTCCTTTGTCAAGAATGATATCTTTTTCGGGATCATTGTTGGGCTCACTTCGGAATTGATTTTCAAGACGATTAAAATAATTTCTCGATGGACATTGTCTATCAGGATATTGTTCGTTATAAAGGTGTCTAATTTCAACGACATTTTTTCTACTTTCCCCATAAATAATGAACAAGTCCACTTTTTCATTTCTTGTATAAATTTGCAGCATTTTGAACACAATTAACAAGAATTTTAAAAAATGTTTAAAGACACAATAAAAACACCGGTAAACCAACAAATGTTTCACAAGCTAAATATTTCATTGTTTTCAAAGCCTTAGTTAGATATTTTTTAACATTTATTTAGAACAAAATTGTATTTTCTTATTTTTTTTTAGCTGTAATTTTGTGTGTACTTATCGCACATTTTAATACGCCATATGAATAAATTCCTTATTAATAGTACTAATAAATGGCACCACGGTACCAACATGGTTCCAAAAATCATTTTGTAGAACTTTATTTGCTCATAAATCACGTAATTTAGTATTTTTGACGGGATTTTTCTAGCATTACACGGGTCATTTAGAATAAATCGGAACCGCCATGGCACACTTAAATGGAAAACTAAAAATTATATTACAAAAATATTGACTTTTGAAATGTCACTTGTTTGGTATCGTTGGAATCAGAAAATTACGCAAAATTCAAAAATGCAATAATATATAGGGTGTTCCATTTAAAAATCGAAAGTTAGTGTCACTTCTGACGAAAATGGAAGTGAAAAAAAATCACTTGTATGTCAAAAATATCAATCAATTATCTTCAAAACTAGAGGAGAAAACGGTGGTGTACCATGATCTTGTTACACCCAGTATAAATACATGTTCAAATTGAACATCTATTTCTATATTAGTTACAGTAATATTTGAGTAATCTTCTACTAGTTTGCCAGATGTTACGCTATATAATTTACTTTAGAAGCATTGTAACGTTTCTTTCTTTGTAGTTTTGTATAATCTCCTATTAAACGTTGAGTTCCTGATTATATAGCGCTACAAAATACATAAAGACATTATATATTTTGACATCTAGCTGTACAAGATTATAACAAATTACGATTTGAAATGTGTATTCAACTGGCGTTAGTTGATTGTTCATTATCTTACCTCTTCGTTGTGACACATCTAATTTTAAATGAAAGTTATGATACTGAAAATATCCATAGGATTTTAAATAATGATGATATCGTTTTATACATATATTACAAATCAACACGTACTTAATAATTTATTTCGAAACTTCTACACATATTAACAAATTTAAACCAAAAGCTCCAAAATGTGCATGCTTATTTTTAATTTTTTAGAAGAAATTTTATTTGTCTGTGGATAGGATATATACTATACCTTGCGGTTCTGGCATGCATAGAATGGAAAAATGTTTACATTGCAAACATATTGCTAACAAATTCGGATATCTGATTTGTACAATATACTTACTCAGTTTTGCCATAAACAAAATCACAAATACAATCACAATCTATTAAGTAGAATGTATCACGCAAAACTATCTGTTTACATTGCATGTGCACAGAAGATGGCTCAGATTGAGGAACTTTTATTTGTGTGTGCAGCTGCAAATTTTTTATATTTGATCATGGCATTCACAAATAAAAGTTCTTCGTTCGAAGCTATTTTGTATGTGATAATCACATACAATGTAAACAGATAGTTTTGTTTGATATATTTTACTTAGTATGTGATTTTGTTTTTGGCAAATCACCGTGTTCGGCGAGGGCAAATATGTTGTGTCATTTAGTTAATTAAATTAAAATTGTTTTGATTTGATTTGTTAGAGATAGCAAATTGTCAAATGCAAAATTTGTTCCAAATGAAATGATTTGTATCTGAAAATTTTTCATTTCATTTCCTTATCATCAATACATCTTCAGAGAATATGAGTGAGTATTAGTGAGTATAATTCTCACACTTGTTGCTGTGTCTTTTTTGATTTCACTTTCCGATTGTCAGTATTTGTACTTCAGCACACCCATTTTGAATGGGTAATAAATACGTTATAAACTGTATAAGTAGACTGTTATGATATGAATCTAGGAAGTAATGGTTTCAATAAAATATATTTGCTTTGGCGTTTTAAATAGCAAAGATAATATTGAGCATTTCTAGCCGGCGAATGTAAATAATATCATCATAGAAAGTAAACTTATTTATAGGTAGGTGTATCTGGAAACCATTTTAAATGATATATTTATACTACCTCTAGATTTAAAAGCAATAAATATTTTTTAATAATTTTATGAAGAGTTTAGCAATATAAACTATTTCGCATATTACATTACCTTTGAACTTATAAACTGTTTACATTTATAAATTAGTAAAAAATTGAATTGAGATAGTGCCCACCGCCAAATCCTGAAAATGTTTTTTTTATGAGTTTGTTCGAAAGATATGCAAATGATAACAGTGGCGGGCAAAAAAATATATTTTTTTGTAACGTGTATTATACCTGAATAGCATATCCCACTGATTCCAGTGGGATATGCTATTCTGCCTTCTGATTACAGAAATGACAAGCAGAATGTTGTAACACGTAACGTTTTTTTGTTATATTAATAAAACATTATCGACAGGAATAACATTATTGTTAATTTTACTAATCTATTTATTGCTGTATATTGATGATGTATATGACATATATTAAGCTTACATAGATATATCTACAAAGATAGAGAATAATTTTTGAAAAACATATGCTCGATTAATTTTTTCTTTTATGGGGGTCAAATCGTCTCGCTTTAAGAACCGACAGTAATCACTAGAGCTGTCCGAGGTGGCTGGAGTACAGCCACGGTCTTGCGATGGCGTCACACGTGCCGATTTAGAAGTGATTTACGCTGCAGTCTTATTTGAAAGGTTGATGCGTGAGGTTGTACCTATAAATTATACATAATGTCAAACGCGCCAAAGGGTAAAAAACGACCGTACGCGGACACAGTGAATAAATTTATCTGTGAATTTCCGGATTTACTCTATGACGGATGCAAAATAATTTGTAAAGTTTGTAATCAAGACTTAATGTGCTGACACAAAACAGATTGTCGTCGTCATATCAACACCGTGCAACATCAAAATAAAAAAAATGGCATGCCTTTGACAACTCAGTTTATGTTTGATTTATTGTTAATGTTAATAGCCTGTAATATTCCGCTACACATACTGGATAAACAACCATTTCGGAAGTTTTGGAATAAATACAATCCCCAGGTGAACTTACCAAGTCGTACATCGTTACGTAGATATATTCCAGCTGTTCGTGAAGACATTGTAAATAGGATTAAATGTGGATTAAAAAATAAACGGCTCTGGTTATGTATTGACGAGACGACAAACTGTAAAAAAAATTCTATTTTAAATATTATAGTACGTGTACTGGGCCCTCTTAAACTAACATTTCCACTTTTACTAGCTAGTAAAAGACTAACTGCGTGTACTGGCGAAATAATTACGCGTGGGGTGTTGGAGACATTCGAAAAATTTGAACTTTCAACAAGTCAAGTATTGATGTTTGTGACTGATGGTGCTGCGACAATGCGCATGGTAGGCCGTTCTTTTCAAAGAGACAATTGTAGGTTTTTACATGTTACGTGTAAAGTGCATGCGTTACATCTTGTGGCAGAAACGATTCGAAAATGTTTTCCAGAGGTAGATGCATTAATAGCAAATACAAAAAAAGTTTTTCTCAAATCTAAACGGCTTCGAGCATTTCACAGACAGTGTCCTGGTATCCCTGAACCACCAGAGCCGATTCTTACACGTTGGAGAACGTGGTTGAAAGCGGCTTTTTATTATGCTGAATATTTTCAATAAATAAAAGCTGTGATACTACAGTTCAACCCTAACGAGGCTGCAGCTATTAGGGAAAGCCAGACAAGCTTTCAAGACGTTTCCCTTGAAACAGATTTAAAAACTATTAATAACAATTATAGAGGACTACACGACGCAATAGAAAAATTGCAAAATAGTTCGTTGTCGTTAGTGGAATCGCTGCAAATAGTGGACGACGTAAATACACAGCTACAGGCTATAAATGACGCAAAAAATAATCGCGTTAGTGAAAAATTCGAGAGTGTATTACAGAAAGATCCTGATTTTAGCAAATTAAGACAAATTTGTGATGGTGAATCTACAACTTCGTTAAGTGAGTTCACAGATTGTTTTACTTATGCCTGTATTACATCCGTAGATGTCGAATGGTCATTTTCAATATGCAAAACATATTTTTTCACCAAAGCGAACATCGCTGACGGAGACAGCTGTAGAAACATACCTGATGCTATTGTACTATAGATCTTCCCCACTTTGTGATGACGACAACCAAACTACTTCATAAATCTGCTTAAAAGGGTGAGTTTTATACAAATTTTTATAAAAATGTAACATTATTGTTAAAATTTATTTCCATTTACTGTACTTATTCAAGTATTATGATATGATGTAAACATATGAGTCATATGACGGCTCTGTCGGCCAGGTGACCTCGGACAGCTCTAGTAATCACCCATCATTGCTGAATCCCATCGTCCTTGATAACGAATTTCCATTGTCACGTATTGTCACACACTGTGTTGTGAGCAGGTACCAAAAATGTGTTGAAGTTGGAGGATTGCACTTTGACAACTCATGTAATTTGTAAGTTACCTTATTTTAATCAAATTCATTGTTGTCATGTTTCGCCATCATTACTTTTTCTGTTTTGCGAAAATATTCCTAAAAACCATTCCCGCATCAGCTTTACTCAAAAATGGATGATTTTAGATAAAAAACGCAGAGACCTTTTTTGTGTAAAAAACTTCACGGTTTCAAGTTCTGCTCATATGGAAAAGTGACACAAAAAAGTTGGAGCAAAATTTTACCTAAGTCTCCCAATTTTACCTGCTCCTGAATAATGTTGGTTCATAGATGTTATTTTGCCTTATAATGCATAAAAAATTAAATACCTGTGTAAATTATCATTTGTTTATTTTTAGACGTTTCGAACATATTCATAAAAACCATTTGCAAGATTTTAGCTTGAGCAACCTGTACCTCGGAAACTAAACACTTTTCGACCCATGTTCATGCGAACTTTTTTCTTATTTTGAAAAGTTCTATCACTTGGTAAAGTTTGGCCTATGCAATTTGGGGCACCCTTATATACAGACCAACATACAGATAAACTTTTTTAGATACTTAAAATCACCGTGTTCTAAAGCGGAGTTTTAAACTTGTTTGCTATTTATTTATTTGATTCGGTTAGTTTCATTTTAGTCTTTTTAATAAAAGCGATAAATATTATTTGATCTGTATTACAATTAAAAAATCAAGTATTAATTATTATTATGCCCTATATCAATATATTAATTGTCGGTTGACATTTAATATAGCATTAAATCTATTAAGTATAAATTTATCTTTTAATCATAATTTATTAATCCATATATTTTTTTCATGAAAAAGTAGCAATACAGAAATGAGTAATAAAAATTAAATGGGCCTAGAGCGTAAAATATTACAGAGTAACATACTTTGTAACCATTTCCAATGACTCTTAATTATTAATAAATACGTTTACCTTTTAATTATCAACTTTTTTGTACGAATTCGATAAAAAGTAACGTTAGAGAAAGAATGTGGATAATATGAATAAGTTCCATAATTAATGGCATTTATTATGAGTGTATGAAACTGTGTATTATATAATACTCTGTGTCAGTGATGACTAAAGCTGGCCGAGGTCACCTGGCCGACAGTGCCGTCAAATGACTCATATGTTTACATCATATCATAATACTTGAATAAGTACAATAAATGGAAATAAATTTTAACAATAATGTTACATTTTATAAAAATTTGTATAAAACTAACCCTTTTAAGCAGATTCATGAAGTAGTTTGGTTGTCGTCATCACAAAGTGGGGAAGATCTATAGTATAATAGCATCAGGCATGTTTCTACAGCTGTCTCAGTCAGCGATGTTTGCTTTGGTGATAAAATATGTTTGTATTTTGAAAATGACTGTTCGACATCTACGGATGTAATATAGGTATAAGTAAAACAATCTGTGAACTCACTTAACGAAGTTGTAGATGCACCATTACAAATTTGTCTTAATTTGCTAAAATCTGGATCTTTCTGTAAAACACTCTCGAATTTTTCACTAACGCGATTATTTTTTGCGTCATTTATAGTCTGTAGCTGTGTATTTACGTCGCGTCGTCCACTATTGGCAGCGATTCCACTAACGACAACGATTTATTTTGAAATTTTTGTATTGCGTAGTGTAGTCTTCTATAATTGTTATTAATAGTTTTTAAATCTGTTTCAAGGGAAACGTCTTGAAAGATTGTCTGGCTTTCCCTAATAGCTGCAGCCTCGTTAGAGCTGACTGTAGTATTACAGCTTTTATTTGTTGAAAATATTCAGCATAATAAAAAGCCGCTTTCAACCACGGTCCCCAACGTGTAAGAATTGGGTCTGGTGGTTCAGGGATACCAGGACACTGTCTGTGAAATGCTGGAAGCAGTTTAGGAGATTTGAGAAATACTTTTTTTGTATTTGCTATTAATGCATCTACCTCTGGAAAATATTTTCGAATCGTTTCTGCCACAAGATGTAACGCATGCAGTTTACACGTACCATGTAAAAACCTACAATCGTCTCTTTGAAGAGAACAGCCTACCACAGTCACAAACATCAATACTTGACTTGTTGAAAGTTCAAATTTTTCGAATGTGTCCAACACCACACGCGTAATTATTTCGCCAGTACACGCAGCTATTCTTTTACTAGCTAGTAAAAGTGGAAATGTTGGTTTAAGAGGGTCCAGTACACGTACTATAATATTTAAAATAGAATTTTTTTTACAATCTGTCGTCTCGTCAATACATAACCAGAGCCGTGTATTTTTTAATCCACATTTAATCCTATTATTTACAATGTCTTCACGAACAGCTGGAATATATCTACGTAACGATGTACGACTTAGTAAGTTCACCTGGGGATTGTATTTATTCCAAAACTTCCGAAATGGTTGTTTATCCAGTATGTGTAGCGGAATATTACAGGCTATTAACATTAACAATAAATCAAAGATAAACTGAGTTGTCAAACGCACGCCTTTTTTTGTTTTGATGTTGCACGGTATTGATATGACGACGACAATCTGTTTTGTGCCAGCACATTAAGTTGATTGCAAACTTTATAAATTATTTTGCATCCGTCATTGAATAAATCCGGAAATTCACCGATAAATTTATTCACTGTGTCCGCGTACGGTCGTCTTTTACCCTTTGGCGCGTTTGACATTATGTATAATTTATAGGTACAACCTCACGCATTAACTTTCAAATAAGAGTGCAGCGTAAATCACTTCTAAATCAGCACGTGTGACTCCAGCGCAAGACCGTGGCTGTACTCCAGCCACCGCGGCCAGCTTTAGTGATGACATATTTTACTGCAATAATATGGACTGTCCCTTATATTAAACCAAAATCTGAATAAGGCTATTTTATAAGTATTTTGAGCTCTTATGGGCTATATTTTGGAGAAACTATGCTGCAAACCGAAATCAAAATTACGATTATTGAAAATACTCTATAAGTTTTGTGTCTTTGGATTCTTTTTCCAGCGATATGAACACTTCATATCTAAGCTCAAAGCGAAACTGGTTTTTGGAAAATTTAACCAAAGTGCTCAGTAGGTCATCACATCATTGCCAAAAGAGAATCTGTGTGATACTGTTTTCACGACCTAGGAAACAATTTTCTATGGCTTCTAGATCAAGTGTCGATTATACAGCTTAACTTGATAATAAAATAACTTGCCTGCACCCGCAGCGTCTGGTCAAAATAATACCGATGGTCTTCCAAATTCACACATTCGGTTCAGTTTTTCATTCATCAGAGCGATGTTTTCCATTTATCCGAATGAAAAAGATCCTCATGTGTTATGCAAAGAATATAACAGTTATCAATCGTCAGAATTCAAATTAGTAATCAACGACCTGTTTCAGATTTATTATTAACCAAGTTTAAGATAAATTTAAAATACGCCATGGATAATACAACCCGCTGTTCCCTAAAAGTCCTTCAAGATATCTTGTGCTGGAGGGGGCTACACATTTAGGGACAAAGGACACACATCCAATGTCCGGGTATGCTAGGATTAACTTCCGCTTAAGAAAAAATTCCAGCTCTTCAGTTGGAGATCGAACCTGGGACTCCGGAATGACAGGCCGGTGTCCTTAACTCTCGAATATGACGCCACATAATAAAGTTGTTCCAAATAGGAAGAAATTAGTACTTGGATTTAAATTTGATTTTGAGGGTCATCAGTTTTTTCCATTGTATGTATATGTTCGAGAAAGTTTAAATTATTTATTATTATAATATATAACATTGCTGTAACATAAGAACCATATTCATTTCTCTCCTATTTCTCGCCTAGTTACAGTTTATTTATTTCGAATAGTGTTTACGTGATTAAGCAGGGGTAAATCAAAAATTACAAAAAACGTTTTTCGTATTTATTATTATAATATATAACATCGCTGTAATATAAAAACCATATTCATTTCTCTCCTATTTCTCGCCTAGTTATAGCTTATTTTTTTCGAATAGTATTTACGTGATGAAGTAGGGGGTAAATCAAAGATTACATAAAACGTTTTTAGTGACCAACAAAACATAAACAGGAACCTGTCTCTTTCCTTGAATTCATCATATAAAGACGGATATCATTAACAGTTTGTGGATCTTTTTCTGACTGACGTTGATCTCACAAACTATGTTATCGCCGGAAACCCTACACTACTATTCTTCCTGATTCGTAAATATCACCAATGACAGACACTAATGCATTTGCCAATATCAACATATTTTCTGAGGTTAAGAACAAAGTGTTGTCAAATTTACTACTACTACGAACATTTATATTTTGTTACAGTTAGGGCCATTCCCTTTTTTTATGAAAACAAAGATAAAACTATTTACAGTTTTATAGCCTTACTAGATGTAGCTGATGAATTATTTAGGTCTTGTGATAATAACGAAAATGCTTGTCTTATACTTTTAGATTATAGTAAGACATTCGACATCATAAATCATGCTACCCTCTATTTAAAATTAAAATATTTTGGACTTGGTCCCAATACAATTTATTTTTTTTCTAATTCTCTGGCAACTGTCGTTAAAAAGTTGACATTAATAACATTTCCTCTAACATTCATTAAAGGTGTGCCACAGGGTAGCGTATTAGGTCCTTTGTTATTTTCTGTTTTTGCTCTGATTTTTTGACATTCCTTTCAGCAAGAGATGCTGCCAGAGAGTTTAATAACAGACGTCCCGACCGAGAGCCCCATAGTCAGAAGCAGTATCGAAATATTTTCACAATAATACTAATTCGAGCTTGAGAACGGCTAGTCTAGACTTGAATACTTGAATATCTCTAGAGAAAATCTTAGAAGTTATCGCAAAAACAAAATTAAACCATTTAAACCGAAAGTCTATATACTCTGGAAGAGGAGATGAGAAAAGAATATGGGAATTCAGTTTGTGTGCCCAGGGAGAATATTTGGACTTTCTGATGAAAACTTCGTTTAGTGACGAAGCCACGTTTACTGCAAATGCGGTTGCGTTGTCCCAAAATTCACGGTACTGCTCTGCTGAAAATTCTGGTAGTAGTAAGGGTATGGCTGAATGAAAATTTTGAAAATCGGTGGATAGGTCGAAATAGTCGTTAGAAGTTCAGTGTGGCATAATGTTGATAATCCGAAACCATATCATAATAGGTTATTTTAAATTTTAGACTTATTTCAATAATACTATTTTAAATTAATATATATGTTTGCGTACGATGTATAAGTAGATATGAACATGTGCATTATACTACATGTTTCTATTCACTTAAATCTTTAATAGTATTTTATATAACAAGTGGCTCAAATGGTCGTTTTTTACAAGTGGGGCGTCTATAGTACGAGCCGTAGGCGAGTGCTATAAACCACACGAGTAAAAAAAACACATTTTGGTCTCGAGTTAAAATTTTTTGTATCGCCATTCGAAATTAGAAAACAATATAATTTTGTAAAAATACGGCAAATTGACAAAGTTACCTTGTCGCAATTTCCAAATTCTATTGCTGTTTCCATAGAAACCAATAATAAAACAACTAAATATTAAACGATTTAGTCACATTTGACACATTCTACTTTACAACATAATTATTATTTGGAACAAAATAAGTGATAGTGAGGATAAAATCCTCACTGGTACTCCTCCGGAAATCAGGGAGCAATTGCTGTAACTTTAGAATTATTACCGGCGAAATCTAGAAAATTGTACGAAAACGAATATGATTTATTTATGCACTAGTGTAAGCAGAAAACTGTGAGTAACATATCTGAGGCCGTTCTTTTGACTTATCTATCTGAAAAAGCAAAAACTTTAAAATGTTCAAGTCTCTGGTCCAAGTTTTCGATGCTTAAAACAGTTTTGATTGTAAAGAATCATGTAGATGTATCCAATTATCAAAAAGTAAAAGCTTTTTTGAAAAGACAATTCACTGGGTAGAGGACTAAGAAATCTAAAATTTTTGACAGAGCAGATGTCGAACGTTTTTTACTAGAAGCACCAGATGAAAAGTTTTTATAGTTGAAAGTTGCATTAATAATGAACCTGGCTGGCGCTTGTCTTCGAAAGGAACTCTACAATATGACCATTGATGACATTGTGAGAAAAGACTGCGTGCTGGTTGTTAAAGTACCTGAATCGAATACCCACATTGAAGGGACTCTTACGGTAATTGGTGAGACAGTTAATGGAATAAATCCACTAAATATTTATGATAAATATGCAGCTATTCGCCCTACTCATGTGAATCACAAAGAGGTTTTTCCTCAATATCGAGGAGAAAAATGTACGGTCCATCGAGTTGGTATTAATACATTTTCAAAAATACCAAGTGTTATAGCTAAATACCTTAACTTATCTAATCCTGAGCAATATACGGGTTACAGCTTTAGGAGATCTTCGGGATCACTATTAGCTGCTTCTGGAGCTGATATTCTTACCTTAAAACGTCATGGGGGATGGAAATCCTCAACAGTCGCTGAGGATATATAGACGATAGCATCCAGAACAAAAAGGAAATTTCGAAACAGATATTTTCAAGCAATACTACAGAATGACTATGTCTACCGATGTAGTCGTTGGTGAAAATCAAACCAACCACCATATTAATATAAATGAATCAAATATTTTTCGCACATCTGAATCTATAATTCTAGGAATAAATATAAATAATGTTATTAACAGTACTATTCATATAAATTTTCGTTAAATTATGAATAAAATTGTTCATGAAATTTGTTAATAATTAATAAATGTTTGATGTAAGAACTTTAATTTGTTGCCTGTTGACTATTAATAGGCGCCACCATTTTTAGGTTTAAAATAGAATGTATTTCTTTAAATTAAAGCAACTTGCTACCATTATAAGATGGAAAAAAATATGACAAACAGTTAATGATAATCAAGTATAAATAAAGGTAAACATTTACAAAACTTTATTTCAACAGCACGGGACGGATTTGCAAATCTTTTAGAAATGTATTTCAACCATTTACACTCGCGAGGCACTAAGTCAGAAACAAGATAATGGTAGTGCCTAGGTACCTAGGGGTTCGAAGTTAAAATTTTCCTAAGTTACGTATCTTTTTGTGTCGTAGAGACGTCATTAAAAGTGAACATTCTTACTTCTTTCTCCGTTTATCGAGTGTACGGCCTGAATCTAATAACATTCACAACAGCTCAGCTCCTTTCACAAGTTATAACGAGCGGTTTTGCCCTCGTTATTTTTAATTCACTTAGTTTGCTGAAATGAAACAAAATAAAAAACAAATACATATATTCAAAAGTTAAATTACAAAAGGCTCATTCAGGGCATGGTAGGCAAGTAATTAACTAGGTTCACATAATCTTAAAATACAGAAATTATCAATCTCACTTAGTAAGTTTGTTTTTTCTTCTTTTTTTTAGGGCGCCACCCGCCTTTCTTTCTTGTTCATCAATCGTCTAAACAGAGTTACACGCACTAGTGCCGTTGAAAGGGGGAAAGAACGGTTATTTTTCATAAAATTTTCTCGCACAGCTCAATAGCAAAATAAAAACAAATTCTAGGAGCTTTCTCCCAGCTCTAGTTTATTAGATAGGCAAATCAGCCTCTTGATGCAAATTGGGTTTTTAAATTTCCAGCTCGCACTCACAACGGAAGCTGGCGGTTTATTAATGAATATGTACCTATTTTAACAATAAATGGAAGGAAGATACCCTTACCATCTCACATAGCTTTATTATGTTACATACTTCGTAACTCCTTAACCATAACAGCTCAACCAGACAAAATCTGCCAGCAACGTACACTACGAACTCACTCGAAGCCCAGCTCTTGTCTTATCTCCAAACTAAGGTAACGTAACGTACTTCACACAACAGAAACAGGTCCACACTCGGTCGTAGCTCGGCAGAGAGTCCCGAAACCTAACCGTCTTAGTAAAAGCGTTTCCCCTTTGTCCTCATACACCGCAGTGTTCGCGCTGGTGCACTAAAGGTCCAGTGGTCGCTTAGATTTTCAAAGATTTACAATTTAGTTAAGTCGGTTCTAGAATTTTTTAAGGTTGACCTCAAACCAAATTAGGCAATTAGCATTAAATAAAACGCAAGTTAATTGTATCTAAAAATGGACCGTTACAAAGTCAGCATCGCCTTGCCAACGCTTTCCACTCACAAAGTTAACAATTCAAAACACTGTCTCAGGTCATCAAAATTCTACACACCAACAACTTTAATCCTGCTGTCTCGATGGCCTGCCTCGTTCTACCTCTCTGCCGCTAAACACACCCGAATTCGTGTCTCAGCGCGCGCAATCGATCTTCTTCGTAAACAACTGTTTTTTTTCGCACAGTAGCGGTGCACTAAATAGCTAGTACAATAAGGATTAATAAAACTATTTCATTCAAATTTGGATTTAACTTATAATTTAAATGATATCCATATAATTTATAAGGAATGTAATCCAAATTATTTATTAAAAAAAACGGAGCGTTACACAAGATACCCGTACTTGACGCCACTCGACTTTTCCTTTGGAGTACACTAAAACAAATCGTCTACTAGTCAAGACCGCAGTCAATAAAAGAACTACGCGCTGTAATAACTGAGGAATGTGTAGATAACACCACAGAAGAACCGGGGGTATCCCGCTTTCAATTTGTCACACTGTGTATTGGATAAACTGTTAAGAGCAAGAATTTTTTTGTAACTGGAGGACCACTTGCATACTACTGATTACCAGAAATATTACTTAAAAAACCACTCCATTTTTAGTACAGATAAACATCACAAATTTGAACAAGGTAGCATAATGTATTCTTTTGTTTTTTAAAAAAATAACAATTATCTTAAGAACTTTAACCCTCGATAGCGTCTAACGAAGCAGTTTCAGATAGTTTATTAGCTTTTTGTATAGAGCTTTCTAAGATGCCCTGCATAATACCTATAAATACCAGTCTCTCCCTTTAGTATTTTCTATATTTGCTCTTTCAAGACGTCAAACCTCTTGAGGTTTAAAGTTCGTTATGAAAATCTTACCCCAGTGAATTTGAACTTCTTATTCTGTCCTTTCTTTTAGATATTTGAATTTATAACAAGATTTGCTTAAGAATTAATTATAGGGATATCTGATTAGTTATTGAAAAGAAAGGATTCTAAAAATCAGTTATGACTTGTGTTTCTCTTAGCGAATACAGCATCAAATAATATATCTTAATTATCACAGCACCAGAAATATTGAACCGGGATTTTCAAAGCTTAGTTATGTAAATTAGTTGTCGGATAATGCGTAATGGGCCAACTTTAGTGCGTAATGATCCATTTACATTGACTTTAGAGAGAGTAACCTAAATTATTTAACGCTGACATAATAAACTGATAATTTAGCTTTTAGAATTTAACTGATAATAATCATCAGTTGGCCAGAATTATTAAAAAGATACGAGACGGTATACAGTATGCTAGTCAAATGTAGATGTGAGAGGGTTATATAATATAATTTTCAGAAAAAGAAACCGCTGCCAATACTTGGGGATCAGAACTTCTTCACCGTAGTAACTCGATGTGTGATGGAATTTGTAATAAAAGTAATTTTTGACGTTTCAAAAAAAGCCACATTGGTGGAATGTCACTAATATTTCAAATTTTAAAAAGTGTCAATCAATATTCAAATTTTATGGTGTTGCCAAAATGTTTACATAATTTTAATTTATAGCTTTATTTAAACATTTGAACACAATATCACAGAAGAGGGGATCCATACAGAAGCGAAAGCTTGCGCGGCGGCACTTTGAAATCGTAGGTACCGATTTCCGCGACCTCGAAGTGACAGTAGAATGCGTTATGATTACACTGAGAGAAATACCTATTAGAAATAATAATTTTGTCGGGCGTTCAGTACATTATACACTGAGAAAACTAGTGTATTAAACTTATAATATATTCTCATGATCAAAGCCATATTATAAATAATTCATGTTATTTTTAAAACATATTTCGAGATTACGCAAAGTTAGTAGCAATTTACTGAAAAAAAAAAACAACTAAGTATATTTTTACAATATTGTTTCTTTGTAACTAATTAATTAGTGTGGTTAACATTACTCTTGATTGTTTCAGTAATATAAATTTATAGATACCTTTCAGGATCTTTAGGAAATACGAAAAAGCTTATTGTTCCACCTCTTCTAGAAGGGCATGACCGATAAGAACACCCCTTTGCCTTAGAAGCCATTGAAAACACCAAAAAATCCAATACACAATAGTCCAGAAATACACGAAATATTCGCAAAAAACGCACAATACTCCTATTAATACGTTACACTATTAATCTCACTATATATACAAACAAAACGGCCATAAAGTAGTAAAATACTGTGTAAGCGTTTATAAAACTGTTACTCGCAAAACGTAAATAAACATAAAAGTTTGTATTCATATGAATCATACGGCATGTGACAGATGACAGATGGAGCAGTTATAACATGGCGGACATGGGACATGCGCGCTCAAATTTGGTTCAGCCTTGAAGGCTAGCTTTCGCTTCTGTATGGATCCCCTCTTCTGTGACAATATTATAATGGGTTTGTATCAGATCTGATTTATACTCTTTCATTACGAATAATTTTTTTTGTAAAGTTAGAAATAGAAATGTTGGAGCCCGGTAGACCCTGTTCCAGGGGACCGATTTTGCTCATCAACGATCTCAATCTCTTCCTTGACCTCTAGAATGTGTGTGCCAAATTTAAAAGCTTTATTTCAAAAACAGTAGCTGCTATCGCGAACCACACATATACACACAGACACACAGACAGAAAAAATTTTCTGTCTGAAATTTTGTGTTGTCATAATTCGTCGAGAATCGTCAGAAATGCAATAAAAATTTTCATTTCTTTTTCCCGAATACATACCTTCCTCACTTTGGGGGTGAGGAAGTAATAGACCTAATGCCTCTAATGATAGTTTTACATTTCTTATTTATTAATAACAAATAGAAAAGAAAAAGAAATATAATATTTTTTCACTTAAGCTCTCTTAGAACTTTTAAGTTAAAATCAAATTCAAAATTCTACTTATTCATAAAAAATAGAAAATAAAAAAGAGAATACAATATTTTTTCACCTCCTTGAACTTTTATGTGCATTTTTCTCTAATTATGAAAAAAGAAATTACTTTATATCGAAGTTAAAATCAAATTCAAAATTCTACTTATTCATAAAAAATAGAAAATAAAAAGAGAATACAATATTTTTTTCACCTCCTTGAACTTTCATGTGCATTTTTCTCTAATTATGAAAAAAAGAAATTACTTTATATCGATATTAGCCATCTAAGAAATAAAAAGTAAATAAACCATTTTGAATACATAAGGTAGACATCGTAACAAAGAAGAGCGTCATAAACTTATTTTCCAAAAAGAGTAAAAAAAAACCGCTGCCAATTACTTGAGGATCAAAACTTCCTCACCGTCGTAAAATTCGACGTGTGGTGGAGTTTATAATAAAAGTAATTTTTGATGTTTCAAAAAAGTCACATTTTTTGACGTTTCAAAAGTCACATTTTGACGTTTCAAAAAAAAGTCACTTTGACGTTTCAAAAAAAGTCACTTTGACGTTTCAAAAAAGTCACATTTTTTGACGTTTCAAAAAAAGTCACGTTGGTGAAATGTCACTAATATTTTTTTTAGACATTGGGATCGATTTTGCTCATCAACGAACTGAATCTCTTCCTTGACCTCTAGAATGTGTACCAAATTTGAAAGCTTTATCTCAAAAACTGTAGCTCCTATCGCGAACCAGACAGACACATAGACAGACAATTTTTTTCAGTTTGAAATTTTGTGTATCGTCATAATTCGTCGAGATTCGTCCAGAAATGCAATAAAAATTTTCAATTCTTTTTCACGAATACATAACATACTCACTTTGAGGGGTGAGGAAGTAATTGAAAAAATAAAAGTAATTATTATGTACGTTATAAAATTATTTAGGTGAGTTATCCTCATCAGTTTTCATAAAACGACATGATGATATCGTAAAAATACAACGAAATATGTCAGTTTTTTATTTAAAATTTTTGATACTAAACACATAGTTAGAATGGCCTAGCTAACTTCATGTAACGGTAATTTTTTAATTAATTCGAAGGTACTCTTTTTTATTAAAATATAAGTAAGAATTTACAAAAATATCTGCAGCAGACTTTATAGACTTTCACTTCATGATATTACTATACAAAGTACGGTCCCGAGACGATCGGGCTATTCCTCCTTCATCTATCAAATGCTTGCCAGACTGGAAACTATAAAAAAGCGTTAAAAATGAATTAACCAAATCAAAGATTAAATGGATATTTTCTAACCAACTTTTAATAAACGCTAATGTTGTCTGACTTGATATATTTCACTACGATATTCAACAGTGTTATAATAGTTCACATTGCACTAATTTTGTTTTTGTAATATTCTCAACACCGATTAAGAGAATTACCTCTCATTCATATACTTCATTAGAAGCAATCTTATTCCATTAGTTAGATTAACCAGAACTAATATTGATTTTTTTTGTAGACTTAGTCAGGATAACGTTGTTACTGATGTTTGATTAATTGTTATAATATATTATTGGTTACGGTGCATTTTATGATATTTAATTTATCGTGTGCTTTTCAAAATGGTAGTATTGCCTCAGTGGTTATTGATTTATTATACAGTGCCTTTTTAAAGTTTCCCTCACGTCTAAAGTTTGAACAAATTGTGTTAATGTTTCCCCAAGTTGAATCATACTGAATGAACCATTTTTTGATGATGAATTGATTCTTGAAAATTCAAAGACAATATCAACTCCAAATTCTTAAATATGGAGCTTATGTTGCATCTGATTTGAAAGTTATTTCAATTCTCTAAGCACTCGTTTTGAAAAATGAAAATCTACATATCCGTTCTCTAGTTATAAACTTTAATATGGATAATAAATACATCAATATCAGATTCCTTTCGTATTTATTGTATCTCATGCAAAAATATTATATTCTATACAAAAAATCTCAAATGTTTTGTGTTTTTAAACGTCTGTTTCAACAGCCAGTGTGGTATGCAGTAGCTTATTGTTAGTTTGTTGTTACCAGTATTTTACTAGCCAGTTTAATTTGCGTTTTTGGCCCTTTCTGAAATTTTGTATTTGATGATTTGAAGATAAAATTGATTCAGTTGCCATCTTCTTTGAATGTCAGAGGTTTTATAATGCGACAGAACAGATCATCAATGGTAATCAACTTGAACAGGAAGGTCATTTTGAAATTCTTAAGGATTGGTTCTGTGTCCGTGGAAAAAGGACGAACAGACCATCTCTTTCGCAAACCACATCCATGGTTGACTTAGTATATGATGTATATTCGAGGTCTATCCAGAGACTCTTATAAAAGTAGATATCATCTACACAAGATAAAAAATTGTGCATGACTTTGCGGAAGGCACACAATGGAGTTCTGTGAGATCATGTGAAGAAATAGAATGTGGATATTGAAGTGCTCAGAATCCACTCTGATATAGGAAAAGTCACACAATTTGCCCAAAAGTTGAATGTTCGAGCAGGTGTTCTGGACGATCCCATCATAAAACAATCTTTCATTAAGGAAAACGTGACTGTACTTTTATAACTTAATATGTTGGAGAATTTCATAGAGACGAAATAACCCAACCAACTCAAAATAATGTCCAGGGATTTCAAGGGTCAAAACCTTCCAGCAGGACGGTGCCCATATTATTTCAGGCAATTCTGATATCACCTTGAAAACCTGCATCCTGATAGGTGGATTGGACGTCGCGGTCCTAGCCTGATTTAATTGCTTGTTTGTTTGTCAGATTTGACATCGTTGTATTCCTTTTGTGGGGTTACCTTAAATCCAAAGTGTTCATTACTCAAACCGATGATCTTTTGGATTTGCGGCAGAGGATAATCGACGAGTGTGTATCCATCGATTTCAAGTAGATTCCTCTGTTGTCAGGAGGGCATTATTTTGTATTGTTTGGGCTATTTCAGCCTCGATGATATTCTCCAACATGAGTGTAGAGAATTGAATTATCTTTCAAATGAGCAACATAATCTGTCTTGCAATTTAAAAGTTTTGATTTGATGGTGCTTTTGGTGTCATCATTAAATATAATCAATTCAAACTATATGTTATACACCTCATCTTTTCTAGTTCTGTTTAATTAATTAATATTTTTTAATGCACCTTATGAAGGACAGGCCTGTTATATCATAGGAGTACCGGAAGATTAAAGATGGTGTTTCTTTATGTACAGTATATGTATTGTATTTTAGATATGGGTCTCTTTAAATGGAAACATTGCAATATAAGAGACAATGGTCTCTTAAATGGCAACATTGCCATGTAAGAGACATGGATCTCTTAAATAGCAATGTTGCAATGTAAACTAAAGTAATACCATTCATCGACTTAATTTTCTATCTAGCTGTTAACAGTGCGTACTGCGCATGATACGATGCCAAATTTCAGTCTTCCTTTAATGTTTTAAAAGAAATCAAGTGATGTACGTGTAGATTCTTTACGTGGAGTATTGATGATGTTCTTGTTACAGTTGGAGCGGACATAATCCATACGCGTCATTATTTGCTTCCTTTTAACGCATGTTCGACTTGAAACAGCGCTCGCTATGTTATATTTATTATCTGCGGTGTGTTACTATTGTAAAGTACAAATTTTTGATATATTTAGACACCGAAAGAATCAGCAAAAGTTTATGGAAACGTCTATTTAAAAATTGTGAAATTTCCAATCAATAAAAATATTTAATGTATTTGTCTTGTTGAAAGTATATAATTTAAATTTGTTGAGGTCAAAAAAATACACTCATAAAAAAGTAAACATTTGCAACTCATGGCTCTCAAGTATCAACTGAATAATTTTTTACAATTTGTTTCGTAATATAGTTAGTTTATTTCTTTAAACCCTTAACCTGCATTCAGCACGTTTCATGCCTCTTTACCCTTGTAACCAAGTTACAACATAAATTTGTTTTTCTAGGACGATCCACAACCCGTTCAAGAACTAAAGAAAGGTTAATCTAACTGGATAAATTAATTCAACTTTAAAGTAGCAAGACGAAATAGTGTTTACTGATAAAATAAAACGATCTTGTGACTTGACTATCTTAAATTTTAAAGAATCTAAGGGTAATTATCTCCGTAAGAGATGTTTGATAAAAAAACAATTCTAGATTTATTCTAGGTCAATTTTACTACATATAAAATATAACGTTGTTACTCTTACATAACTAATGTAATCATACTGCATACGGTTTATGAAAAATAATAGACTACGCATATTATTTATCAAATCCCAGAAAAATCCCGATGTCATCTTACAAAGCATAGAACTAAATGAATTATAGGATATTTGCGAAATTAATTGTTCGGCCATAATTCAAAGTATATTGGTCAATCGAGAAGATCAATTCTAATTAAGTTTAAAGAGCACAAGGCTCATGTCAAATATAGAAAAACAGATGTCTTTATTAACAATCATAAGAAAGACGACAGAAACTTAAGGTTCATTAAAAAAATTGACAACTAGATGACTTTGAAAGTTAAGAAATTGCGAAATATAGATATAGAATGTTCTAGGTAGGTCATTCCTAATCCGTTATAATAATTTAGATATAAATAAGATACATTTTTAATTTAAGTTTAATTTTATTGTTTTTCATGATTCAAACTTTATTGATAAAACATACGTCGATTATCTAATATTATTGTGTTGGAAACTGAACTATTGAAGAGCTGAAATGGTTTGGTCTGAAATTTGATCTGACGTTACTATGCCAAATATTCGCTATTAAAAAGATACTTTTATAGAAACAGATAATTTTCGGTCCATAAGAGACCGTACTAACCGACCGTTTAAAATTATTGTCCTGTTGTATTTATATGGTGTTGTATTGAAGTGTTACAAAATTGCCGCTTTTATAAAGATCGTACTTCATCCAAAATATTTTGATTTTCTTTATGACTTCATGGTTTCCTATAGGGATGGTTTTGCATATTTAGCTTTAGGTAATTTTTTTCGGAAAACCTTAGACCTAGGAGTCCTTCCCATTTTGGAAAACGACAACAAGCAATCGGATTGATGAATAAAGCTGGCCGAGGTGGCTAGGGTACAGCCACGGTCTTGCGCTGGCGTCACACGTGCTGATTTAGAAGTGATTTACGCTGCAGTCTTATTTGAAAGGTTAATGCGTGAGGTTGTACCTATAAATTATACATAATGTCAAACGCGTAAAGGGTAAAAAACGACCGTACGCGGACACAGTGAATAAATTTATCGGTGAATTTCCGGATTTATTCTATGACGGATGCAAAATAATTTGTAAAGTTTGCAATCAAGACTTAATGTGCTGGCACAAAACAGATTGTCGTCGTCATATCAATACCGTACAACATCAAAATAAAAAAAATGGCATGCCTTTGACAACTCAGTTTATGTTTGATTTATTGTTAATGTTAATAGCCTGTAATATTCCGCTACACATACTGGATAAACAACCATTTCGGGAGTTTTGGAATAAATACAATCCCCAGGTGAACTTACCAAGTCGTACATCGTTACGTAGATATATTCCAGCTGTTCATGAAGACATTGTAAATGTGGATTAAAAAATACACGGCTCTGGTTATGTATTGATGAGACGACAGATTGTAAAAAAAACTTCTATTTTAAATATTATAGTACGTGTACTGAACCCTCTTAAACCAACATTTCCACTTTTACTAGCTAGTAAAAGACTAACTGCGTGAATTGGCGAAATTATTAGGCGTGTGGTGTTGGAGACATTCGAAAAATTTGAACTTTCAACAAGTCAAGTATTGATGTTTGTGACTGATGGTGCCGCGACAATGCGTGTGGTAGGCCGTTCTCTTCAAAGAGACAATTGTAGGTTTTTACATGTTATGTGTAAAGTGCATGCGTTACATCTTGTGGCAGAAACGAATCGAAAATGTTTTCCAGAGGTAGATGCATTAATAGCAAATACAAAAATAGTATTTCTCAAATCTCTTAAACGGCTTCGAGCATTTCACAGACAGTGTCCTGGTATCCCTGAACCACCCGAGCCGATTCTTACACGTTGGGGAACGTGGTTGAAAGCGGCTTTTTATTATGCTGAATATTTTCAACAAATAAAAGCTGTGATACTACAGTTCAACCCTAACGAGGCTGCAGCTATTAGGGAAAGCCAGACAAGCTTTCAAGACGTTTCCCTTGAAACAGATTTAAAAACTATTAATAACAATTATAGAGGACTACACGACGAAATAGAAAAATTGCAAAATAGTTCGTTTTCGTTAGTGGAATCGCTGCAAATAGTGGACGACGTAAATACACAGCTACAGGCTATAAATGACGCAAAAAGTAATCGCGTTAGTGAAAAATTCGAGTGTGTATTACAGAAAGATCCTGATTTTAGCAAATTAAGACAAATTTGTGATGGTGCATCTACAACTTCGTTAAGTGAGTTCACAGATTGTTTTACTTATGCCTGTATTCCATCCGTAGATGTCGAACGGTCATTTTCAAAATACAAACATATTTTTTCACCAAAGCGAACATCGCTGACGGAGACAGCTGTAGAAACATACCTGATGCTATTATATTATAGATCTTCCCCACTTTGTGATTGTGGTATCTTAGAAGTGCGTGTTCTAGAAAATGACCCAAATTTTTATAAAATGTAACATTATTGTTAAAATTTATTTCCATTTATTGTACTTATTCAAGTATTATGATATGATGTAAACATATGAGTCATATGACGGCTCTGTCGGCCATGTGACCTCGGCCAGCTTTATTGATGAATTGAATGCAGAGAGGACCCACTGAATATGTTTTTTTCAGATAGAGTTATTTATAATAAATAACATTTTATAATCGTTCAAATATTTTTTTGGTAATAAACGGTTTTTTTTTATGAAAACTTAGTTAATTGTGTAACTATTTGCGGCAGATTTTTAATATGCCTTTTTCTAATAAAAAACAATTTTGAAAAAAGTTCTATTTACAGTAAATTAAAGTCGTTGTAACTCGATTAATTCTTATCTCCGTGTTGAAAAAAAATTACCTACTACAAAGTCTAGCCATGTTAAAGATTCTTATCTCATAAATAGAGAGATCTTATTATGATCTGATGGATTTGAGATTAATTTAAAGATCGCTGTTTTGACATTTTATTTACTGCCAACGAGAAAAAATGTAGTATTAAATAAACACAATAAAATAGAACATAGAAAATAATTGATGGCGTTTTAAGGATGACTCAGAAGTGTTTTAAAATAAAAATAATACATTTTTTATTTCTATAATCATTTTTTATGCTTGACAGCTTTTAAGATTTCCTGTAAAGATTGAGAATTAAAAGAACCATAAATTATTATTCAAATTTATTTAGGTGACAAACCGTTTCTTCACTTTCGAAAGTCATAGCATATTATAGGACAAGTCCTTATAAGTAGTAGTAACTAAATGTAATGTTTATGTTTTATACATTTTCACTATTATATGTACCCTTTTTATGCCACGAAAGTAAATAATTTTGTAATTCACTTGTAAAGTTTTCAATAGATAACATAATAATAATTATGCAACCTACGTGGAAGAGTCATGTGAGTCATGTCACTTGTAACACTGAAATTTGACCCTTATGCTCCTGAACATAAAAATAACATTTATCAGTTAGAACACATTTTTTCTCCCTTGAAAGAAATATTTAAGAACGTTTACCTACCATCCACCATACACAAAATAAGTTAGAATATATGATATACTTATTATTATTGTTATTATTAACATTTCCATATTTTAACATATATTGTTCGTGGCGGATGGTAAGTAAAAGTTTTTAAATATTTCTTAAGGTAGAAAAAAAAAAAAAAATTCTGTGCTGTGTTCTAACCGACAAAAATGTCGCCTTTATGTTCATGAGCATAATGGTCAACTTGCAGTGTCACATATATGCAACCAGTGTACCATGACACTTTTACATAGGTTGCATAATTATGCGACGTCACATAAGTTTGGTTTATTATTTCAGTTATTCAAAATAGTATAGGTGGTATTTGAGATCAAGTATTTAAGACCGCAACCCAGATAGTCATTTCGTGAATATCAGGGGCGAAATCAGCTCGTATTCAAACATATCAATATTCTGATATGAAAAAATGATATGCAATACAAAATAGACAATAACTTATTCACAATTTCGACGGGTGATTTTTGTAATGTCCAAAATTAGATGAACGTTAAACATTTAGCAAAAAACACTATTTATTACACTATAACAATAAATATTTTGTGACACTGGAACGAAATTATATTATTGCTTGTTTTAAATGATCTAAACTTAGATTCCTCTGCCATTAAAAATACATTTGTGGTCTGAAAACAACCGTTCCACGTCTACAGACATAACTGAAGCGTATTTAAAATGCTGAAGGTTTCTCAAAAAAACTATATTTACATTATGATCAGAAAAGTCTACTTCTTTGCCTGTAAAAATGTTCACTATATGAGACATAGTATTAAATCTCGGATTAGTATTCAAAATTGTTTGACATTTTTGTTGGAATTAGCAATAAACAACAAAATAGCATGAGAGGTTATTAATTAATTCATAAAAAAATTGTCAAAATTTTATTTTCATTGTATTAATTGTACCAGAGTTGTACGACAGTTCGTAACTAGAATGACTACCTGAGATGCACTCTCTATAGATGACATAATAAAGCTTTTATTCCAATCGAGGTATTCAATAAAATATTAGAATTTGATATTATTCCCTTCTTCCAACAAACGCACTTTATGCAAAATTGAAGGTCTTATGTCGAATTTAATATCAATGTCTACTATCAAAGTTTTCAAAGATTCTGTATAATAAATTGTTTATCTTTTGATTGAATGCGTGCTTTTGATACGGAATAAATGTAACAATTTTGAAATTTGTAACCCAACATCAGTCTTATTTAAGGAGGTGGTCACGATCGCGGCTTCAAAATCAATTACTGAGGAACGGCGAAGGTTGTGATAGAAATGAAAAACGGTACCAAAAATTGCGAAAACTTTTGAAATAAATGAGTATTTAATGTCTTCATTTTCTAGTTTCAAAAACGTTTGTGAGAAAACTTTTGTGTATAATTATGACAACGTAAAAACATAATGTTCTCTGTGTTTCCATAGTTGTTACAATATACATATATATTCGTGTATAATATGGCAGAATAAACAATTTCTCATACATACTTTAGTGCTATTGGTTAATTTATTATTAGTAAATAAAGTACCATAGACGAGAAGTAAATTTATTACAAATTCAAGTAAAGCAGTTAAACTTTTATTTAAGTTGCGTTCCAACAAGTAACGTATCTACGTAGTATTTAACTGTCAGGTGAAATTAATTTACAAAAACGAATGTGAAAGGTCATTTAAGATTTATCATTGGAGATAAACTTAAACACAACCGTGTTAAAGAGCTTCTGGAATTACCACCGCACACCTAGAAATAAGTAAGATATATTATATTTTGACACAAGTTTGCTTATTTAATACCGTATCGAATGAAAACAACATTCTTAATGAAAAAATCGTTCAATTTATGATTGCGTTTGTAATTATAACTAAAAAATAAAATTTACTGGTTTGGTGTTTATAACATGGAAAAGTAATGTAAATTAATTGTTAACTTAGTCATTTTTATATTATTTAACAAAGTACAGGATATCCCATATAAGGGCCACATGGTTTCTGTCTTCATTGCTAAGTTTTAGAAAAAAAAATTGTTGTCTTATGCCATTTTTACGAAGTTTCTGTAGAAAAAGCAATAATTAATAGTTAATTTTTTCAATTTTGAAGCTTAATCTTCTTTATTATTAAAATGCCAGTGATCGTAACAGACTTATGAGAATGTTTCCTCTCACCTTTGGGTGGAAAGCCACGTCTTACAAATTATTCAAAATATTTATTAAATAGGTTTTGCGCTAAAAGGATAACTCAGAGATTAGCTATTGAAAAAAATGTATTTGCTTATCCAGAAAATGTCTTACCTTAAAAGTATTAACTTTAAAATAACACTATTAAATGCAAAATTATTTGAATATATGTAAAAGTTAACCTTTCGGAATACATTAGGATCCCGTTCTCAAAACTGAAGGAAAATTGCTTTTGTAATAGGTCGACTTTTGCATCAGTATCAACCACAACAGTTTTCTGTTTATATATTTTTTTATATATTATGTATGAAATTGATGGAAGTGGTGCTAATGTTTCTCTTGAATCGTAAGAAGATTTTTTTCTGTACAGATACAGATTATGGATATTTCGTTGTTGTATGCTAATTACTATGCCTAAAACAATTTTTACGCAATCCAAAAGACAAAATTGTAAAAAAAAACGAAAAGTCCAGGATTTACAAAATTAGCTGTAAGGACTGTAAGCAAACTAGACGATCAATTCAAACTAGATTCAAGGAGCATATCACTCATCTCAAATATGGTAGAACAGAAGTCTAGCGTTGTCCAACATGCGTCTGCAATTTCTTATAGATCGTCCGATTGCTCTGAAATGTTGTATTCTGGCATAATATTGGTTATGGGATTTAAAAATGATTTACCATTCAAATATTTATTATATTGAATTACACCATTGTACAAGAAGGCCAACAAACTGACAATTGCTAATTTAAAACTAACATTAAATATTTTTGAAATCATGTTTTTCATTCACTTAACCAATTATCTTATTCACCGAGAATGTAATTTACATAAATTCTCTGTTTTGCTACTACAAAAGCAAAGACGGTTTGAAAACTATAACTGATAAAATATGTATCTATAAATAACTTAAATATATTTCAAAGTATATTTTTATATTTTCAGATACGAAAAACAAAGTTTTATTGACTGTTAGTGAGAGAACGATTAGAAAGTTTTTCCTTAAATAGTTAAATTATCCACTCCATTAGATATCTACACACGAAAGTAATTTTAATAATTAATTAACAACTATATTTCAAAAAAAATATATACAGTGTGGTGATAAACGTATGGAACAAGGTTTTCGCAAAAAATCCTCAGACGGAAAAATTTTGTTTTTCAGAAAGGCATCTTTTCTGATAAAATGGCATTCTTCGATTGTGTTTTGTTTTCGAGCTATGACGTCAATAACTTTTTTAAATGACAACTTACATTTTTTTATGGATTAGTATAGATGATACTTTTCTGTATACACTGGTATGAAAAAAGTGGCAAAAATTCTATTGAATTTGTTCCATACATTATGAGTAGTAATATATTAAGTGCATTAAAAATTATCGAAAATTCAGCGCATGAAAACGTGTTGCCTAGCATTCGAGGGTACTTTTTCAGTCAAATCACATCAAAATGAACGAATGCGGTTTCTTAAAGGCAACACGCTATAAGTGCTGAATTTTCAGATTATCCTTAATGCACGAAATATATTTATTAGAATATTTCCAGAACAAAACATAGAATAAGAAATATTTTTTATTATCAACTGAATTGATAATTCAAATTATTAAAATCACGGCTGGGTATACTTTTATTTCCGTGTCACAATTTTCAAGCGGATTTATTTAAAAATCGAATTTTAAAACTATTTTTTATAGAAAAACCCAAAATATTTAAAAAGTAGGTAATTAACTATGTTCCTTTTGCTTCTATAAGCCTACTATCTTCATAGGAAAATAAAAAAAGAAAGAAAAAATCTTCGATTTTTATATTGATTCAACTGACGTTTTAAGCTGTCAAGTGCAATTTTCGCTGTAATTTTATGTAAAATTTTCGCTTGGAATGCAATTTTCGCTGAAAGTTTGTTCTTATTGGTGCAAATTTAAAAAATTTTGCTATTTCATTGGTTCTTATAATGTGAGGGAAATAGTCACCATAATGTATAATGTAGTGCAAAATTAAAATGAAAAGTAGCAATCTACACGGCGGCGTTTCCTAAAGTGATGTCGAAAACTTCAAGAGGTGATTCCTTGGATAATTTTAAAGAAAAAAGTTCCTATGAACGTGGGTCCGAATGCTTCCCTACAGAGTTATGGCGCTTCAAAAATTAATCAAAAAATGACATAGTATAAGAGAGCTTGAGGAGCCTAAATTATAGATGGAATCGATTGTCGAGGTCTTGGTACTTAAAAGTGGGACATCCTGTATGTAATAAAATGATATACTATGTATTCGCGAAAATCAAACAAATGAATAAACTTGGTGAAGCTACAAATTTCACAAATATGTACAACTGATGACAGGAAATATATGGATAAATGTGTCAATTTTGACCAATCGAGGTTTTACAGCACATGAATTTTGTTGGTTTGGTATCCAAGGTAAATCACTAAGTTATTCATTTGTTTGATTTTCGTGAATTACCAGTCAATTTGCAAAATACATTTTTCTACAACCGAGCGAAAAGTGCAACTTTGCGCTTTCAAAAGAAAGCATAAAGTTGCACTTTTCCGAGGAGCGAGCGTTTTTTTTACTTTCTCGCACGCCGAGCGACAAAGTAAACACTTAGTTACCATGAAAACCATAATAAAGAAACGTCTAGTGTATCTGCGACTTTTAACACAAAAGGAAGCATTGAGGGAATTTGACAAATATATGTTTTCTAGTAAATAATTCAAAAAAAGAAGCATAAAATACATTTAAATTTACATAAACCACAATTACCATAATTTACCAACTTTAGTTACACAAAATAATAAAAAATTAGCTATTTTT
Organism: Rhamnusium bicolor; assembly: GCA_029963845.1. Taxonomy (NCBI): domain Eukaryota; kingdom Metazoa; phylum Arthropoda; class Insecta; order Coleoptera; family Cerambycidae; genus Rhamnusium; species Rhamnusium bicolor. Next base: position 29,591 of record JANEYF010003436.1, on the reverse strand, counting down.
ATAGTAATCTATCGTTTTCGGAAACTTTCATTATACTAAAGGTCGTAGTTTATATTTAGTAAATAATTCGCAGTATCTATAAATGACACTGGTGCCCAAATCATTGCGTTAAATAAAATACAAACTACCAACTTTAGTTACGGAAAACAGTTCAAAAATTGGTTGGTAGTAACTCATCTTTTATTTTTTAACAATTTTGTGCTACTAAAGGTGGTAGAAATAGCTATTTTTACCAATTCAATGAACTTATAAAGCTTTCGCATAGCACAGACGAATATTATATTTTGGACATAGGAGGCCATGCTTGCCGCTGCTGTTAGCAGTGTTAGCAAAAATAAACAAATAATTATTTGATGTGTCAAAACGTTCTTAAAACAGCTATTTGTGCCAAATAAATTTATTCTTATAATTATCAGATAATGGAAAGTTTTGAAAAGTATAATTTATGTGATACTTGTAAAGAATTGTGCCATGTTCAAATACGCCATTCCAGTTTAATATATACGTACTTAACTGCCCTAATTGAAAACTGCGACCAAGACATGTCAAAGAATGGTTTGTTTAAGAAGATTCAAAGAAGTCTACTACAAATGTCAACCAAATATAATTATTTTTCCAGAAGAAGACTGAATATAATCGTTTCAAAGTATTACATATATGTCATCAAACACAGACATTTAATACCCTTTAATTCTTCGCCTGGCTTTTCGCCACTAAAGAAGGAGGAAGTGTTAGAAGAATTCCAAAAACCTTTAGATTTTGTTATACATAGATATAAAACATAAGATGCCAGTATTTAAATAAATAATTAATAGGTACTAAAGAAATTTTTTATTTTATTTTGCAGTAAATCCCATTTTAACAAACATTTCTACAAAAATATGTGTAGTGCAAATTGAAGCTCACGTTTTGAAATCTGAACTGTCAAATTTGAGGTTATCAATAATTATTAATTTTTACCAAACATTTTTATAAAAACACCGGTTGTAGAAAAAATCCTGTGTGTAATTCGAGCGCAAAGTGATATTGTCGCTCTCGAGAGATAGCCGCGCTCCGCTACGCGTCGCGCGTCAAACTTTTCGCTCAGAGCGACAATATATTACTTTGCGCTCTTAATACACAAATAGCTATTACATATTACATGTGCATGCGCATTTTTTACTTTAAAAATAATCTCTTACACCAGTTTTAACGGAAATGGACCTAATTTTAAATGTTTTAAGGAATTATTCTTTTTTTCACTTTAATATGAAATGCTGAGTGTGAGGGCATGATTTTTTTTCACCTCAGAGAGATTAAACACCAATTTTTATTTTTCAATCTACAATCTACAAAAAAATTATCTCGTCGTCATGTCAAACTGCTCATTAAATAATCTTGTAGCTTAATTTCATTTCTATAATAAAAATTTTTTTTAGAATTTACTCATTTTAGTCAATTTTCTGTTTAGATGGATTCATGAACAGTAAGTAAATTCTCTTATCATTAAATTGATCCAAATAATAAAAATTAATACACTGAACTGATTCCGCGGTTGGCTTATGTTCCTTATATATCACATCTGGGCAGTACAATACAATACAAAAAAAAAAAAAATTATAATTGTATTTTACTGCCCAGATGTGATATGTATGTAAGGAATATTATTTAAAATCTAGTATCATCTGTACTCTTAAGAAAGGCCTAAAACGCCAAAATACATATAGAGTTTTAATAAAATATTTTTTGAAACATTTAAAAGCAAAAGTTCCTATATTTTTAATAATTAAAAATTAAATTAAAAAACGAATTTATTAAATCTGCATAAGAAATCGAAGTATAACATATACAAAGTACGCTTTCCTAATAGGTTTTCCTGAAGACATTACTTTTCAAAACCTGACAGGATATAAATAAAAGTTTTAGTTACGTGATCTTGTATACATTATTCCATGGCAAATATGAAAAATTATTTCCCCTTGTTACCAGTATTTTTAACGTGGTTTGCATATATTTTCCTATTGTGGTATAAATGATTAGAAGTAGCAGAAAATTTTGCCTTGTGCTTTCGCGTACTTATACTAATAACAACGATATTTCTAAACTATTGTTTTATATAAATCTCATTCGCTTCCTGGACCGTTACTTTTAAAAAAGGCAAGACAATTTTTTATATTATGTATATGCAGGGTGTCCAAATAGTCGTGCACCACCTTGTAGATGCGCTATAAGGCAATAATAGGAATAGCGAAGAAATTTAAAAATGTCTGTCCTTTATTTTTTTGAGATACGGGGCTTCAAAGAGGATACAATTGTATTTTGTATGTATAACTCATTGCATTGAAAAGTTTGAAATGAAAACAAATAGAGAATTACTGCCTTTAAGTTTGAAATCATGAATAACATTTTGATATCAACAATTAGGATATGGCTGCTATCGTGAGTTCTGAAATGATTCAGAGTGTGCACGGAAACTTCTCAAGAAGAGCTAACACATGTCTAGGTGCAAATGGGCAGAATTTTGAACATTTATTATAGAAAAGTATTGCATAATGCATATTATGGTTTAGTTGTGTCGATATTTATTAAACAGTGATTTCTTTTTCTACTATTAAATTGCTTATAGTGCTTTCAGTGAGGAACAAATAATTTTTAAAACATTTTTCCAGGACTCTATTATATCCCTAGAAAACGTACCTTCAAGGTGATGCGCGATTTTTGGGACACCCTGTAGTGCTAAAATTAAAATATGTGGTAAAATATTATCATTATTAATTTACCATTTGATTGATTAATAATTAATAAAAAAAATAAAGAAAATAAACGTCATGTTAAAATTTTAACCGAGGATCTAGGTTAATATTTTAGATTACCACAAGGAATTATATTCCAAGAAAAAATAAAAAAAATTACACAATACATATGTTCAAAATAATCATAAAATTTAGTTGTATAATAATATTCTACAAAATACGTAATTTTCAAAACAATATTATTGATATTTTTAAATGCATATTTTTGTCACATGAACAATTTACTAAAAAAATTATATTTGACAAAAAAAAAATTAACCATTGGGTTATTTTCACAACCATATAATGGTCATTGGTGATTTAGATCGATTCGACGTTCTATAAGAAATGGGTGATTTTATGTCTGTCTGTCGATCTTTGTAGGCTTAATATTTTCATCATAATAATTAGAACACTAACTTTGCGAAACATTTTTAAATATATTTATCCCTAACAATACTTATTTATGTGACAAAATAAATACTACCCTTTATTTAACAAAAAACTAAATCACGACTATCATCATGCATCATAATTCATGATTTATTTTTTCAACGTTTGCTGATTTATTATTAAATATTTCCTAGTGTAAAAAATACATAAATAAATAGATGACAAATGATAATATTTCGAATCAAAATATCATCAGTTTAAAGGTGACTAAAAAATTGCAAAATTGTCATTCATTAAAACATAAATCTTGTATTTACCCAATTCTTGAAATGATTTTGAATTGACTGACCAACACTGTATAACTTAAACAAATATGATTAAACACCGCTGATTCACACATTCACCCAAAATATCCAAAAAGGGTTAAGTATTCATAAAATGAAATCTCGGAAGTTCACGTGTAGACGAAAAGCGCGTGGCTTTTGCTTCCTGGTGTGAAGTCGCGCGGATCAACTCAAGCAACGCCAGCAGGAGTACTGGCGGTAACTCACGGTCCGTCGAGGACCAAGAAAGCAGCAGGAATTTGCCAGATGCGCCTTGCTGAACGTTCTTCATGTTGGTTCACGCAAGAGCCATTATATGTAGTGTGTGAATTGTTACACCGTAATGTTACCTACGACGATGACGAAGCAAATTTTATGAAAAAATTGTCACTCATTTTGTTTTATTAGATTCATTCGTATGATTTACATTTTATTAAATTGAACTGAGAACTGATTCATGGCAAATTAGCTTCTTTGGTAGTGAGGCGATAATGATAAAAAAATTTTCAAAAATTTAATTAACACAGTCCCGAAGAGGGGTTGGAACGTTTGATGTGAAGGTAACACTGACGTGGTCTTCCACAAAACATCAAAATACCATATACTTCACTAGACACAAGTTTCGCCTACCAAGTTGGCATCATCTGGAGATGATTAAAACTAACTTTATACTAACAATGTATCCTATCAGTACCTAAACTGTTGTTACGCTTTGGTGAAGCGTGACTAACTAACCAATAGAGCAAGCTATTTGGGATTGGCCTTCTGTCACTATTCATACTACTTTTACACTTCGTAATTTCCAAGATCTCAAATGCATCCAGCTGTCTAGTATTTGTTGCATTTCTAATTAATCTTAAATTGCTACTCTTTATTTTATGATTGTTGTCAAACGCATGTTGGGCAACACTAAACTTATCTGTTCTGCTCTGAGATGTGCCATATGCTTCTTAAATCTAGTTTGAATTGATTGTTGAGTTAGTCCAACATACTTTTGATTATAGTACTTACAGCTAATTTCGTAAATTCCAGACTTTTCGTTTGCTTCAATTTTGTTTTTTGAATTGCCTAAAAATTGTTGTAGTTTATTTTCCAATAAATGAATCACTGTCAAGTTGTTATTTTAGATAAAGAGGATGAGGATGTAAGAGTACACAACCTAATTAGTATTGGTCCTTATAAAGAACTTTCCAGAAATCCATTACCAGAAATGATTTTTAAATGAGAAATTAACAATTTAGTTCGAGATAGTGACTTTTGTATGCTTTGTCAATTTCTAAAGGCAAGTACTTCTGCAAATAACTATATTAAGTGGTAAAGAATTATTTGCAAAAATATTTTCCACAATATATACTTATACATTTTTAAATAGTCTCTGTATGTTTGTTGTGACGGATTTTTATTAATTTAATTGGGGTTTTCGCCGCGAAAAAAGAGAAACAAAAATGCATCTTAAAAATTGAAACATTTTAGATAGGTATCCATTTTAAATATTTAGTTTTTATATATTCGTTGTGGTGGTTCGCAATTTGTCCATTTTGTTGGGATCCACCACATCTAAAAAAATCTTTGAAAAAATCCTACTAATTAATAAATTATAATTTTGTGCAGTAATAAGCCAATGCGTTGCATAAAAAGATAAAAGAAAAAAATCTTCAAATACGATTAGTCGGTGACGGTTAAAAAAATGAAATGCCTAGTCTTAATTACTAAATTATTTTTTCCAAAAGGGGGGTTGAAAGTTATCCCGAAACGTTAAGAAATTTATTTTTACATTTAAAAATAGTTAAAGTAGGTAATTAAAACTAGGCATTTTATTTTTCAGAACTGTGAGACAGACTAAGTCACTGACTAATTGGATTTGAAGATTTTTCCAATTTTTATTTTTATTAACGCCGTGGCTTATTTTACCTAGTGTATTTTGTTTAATTTGTTGCTTTAGAATGTTTGACGCGTAACGAAAATTGTCCGACCATCAGTACAAAAAGCGAAGGTTAGAGAAGGAAACCCAAAAGCAAAAACAAGCTGGTGCTCTACACAATTATTTTCAGGGTGGGTCCGGTAATACCATTAATATCAAAACAAATATCTCCAAAAATTCTGATAAAAAGGAAAACACGGAATCATCAGAGAGTGTTGGTGACCAAGGTCAATCAGTACACGACATTTCTAAACTAACTTTGTCACCAAATGAAAGCAGCCTACCAACTGACACCGCCTTGGCACTTACAGAAGGCTAGCACTAGTAGCACTCTACCTCTACAAACTGAATGCACTGTACAAACTTGAGGTACAGATCCAGGGGCCAGAATTTTAGGAGATGCCGAAAGAAGTTTTTTAGTACGACAAGCTCCACCTAAAGGATTGTTTAATTACATTGGTTATGATTGTACTGGTTGAAAATTTTGCGCAAATTACTATTCTCGTATTTTAAGAAATGGAGAGCATATTATAAGAGACTGGCTAGTGTACTCCATTTAAAAAAACTGCATATATTGCTTTTGCTGCAAAATTTGCGGTGCTGTGTCAAGTTCCCTTTCAAAAGAAGGTTTTAAAAGCTGGAAGTACATCGTTGAAACTTTAAAGGATTACGAAATTTCTAAAAATCATATTCAGGCTCAAAAATCCTGACTAGAACTCAGTCAAAGGTTAATAGGTTCTACAACTATAGATGCAGTTGCCCAAAGAGTTATTAACGCTTAAATGAATCACTGGTAGAAGGGGTTTCCTAAGGATTGTAGCAATTACTAAAATGCTCAGTAAAAGTTGTTTAGCTTTGCAAGGTACAAGCGACAAGCTTTTAGAGCATAATAACGGCAACTTTTTAAAAATAGTTGAATTGCTATCTCAACTTGACCCCGTCATAGAGGAACACGTGCGTAGAGTGATTAAAAAAGAGGAAACCAAAGCTCACTATCTAGGAAAAAAACATTCAAAACGAGATAATAGACTTGCTTTACGAAAATGTAAAATTGCATATTATTTCTGAAATAAAAAAAGCGAAAACTATTCCATGACGTTAGTAAGGTGGAGCAAATTACCCTGATAATCAGATATGTTTCCATCAATAAATCTGATTCTGATTCAATCGATGTCGAAATAAATATCTACGAAAGCTTTTTAGGTTTCTTACCTTACCTCTACAGGAAGACAACTATATGAAATTATAATTGAAGAACTTCATGAACTGGGACTTGATGTGCAAGATATAAGAGGGCAGGGATATGATAACGGGGCTAATATGAGGGGCAACAATGCAGAAGTGCAATCTAGAATTAGGAATTTAAATCCACGAGCATTCTACGTTCCGTGTAGTAGCCACTTGCTCAATCTAGTGATAAATGATATAGCAAGAGCATCTTTGGAAGCAGCCAATTTTTTTTATATGGTCCAAAAATATATTTATTTTTTTCTTCTTCTACTTTTCGATGGACAATATTTTTAAAACATGTCCAAGGATTAACATTAAAACCTTTGAGTGACACTCGATGGGAAAGCAGGATAGAAGTTTTAACGCCCTTAAGATTTCAACTTAGTGAAATATACGACGCTTTGCTAAGCATTTATGAAAACACTGACGTAGTTTTCCACAAAACACCAAAACACTATATACTGCACTCGACGTGCGTTTCACCAACCAAGTTGGCATCATCTGGAGATGATTAAAACAGTTTTAATCATCCCATTTTAATCATTTCAAATCATATACCAAATTGAAAACTGTCGACAAATATCATTTTTAGATACATTAATAATTAAAACTTGCGAAGATAAGTTACAATTTGACAGATATAGAAAAGATACATCCGCAAAGACTCTCACCATTGTGTTCAACATAAAATGCCGAGTTTACAAATCAAAAACTTAAAGCGTGAACAAAAATTAAACAATACAATCAACAAAAAAGAATTTTCTTAACCCAATAAAAACAAAAGGAAGGTTAATTTCATCTTCTCCCAATCCATACATTCATACATTAATACATACATACGTTTATATATGCATACAAATAATTAAGCTTTGTGAATATCAAACAGGTCCATCAAAAGTAACGCCCGTCCTCTTGAGTGTCAATTCAACAAGTAAAAATGAATCGAAATTATAGTGGCAATATGTCCGATTGGTCTTTGTTACCGAGATTTTGGTCATAGAAATTAGTTTTTGAACACTTGACGTTACACCGTGAAGTCATTTTCAATAAGCTCATATAATGAAAAAGAGTAAGAGGATATGATAAATATTATCATTAGTAATCTGACACAAATCTTCATTCATTTAAAAAAAGATCGATTCAATGGCGGTGGTTTGTAAATATTTGGGTTGGATTAGTAATTAATGACGTTATTGATCCACAAGTTATGTCTATTTAGACTATTTACTTCTGTTTAATATTTGGTGTTACTGAAAACATTTACCACTATTAGTTATTGCACCACTAAAAAGACTAAATTTATGATACCAACAGAATGGAGCACCAACAGGTTTTGGCGTCGTATGGCCTTCTCGATTACCTGATTTCAATTTACTTGACTTACATATGACATAGCTGGTTTATCTTAATCCAGTTGACGAACATGATGAAATAGTTCCTCGCTTACAAGCAGCAGTGGCCTTAATAAATGCACATATGTTGCAGTTCGTGCGTCACTTATGCATTGCACAAACGTTTGTATCGAATATAAACGTAACATATTTGAAACATTTTTATAAATTTTGTTTTAATTTTGTAATAAATATCTTGGTCACAAAGGCTAATCGGACATTTTGACACTATCCTGTTTCAATTAATTTTTACTTGTTGAATTGATCTCCTAGACAACGGACTTTACTTTTGAGACACCCTGTATATTGAAAAATGATTATTTTTAATCGCAACTCAATCAGACTATATATTCAGATTAGTGGGGCATACTTGTTTATTTTTCTAGAATATCGTGTGTTCAGCATGATCCTTTTTGACGTGTAATACATCTAGTATACCACGGCACGCATTCTGCATGACGTGCTATGTTGATCTGAATTGGATAATAAATTTAATTCCAGAATTAAAAACGTTTGTTTCATATTATCCAAGAAGTACCGGTGTTTTCTTTTTTCAACAATAAAAGTAGGTAAATTCATTCTACACTGTAATATTGGATGTATTATTTCCTTAAGTTTAGAGACGAACACCAAAGCACTCGGTACTATATTCGAAGTGTGTTTCGCCAACCAAGTTGGCATTATTTTCTTAATTGGTTTAATCCTGGTAAGCGATTAGAGAGATTGGTAAAAAATATTGACTAGAAAAATCTTAAAAAATCGCTGCCAATTACTTGAGGATTAGAACTTCCTCACCGTAGTAAAACTCGACGTGTGGTGGAGTTTACAATAAAAGTAATTTTTGACGTTTCAAAAAGTCACATCTTTTGATGTTTCAAAAAAAGTCACATTTTGACGTTTCAAAAAGGTCACATAGGTGGAATGTCACTAATATTTTTTTCAGACATTGGGACCGATTTTGTTCATCAACGAACTCAATCTCTTCCTTGACCTCTAGAATGTGTGTACCAAATGTGAAAGCTTTGTCTCAAAAACTGTAGCTGCTATCGCGAACCAGACAGACAGACACACAGACATTTTCTGTCTGAAATTTTGTGTATCGTCATAATTCGTCAAGATTCGTTCAGAAATGCAATAAAAATTTTAAAAATTTTTTTCACGAATACATAATCCTCACTTTGAGGGGTGAGGAAGTAAAATAGTTTTTTTTCCAAAGAAAACAAAGTATGCATGTTTTTGTTTATATTTAATAGAATTCTAGAAGCTCTCAATTTTTTAATGATATATATGTACAAGGTACGAGCCAAAAGTTCTCGGAAGGTTTTAATAAGAGGTTGATAACGTAACTCTAATCTATAACATCAACATTCCTTTCAAAGTACTCCCCATGTGACGATATGCACTTATCCCAGCGCTTCTGCGATTCTTCGAATGCCTTCTGGAAATCTGCTTTTGTATACGTGTCAAGGATGGCTTGTAATTCCTTCCGGATCGACGCAATGATCGTAAATATTCTCCGTTCAGATGCACTTTCAACCATGGAAACAGAAAAAGATTTGCTGACGCAAGATCTGGAGAGTAGGAGGGGTATTTAAGCGTTTCCATGTGATTACGCTGTGATTTCTCTATCACAACAGAAATCTCTTTTCAAATTTCGCCGAATACACGTATAATGTTGTAAAACAATGCGCGCAAGGCAGCTCCAGATTCTATCAGCTTAACGCTGTATGGCATACTGGCCCAACAACTCAACACAACTGAAAGAGTTGTCTGTAGTCGCAGGTCGTGGTACTACAACTGGTTTGCTCGCGTAAATTTAATTCCAGAAGTGTTTGGCTCATACCTCGTACATATTATATAATCCATTAATAAGATTACAAATATCAGCGTCATGTCATGTCACTTACTGGTGACATAAGCTTATTTATTTATAAGAGGATTATAATAATTTATAGGTAATAGCATAGGTATATCATATAAAAGCAAATACGTGTATATAATCTCTGATAAAAGTAAGAAAAGAAAAAGGCAGTAAAAGAAAAACGGTCTTATTTTTTCACAATTCTCAAATTTTTTTAACATTGGTTTTGATTTTAATGAAGAAAGAGTTATAGTAAGTTGTCTTATTTATTAAATAGTTTCTAATTTAAAGAACATATTTGAGATTTAATTTGCAGGCATACAGAAACAATGACGGACCAAATACAAAAAATATAATTAAGAATTTTTTAGAATTACATGGTTGGCTGGTTTTGTTTTTTCTACTTTTCTTATTTTCCGAAAACAAAGTAAAGTGATTTTTGTAAATAATTATAATATTACACAAAGTAGTCGAGTTACAAGTTTTAGATCCCACAAAAAATCATCAAAAAAATACAAATCACAATCATCAATGAATGATATTTGTTAAATTCTCATTAATTATAGTGTTGAGTAGTTGTACGAAGTAGTAAAAAAATGTTTTCAAAATTCGAGGAAACGTGTTAAAAATATTAAATTATGGTAAGCGCAGGCGTAAAATACAAGAAGGACAGATACAGACCTTAAGAGTGTTGACCATCAAAAATAAGCGTTGATAGCTAAAATAATTAAAGCGAAAAAAATTTCGCTGCATGGAAATATGCATTCACAAATATTAGAAATCGTGGTTTTGGTTTTTTGGTGTTCTTTGTGTCTGAATACGCATCTATAACCTGTCTGATCTAGGTAAAAAATTTTACAAGTATCACAAGATGGACATATACAGGATGAGTCAGTTTTTTGTAGACAAACTTTAACAGGAGATAGAACACATGTTTTTAAAAAGAAAAGTCCCTATCAACATATGTCGTAGAATGCTTCGTTTCGAGATACAGGGTGTTGAATATAATTTTTTTTTCTCGAATTTTCATTATAACTTATAATCGAATGCTTAGATTTTTTCCATGTTTGGGGGATAACGCCTATTAATTAAGGGGCATAAAACAAGCGATAAGAATGTTCAAAAACTTGCACAGTGGCGGAGTGGAGGGGGTGCTCAACCACTTTTTTAAACAGAACTTCTACACCAATGACTATTTTTTAAAAAAACTGTTATTTTCATTATCTACATACAGTTTAACAAAAATAATGTCCCTTCTTCTATTTCGAAATTCCTGTGCGTTTCCGAGTTATTTTGATTTTTAGTGTATGATGTGGTACTAAATTAAGTAATTTATTTATTATCAATTATCGGCTAAATATTTAATTCTTTCAACGAAACCTACCTAAATATGGTTTGTTAAGGATTCTAAACAGCCGAAATCTCTTATTCTTTATCTCTTTCCAATGTAGTCAAAATAAATATTTGTTATATCAAGCCATACTCAAATACAATACATACAAATACATACTCAAAAAAATTCGAGAAAAAAATTATATTCAACACCCTGTATCTCGGAAACGAAGCGTTCTACAACATATGTTTATAGGAACTTTTCTTTTTAAAAACATGTGTTCTATCTCCTGTAGACTTATAAATCCCTGATTTCTTCAAATCATCATATTTTATCTCTAGAATAATGATGAGACAAAATAATGTTAATTTTTTCTAAAAAGTTACCATAATGTTTCAGCTGGAACATATTTAGTAGTATCGCTTTATATGTGAATATTGTAGTTGGATATCATTGATTTTGTTCTTTCTTTTCATTATATTAATTCTGCCTTTAGTGCAAATGATGATTTATTTTATGTTTTATCAATACTTCCTTCCCTGACTTTGGCATTAAATTTTCTCAAACTTTTAATTATATTCAGTTCTTTTTAGTTCTTTAAAACTTTATTTTCTCTGTAATATGCAAATGACATTTGGTGTATAAGATGTTGAAAACAGATTATGAAATATTGTCAAATAAACAATAAACAGAGGGTTATTTCTGGCATTTACTTTTTTAATTTTTTAGAGCTTCCAAGGATGCATTTTATATGTTTCGGAGCAACTAAAAAAAATAAATATTTTAGTACCATCGAAAGGTCAATCCCATGTTAGATGTTCATATTGAAAATGAAGAAAGGGCTTTATTTCTCACAGATTTCTTTATTGATGTTACCGGTTTCGTGAATAAAACTTTGTTTCACATCTTGTTGCCTGATGATGTGAGACAAAGTTTTATTTGAGAAATCGGTAGCGTTAATAAAAAAGTTTGTGATAAATAGACATTCCTTATCGATTACAATAACTCTGCAAAATATCGTAAATGGATCAAACCTCATAGCATTCATAGAATTCCTAAATCAAAACTACATAAATAGATTTTCAAATTTAGCAAATGTTTAAGGTCAGGATTAATAGGTACCTCAATCAGTCTGCCCAATCTGTGGTGCAATGTTCAATAAAAAGGACGTAATTTGATGATTTTGTTTATTTATTTTCGCTCTTATACCTAGAGTGTCAGAAAGTAAAATCATTATGGTTTTAACAGTTATAGTTAGTATTTTGCATAGTTTTAATTTTCAGTAAACTCCTAATATAACTTTCAGAGTCTTTGGAAAACATCATATTGAAAGTTACACAAAATTTTCAAAATTTATTATTTTCAAAGCTTTGAAGAATGTAAAACATGATAACACATATTTATAACATTATGCGATAAACGATAGGAATATAAAATAACGAAATAGGGTATTTTATAAAAAAAAACATGAAACATAAAACACATCACTAAAGCTACAAATCGTTTCTGTGTACCATGTTCGTAGAGTACAGATGTACTTACTGTCGCCGGCATTCACCTTGACCGCGAAACTCTTTCTCCAGTCCAGTCTATTATTAGTTTTCGAGTTGTGTACACGTTAAGTCACTTGGGCGTATTGCATATTGTTTTTTGTGTTTTTATTTTATTTGTTGTACTGTATTGTTGATATTAATTCAATAATAAAGCATGGCAGCCGTACGCATGGGTAGAAAACGGCCATTTGCTGACAAAGTGAATAAATTCATAGGTGAATTCCCGGATTTATTCTATGATGGTGCCAGTGTAATTTGTAAAGTGTGCGAGAAAGATTTGATGTGCTGGGATAAGCGTGATTGTGGACTTCACGTGAATAGTGTACACCGTAAAAATAAAAAAATGGCGTGCCTTCGAGAACACAATTTATGTTTGATTTACTATTAATGCTGATTGCCTGTGATGTTCCGCACATACTCGATAAACAACCATTTCGAGAGTTCTGGAATAAATACAATGCCCAGGTGAAGTTACCAAATCGCACAACGTTATGTAACTATCTACTAACTGTACTACTAACACGTAGACATAATAAATAAGATGAAAGGTGAATTAAAAAATACACGGTTGTGGTTATCTGTTGATGAGACAACAGATTGTAAAAAAAATCTATTTTAAATGTAGTACGAGTATTGGACCCTCTTAAACCGACAGTTCCACTGTAATTAGCTAGCAAAAGACTAAGTTAGTGTACTAGCGAAACAATTACCAGGGTGGTGCTGGAGACACTAGAAAAATTTGAACTGTCAAAAAGTCAAGTGTTGATGTTTGTGACTGATGGCGCCGTGACAATGCGTTCGGTAGGCCGTTCTTTGCAAGAACAAGGATGTACGTTTATACACTGTTACGTGTAAAAAGCATGCTTTACATCTTGTGGCAGAAACTATTCGAAAAGGTTTTCCAGAGGTGGATGCATTAATAGCAAGTACAAAAAAGTGTTTCTTAAATCTCCTAAACGTCTCCGTGCATTTCATAGCAAGTGTCCCGGTATTCCTGAATCACCACAACCGATTCTTACACGTTGGGGAATATGGTTGCAAGCAGCTTTTTATTATGCTGAATACTTCCAACAAATGAAAGTTGTGAAACTACAATTCAATCCAGATGAGGCTGCAGCTATTAAAGAAGCCAAACAAAATTCGAAGATATTTCCTTTGCAACAGCTTTAAAAAATATTGCATAGAACTATAAACCATTACATGAAAGCATTAAAAAAAATGGAAAACAGTGCGTTGTCGTTAGCGGAGTCACTGCAAATAGTGGACGAAGTAAATCTACTGCTACACGTTATAGAAAAGTTCGCAAGTGTGTTAAATAAAGACACCGGTTTTACCAAATTAAGACAAATATGTGATGGTGTGTTAAGTGCGTTCAAAGACTATTTTACGTATGCGTGTATTACATCAGTAGATGTCGAACGGTCGTTTTCAAAATATAAGAATATATTCACTCATGGAGACAACCATAGAAACATACCTGATGCTGCAAAATGGCTACACATCTTCTCCAGTTTGTGATAAGCAAGCTAGTTAAGAGGGTAAGTTTTACATACATTGTTATAAATTGTAACAAGTTTATTGTTTCTCGTATTAGTTAATTACGCGTACGCCACTGTCCTGCGAAAATTTTTTATACTCAAAACGTTGACATAAGCCCAGTGGATCAACTGAGACAATTTTTAATGTTCAATATTTTTGCATATTCCAAGGGTTCACCAAGGCCCGGTTGTACTATAGCGGTTCAATGTTTAACTAAGTTAAACGTTTCTATGATTTTTGATCCAGAATCAAAGTTAAACTGCAATAGTACAACATACCATAATGAGCAGGTGTACGAACGTGGCTGTCATATTTCAGCTGAAATTGTTTTAAAATACAAGGTTACGATTGTTGCAACAATGGTATCTTTGAATGTTTAACTTGATATGATTAAAGGACTAACTCATTTCAAACTTCAAAGTGACTAGAGGAAAGAAGGACACATAATAGTAATCTGACATTATTGGCAACGTAACACAACAATGCGAAGAAAGGATTAGACAGTCTTCTCCTTGTGTCAACTTTCAGTGTTTTGAGGCCTTTTTGAGACCTATGATGATGACGTCATTAATAATTAAATATTAAAATAAAAGAAAACTGTAAACTCAAATCATAATCAAAATGCGAGCATATTTGTTTATGTAGTTTATGAAATCTAGCAAAAATATTGACAACAAATACAGCAATGTTCAGTTAAGTATGATATTGCAGAAATATCGTGATGTGCAGTTAATTCATACTAGAAGTCTATTTGAAAAATATATGTATAATGATCAAAATATTTAAATTTTCTATTTTATTAAAGAATACAGAACAGAATGCACCACTTTTCTTAAATCTTTTCCACAATTTTCGATCACAAAAGCCATTCTGCATGACGCGTAAGATATTAAAAACGAATTTATAGAATATATGAGTTTAAAAAATAAGAAGGGAAGTTTAATCTTGACAGGCCTAAGATTTACAGTTAGTTTTTAACAGCTTACAAGCGACTTTTTGGATGGTTTAATCCAATTGCGTTGCAAATAAATCATCATATTAAAGAAATAGTATTGCTTTTGACGAAAACAGATTTTTTTATTATTATTTGAATTTATTCTAGACGCAACTCTTAAATTAATATTAATTAACAAAACATATAATAGTACTTTAAAATATTCTAGTTAATTTAGTTTAAAACTGTTGAGTGAAAGAAAGAGACGCAACTTGTCGTGGGTAGAGATTTTAGTAGGTACTGTATGGGGACATTCTATTTTCTGCAGAGATACACTTGTAGATTTGTGTACATGACTATTGGCTTCATTTTTATTTTAATGGCAACGCAGTTTGCGTTAAAACAAACAATCCAATAACATGTAACAAAATTTAAAACAAATCACCTAATAATTAATAGTTTCTCTGTGATGATGGTGTAATAAACCGAAACGTTAGAAAGAAAAATATAAAA
This sequence comes from Rhamnusium bicolor, assembly GCA_029963845.1. Lineage (NCBI taxonomy): Eukaryota > Metazoa > Arthropoda > Insecta > Coleoptera > Cerambycidae > Rhamnusium > Rhamnusium bicolor. The sequence goes on along the minus strand of JANEYF010003436.1, from coordinate 13,829 downwards.
TTAGTTATACCTAACCGAAATCCCAAAAAAAACTCAGATATTAGTTGTTTATATTAAAATAAAGCAGTTATTCTAATTTCTGACCAGAGACTTATACAAATTTCTAACAGTTTTTTCGCAATGAATAATAATAATTGTTTAAAATCACATATTTGACATGAATATCGTTCTTTTAATTTAACGCATATCTGCTAGCAGCTACCTGCAATCATGCAAGGTAGAACTGCGCTGCATTGTAGACGCAATTGGCGGACGTCGTTTCCAGCATCTATCCTTGTTTTATACTATAATTATCAGCAGGGTAGTGTCTTCCTCGCGCTCATTGTTAAATATAAAATACCAAAATGAAAATATGCTCATACTGGATATTATTATTACTATTAGTTTTACTTTCCTAAAGATAAGAAGATTTACGATTTAAACATTTGGGAAAAATCACTAACTTTTTTTGTAAATGATAGGGAATATAAACTTTCTTATAAAATATGGGAGTTATTCACAAATTACGACTATCTTGCTGTACCTATTCAAAGGTTTGCATAAACTAATTAATAATATTAAGTAAATCGTGTTATTAGGTGCTTGCTGTCCGTCAGTATTGGGATAAAAAACTCAAGTTTCTACACTCTGTTGAAGTTTCGATTTATTTATATATAAAAAAATTAATAATATGTCAAGACATTCAAATTTGCACATACGAAAAATAATAAATGCAATAAAATCTGTTTTAAAAAATTACAAATTATTCAAAAATAAATTAAAAAAAATATTGAACTAAATAATTAAAATCGACATACGATACGTACAAGATAATCACAAATTGTACACACACATACAATGTAAAAGACAATTATTTGTCATTCTTTCTATCTTGTCATTTCTTTTATAAATTTCAGAAGAAATATATTTTTTCAATTTTTCTTCTGTAATTGGAGTGCATGATCAATTAACCTTTTATGGTTCGAACAATTATTTTTGATTAAGTTAAGATACACACCTTAACTTGATCTTTATGTATGTAATTTATTTAAATGGCCATACACAATGTTCACTTATTTAAAAGATGTATGTATTTGATGTTTATCAGTAAATTTAGGATCTGCCACATGAATATAAGTAGTACATCAAGTTATTTAATGTAAAATTTTGCAAAACATAAATAAATCAATCAAATTAAGCTTCAAAGACTCTTTTAGTATAAGGAAAATTTATTTTCTATTAGAAATTGACAAACTCATATTGTATCGGTTAGATTACTGAAGATATGACGTTCATATTTGTGCATTTAAATTATTCATAATTTATTATTTGTAAGATTAAAGTAACGTAAGTAAAGTATACATCTAGGCCATTTAAAATTTTATTAATTTTTGTATAGCTATTTTGTAAACCAGGGCTAAAAGTACTTACCGTTGAAATTAAAAATTGGAGTTCCTCCAACATTCCAAAAAATTTATTGGTTGAAATATTAGTTGTTACAAAGCCGGCTTTTTTTGTTATCTACATTTTTTTAAAACCATAACCTCTAATTCGTTATTTATCTCAACTTCCGATTGGATAATAAAAACATACCGAAAAAATTGTTTGATTTCTTTTTAACCCCTTAAAAAACTAACCCACATAAAAATCCCTTTCTTTAAATCTTTATTTTTTGCGGACCATACTTGTGTTAATTTAATTTCTGGGATACACTAGTGCAAAATCACTATCTACTGAAGATACTGTTATTTTTTCTGACTCAGCTGAATCACTAGTGTCATTATTCCTATTGTTATCACGTAACCCTTTATTGTTTATTTATAAGGGATGACTATGATAACCAAAAACATTTCTTTTAATAAGTTAAAAACGGTTTTGCTATTAGATCACATCACATTTAGGTTCAAGAAAATAGAAGGAGGCCATCCAAATAACTATTAACAAATGAATTATTCAAATTTTAAGGCAACGCGTACTAATTTTAAAAGCGAATAAAATCAGCTTATGGAAAACATTTGATTAGGTATAACATTTTTATTCTTTGCTGTTTCTTTTTTATATATTTTATTTACAGTGTCATTACCTACCATAGTAATTGTTAGCAACAGCAGAATTCTGGTTTGTCAATAAATTTAAATTTTATCTACAGATATCACACTCACCCTGAAATCACAATTACTCTCTTTGATCCTAATTAAAGCTGAGTAGTCCCCGTAGCCTCGAGGATTCGATTGAAATTTTTAAATATTAATTTATTTTATCGAATAGAGCAAATATTTAAATATTTTGAATTAATACTTCCTTGTACAGTGAAGATAAAAAAACTTCAAAGGCCTAGACTACCATCTACATATTATACATGAAACAAGTACAAAATGGGTCCGTGAAGTTGGCCGCCTCAAATGAGTTTTTTATGTTTTGTCCATACCATCATTTAGTACCTTATTTATAACTATTTGTAAGTTATATATCGAAATTTGTTACTCGCCCCGTTAGTAGATATTAAAAAATACATTTTTTGGTGTAAACTTCCCGGGAGCCGCACAAGTTTTAATGTTTTCAGTTTACACCTGACCATCATTTAGTAACTAATTTGTAACTATTTGTAACCCACAAGTTAGAATTTGTAACTGCATCATAGTCGAGTAATAAATTATAAAATTATTGCGGCCAAATTCTAGGCAGCATGCACACTATAATTTTGCAACTTTTTTCCTATCTTCATTTAGTAACTAATTTGTAACAATTTGTAACCCACAAATTAGAATTTGTAACTGCATCATAGCCGAGTAATAAATTATTAACACAATCACTACATTTTAACTCATATACTCCTGTTTTTTGTAGCTTTTCAGTTTTGTCTTTATTATTAATTAACATTTTACCTAAATTATTTTTATTTACTGAAATTGTTCTACATCCCAGTTTATTTAGTATATTACTAACTCTATTGCTGATCTTACGCCTATAATTAATACATTTATATCTCTTATTGCATTCTTGAGAAGAAGCGGCATAAAACTCTTTTCGTAAATTTTTCTTTTTGTTTGTTTTTTATTAGTTAATCTATTAGGTTTTCTTTATAGCCATTGTCTCTCTCAATTTCTTTGATTACGTTAACTTCTTTTTTAAAATTCTCTTCGCTTAATGGAAATGTTAATAGACGATGTTTGTAGCTGTGGAATGGTGCCATTTTTATTTGCAATGATTGTTTAGATTTACTATGAATTATTGTATCTGTGCAAGTAGGTTTACGATAAATGTCAAACTCTAAGCTATTATTGATATTTTTTATATTAATGTCTAAAAAGTTTAAACCCTCGTAATTTTCCATTTCTAATATGAATTGAATTTTCTGATTAAGTGAAGTTAGAAGACCTAAGAATTTATTTAACTGCCTTTCCGTACCTTTCCAAATGCAAAACACACCATCTACGTAACGGGTCCAGAAAAATATGTTTTCAACTAAAACGTTTTTTGTATTAAAGAGTACATTTTCAAAATCGGACATAAAAATTTCAGCTAGTAAGGGAGATATGGGTGAACCCATTGGTAATCCGTCTAATAATTTATAAATTTCCCCGTTAAATTTAAAATAATTTTGGTTAGTACAATATTTAATCATTAAATTTAGTTGGGTTTTAATGTCACTGTCAATATTGGAGTTATTTATAAGTTTGTCTATTATTTTAAATAAGGTCTGCAACGGGATTGACGTTAAAAGACTTTTTACGTCGAACAAAACTAATTTTGCGTTACTAAAATAAAAATAATATATGCTATCAGGCAAGTAAGAATAAGCGCTCTTACCCACTTGGCTACTTCAGTAACTAACTTGAAACTCCGTAATTAATTAATTTGTCAGTTAATTTGGCTATTATATTAACAGTAGCTGTGGATCTTCCCAAATTGGAAACCTCTCATCTTTTAGTTGGATATCATCTGGTTTATAAGAGATAAGTTTGGGAATTAAATACCAATCATATATCCGAGGCCCTTGAAGAATATTTTTGTTAATTCATATGAACTAAAGTAATATGAAATGTATATTGTATTCTGGGGAAAATATTAGTGTAAGATATATTGATATACATTACAATTTACAGTCAATGTCAACCCATTTATTTCATTATTGCACACAAAGTTACAAATATAAAACAAATACAAAAAAAACGTAACAAATACATTCAAAATACAAGGGTGCGTCTGCTCAAAATATAACACACTGTATACATAACTCAATACTTGATAATGTCATAATAATATACAAGTATTTATTTTTCTTTTTTATTTATAGATTTTGTTAAGTTTTTTTCTTGTATTTGTTTTATGTTTGTAACTTTGCGTGCAATAATGAAATAAATCGGTCGACATTGATTGTAAATTATGATGCATGTCAATATATCTTACGCTTATATTTTCCATAGAATATAATACATACCTCATATTTTTTTAGCTCATATGAATTAGCAAAAAGATTCTTCAATGGCCACGGATATATGATTGATATTTACTTCCCAAACTCATCGTTTATAAACCAGATGATATCCAACTATAAGATAGAAAGTTTCCAATTCGGGAGGATCCACAGCTTCTGTAAATATAATAACCAAATTAACTGACAAATTAATTAGTTACATAGTCACAAGTTAGGTACTGAATGAGCCGAGTGGGTAAGAGCGCTTATTCTTACTTGATAGAGAATCGGTGGTTCGAATCTATCGCGGGAAGATTTGAAAATTTTTAATTTGAAATTGTTTTCCGACTAACGTGTGATATGAAACTGTCGATGCTCTAGAGTGGTTTGACCTGCATAATTAACTGTAAAACCTTATCTCTCTTGACCTAACACAGAATCCTAGGGCTAGGGAGACGGTTAAGAAAACATTTTTTTTAGTAACACTTCTGAGAAAAGTTCTGAAATGGAAATATTTATCCTCAGGGAGTTGGCGGTCAAATTAATCAGCTTTACTTCGATAATGGTTGAGCCACAAATTTAAATTTTAGTGTTACTAATAGTTACAAATAGTTACAAATTAGTTACTAAATAGTGAGAGGAAAAATGCGAAATTATATTATTGTGTGGCTGCCGAGAAGTTGGCCGCAATAATTAATAATTTATTACTCGACTATGACGCAGTTACAAATTTTAATTTGTGCGTTACAAATAGTTACAAATTAGTTACTAAATGATAGTCAGGTGTAAACTGAACACATTAAAACTTGTGTGGCTCCCGGGAAGTGTACACCAAAATTATATTTTTTAATATCTACTAACGGGGCGAGTTACAAATTTTGGTATATAAGTTACAAATAGTTACAGATAAGGTACTAAATGATGGTATGGACAAAACATAAAAAGACTTATTTGAGGCGGCCAACTTCACGGACCCGTACAAAATTCTTAGTTCCAATTATTTCACGTCTATTTCTTATAATTTCCATGAATATTCCAAAAATGTAATATACAAATGTATATAGGCGAATATCATTTTTTAAAAATTAGTATTTGGTTGTTTGACTATTGATCAAATTTAGGTTATGTGATATCTTATTAGAGCATGGAACCCAAAAGATATGTATTTTAACCCGACAAATATTTTCTATAAAATTATCTATAAGTGGACTTGGTAAAAGACGAATTTACTTATTGAGGTAGTTATGACGTAAAATTGACTGGAAAAAATACATTTCCTATTTAGTCAATTATCCTTTGTGGTTACATTTTCAAAGGCAGTTAACCTTAAGGTCAAATTAGTGCAAGAAGCCATATTTTTTAACCGAGATTGTAGTACGATTTGAAATTAAAATTTTTCAAATGAGTTTGTATGGAAACGAATTGATGAAAAGGTTAAAAAAATACAAAATTATACTTGCTAAGTTATATTCAACAAGAATAATATACTTTTGGCTCAAACTATAATTATAATTTTTTTACTTGATAATAGGAATTTTCTTATTAATGAGTATTTTGGAGGCGCATGGTTATTTTTCGAAGTACAGGTGCTAATATGCACTGAAAAATTTTCGGCGCATTAATTTCAGCAACCGAGAACTTCTGATACTACGCAATTAAATTGAATTTATTTTTGTCACCGACATTCATTTATTTTCTGTCGTACTGTGTATTAGAGTCTTTTCAATTTTGTAGATGTCTGTCAACAATGCTACTTATAGAGGAAAATACCAAATGAGTATAAAATTCTTCTTTTTTTTACTAGGAGTCATTTGCCATTTGCACATAAATTCGTAGCTTTTACTTAAAACTAGTCAACTCGATGTCGAATTGATGTCGAAATGAAGTCAAATGTACCTAAATACGTATTAGTAACCAAACATACTGTACAACTACAAGGAAGACATATGTAATTTTACCTATATTAGTTAATTTAACTAAATTTCGACGTCGCCTTCTTCACTTATGTCGATTCTAAGTCGCGTCGACGTAAATTTTACTTAAATATGGTTAATTCCAATTTTGCGACTAAATTTATTACACAAATTTAGGTAGTCTCGACGTCAAATTAAACTAAAATTTTTGCTGGGTAAAGCATAACTAACAATTTTACAAATGAGGGACGCGTTTAATTCATATACAATTTTATTTTCTAAAATTAGCACTTATTTTTTATTTTCATTCAATTCAAAGGAAACATTAATATTAACTATGATCTTAAGTTAAAGATACTTCATAAATTGTTTGCTTTCTCATATATTAATAATTGGGTCAAACACACATTAACGTAGGTCATGCCAGTATTACTTTATCTATAAAATTAATATTTTTCTAGTTTATAAAGGTGAAATAATGTCCCAGAAAGAAAATCGAGTAAAATGTGATTAAACTTGAAGAGAGACGGAATATTCACATTTCTTAGTTATACTTTATTACGTTTTGGTTGATCGGTGCCAAATTTGGCATGTGAGCAGATCATAAATGGTAATAACGAGTTAGCCAGATGAAAGGCGGGTGGTCGGGGGGAACAAGTAAAATGCTAGGAAATGTAAAAAGAAGCAAAGTACAAAGAGCATTTCAACTGAATGTTCAAACGAACTGGTGTTTTATTATTTCTGCGACATCTATGACAAAACAGCAAATTGATGTTTTTATTCAGTAGCTTTAATGAACGTTTATTATTATTTCTCTAATAAAATTTCTCAGTACTGCTTCTCCAGTAAATATATGTATTAATAAAGACAAGACGATGTTTATTAGAAAAAAAATAGAAATCATTTATAATTAATTAGTATTTGGTTTACTTGATTATTTAAAAGAAAATACGAACCTTTAACCTATTTTCGGCATATCTGAAAATAGCATTTACTGTTAATATAGTACAATATTTATACAGAGTGCCATAAAATTCACTCCCCACCCGACAACAGTAGCTAAACAAAAATAAGAACACTTCATGAATACTGAAAGACGACATCCCTAACAAAGCTACAGCTATATTTATAAGTTTCGTACAATATAAAAATAACTAGAATAATAATGTTTATTAGCAAATAATAGTTACTTATGATACAAATGTTAAAAATGACTTTTTATTTTGTGAGTAAAGAAGTTTGCGAAACGAGCGTAAGCGAGTGGAGCAACTCCACGAACCTCAATTCGATTCCTCAAGAAATTGAAGAAGCAGCTACAAGGGCAACTTTAGATTTGTTGCCCACAAAATCCAAACAACAATATGAATTAGCGTACAAACGCTTTGTGGAATGGTGCGATCGGAACAATGTTGCAGGCAAGTACAGTGAAAATGTAATGTTGGCCTATTTCGAGCAAAATTCTAAAATTTGGAAGTCTTCGACGCTTTGGGCACATTTTTCAATGATAAAGGCTATTAGGCCAGTGAATAGGGAAAAATTTAACATTAATTCTAACATTTTTGAAACTTTGTCATCTGTTGAAGTACCAACCAAAAGAAAACTATAAAATTTTGCAACTCGATTCAAGGTCGGCAACATTGTTAAAATCGCGAAAAATTAAATTAAGCAGTATCTCGACAAACAAAAATGTACCACCGCTGCAAATTTGATATAATTTGTATTACAATAATCAAAATATAAAGCTACATTTGCAGCACCTTATGACCCGAGCATAATAATTAATTATCAATAATTAACATTTTTGCATCAAATATTTCAAACATATTATTAACATTCTTGCAAAACTACAGTGTTCCTGCTAAAATCGCCTTACAGGACTATGAACATTTAATAACGTTTATAGAGTTCGATGTAAAATTTGCAGTGATATTAATTTTATTTTGATAGTAAAAATTTTGCAACAAATTATTTGTTGCAAAATTTATCAATCTGCCGACGACGTCTGGGATTGCTGCAAAATGGAGAGCGCATTTCAGTTACGAATGCGATCATTTGCAATCCACCTGTACATATGTTATTATTTTTTGGAATCTATTTTAGGTAAATGATACTCTACAAGTTGTAAATTGTAAAAAATGTACCACGCCACCATCGGATAGAGTTGCAAACTTACACTTACATGTAAGGCGATTTTAGCAAGTACACTGTAGTTTTGCAAGCATGTTAATATTATGTTTCCAAAATTTGGTGCAAAAAATTTACTTATGTGATAATTAATTATTTTGCCCGGGTCATCAGGTGTTGCAAATTTACCTTTATATTTTGAATACTGTAATACAAATTATATCAAATTTGCAGCGGTGTTACATTTTTGTTTGTCGAGATATTGCTTAATTTAATTTTTCGCGATTTTAACAATGTTGCCGACCTTGAATCGAGTTGCAAAATTTTATAGTTTTCTTTTGGTTGGTAACTCAACAGATGACAAAGTTTCAAAAAATGTTAGAATTAATGTTAAATTTTTAGTTTTCACGTCTCTATTCACTGGCCTATATGTTAAATGTCAAGAACAATCAAGATATAAGTAAGTTTTATAAACTCATCGTATTATTGAAGCACAAAGGAGAAGGATATCGTCCAAAAAAAATCAAAAATTTTTACACGCCAAAATATTGATGTTTATTGCAGAGGCGCATGATGACAAGTATTTGATGTTTAAAGTAGCTGCTGTAATGGGTATACTAGGCGCGTGTCGCCGTGAAGAACTTTGTCAAATGGGTTTAAACAATATTGAGGATTTAGGAAATATACTAGTGGTAAACATTCCAGATAGCAAGACTAGAGTTTAAAGAACCTTTACTGTTATTACTGAGACTTATATTAACTTATATCATAAGTACTTAGCATTACGTCCAGCTCATGTCAACCACCAACGTCTTTTTATTAAATACACTAGTAACAAATGTACGATTCAACCTGTTGGAATACATATTTTTCGAAATATGCCTACAGATATTGCAAGATTTTTGAAATTACCAAATAGTGAACTTTACACCGGACATTGTTTCCGTCGGACATCCGCCAGCTTGTTAGCAGACTCTGGTGTAAATTTATGTACAATAAAAAGACATGGAGGATGGAAATGTTCGAGTGTTGCAGAAGGATACTTGGAAGATTCGTTAGAAAACAAAAAGAGGATTGCTTGTCACATTCTTCCAAATAATTGCCCTTCTTCTAACAATTCAGAAATAGAGCATATTAATAGTATTTCCTCCACTGCTTCAAGTTCAACTTCAACAATTTCTTCTTGTGAAGTAGCTTCCTCACAAGGGATAAATATTACTAATTGCTCCAATTGTACAATTAATATAAATATTTCTAAATAACTTGTAATTTTTTGTTAATAAATATATAAATGTCATTATGACAAACAACTTGTCATTTTACTTTTTGCACTAATGTTAAAAGTAAATCATGTGATCATTTTTAACGCGAGTTTATATAATATTACATTTTTAATTCAAGTATGCCGTGTTAAAAATTTAGTTTTTAATGGTTTGTAGAAAAATGAAATTATACTTTTATATGGAAAGAGGAGCGTAATAAACACTCACCATAGTACTAGATGTACTTGTCTGTGAGAAAATCTAAATGTAACCCAAATACATTAATTTATAGCTATAAAATACAACTTAAAACTAATTTACAACTAATCTACAAATGCTGAGTAAGAACATGAATAAGTTGATGGGTAAGTATTATTTTTTATGGTGATAATTAGTTATTCTTTATATCATTTTATTTTATGTATACCTGTTCAGTTTTATGTTTTATATAATTTTATAGTTTTTAATTATGGTGATTTTGTTATAACTTTTATTGACATATATTACAAATAACAGTGGACCAAGTACCGTGCCTTGTGGTAAGCCATATTTTATGATTTGAAAATCCCTAATTGCACGATTTACTCTGACATACTGCTTCTCACAAATAGCTACTGATTAATCTTAAAATCGGCCCCCTAAAATTTTCTATAAATTATAACAGTAAGTCATGATTTAGTGTCGAGGCTTTTGCCAGGTCAACAAACAATGCGTTTTTCTCCATCTAAGGCAGCATAAATATCATTTGTGAGAGATAGCACAGCATCCTGTATTGATATTTCTTTAAAATCGTTACTGATTTTCTGATAATTAGATTATATTTACTAATATTTTAAACAATCTAACTTTATTCAATCTAATTTTAACTACTATTTGTAAAAATCTCAACACACACCTAATTTAGTGATATTGGTTTGTAGTTAGTAGCAAGTAATTTATTCCCATTTTAAAAATGAGTGCTATTCACGTGGCACTAAAGGCAGATGGACATTTTCAATTACATTATTTATAATGTGCACAATGGCTTCTTTTCTGCATCTACGGCAGAACTCTCAAATTTAGTTTTCATAGAAGAGTTCGAAAATTTACCTATCGCACCACCTAGTTTCTCCGTGATTAATTCCAACGATTTTATTAATAAGGTGAAAAATATTCAGTTGCAAGCAGGTGGAATTTTGATCTCCTTTGACCGTTTGTTCATTGTTTCCAAGTGTTCCGATACCGCAGACCTTGGACTACCATAAGGATATACTTGAATTAAACAATCTCAGTCAAGATGTAGTAAAAGAATATCTTAAAATCACTAAACTTTGCATGAAACAAAACTGTTTTCGATTCAACGCTAATTTCTTTGAACAACATGAAGGTACAGCAATAGGTAACTCTTTGTCACCATTCAGTGCCAGTCTCTTCATGAACAGATTCGAGACGGAAGTAAAAGAAGAATTCGAGTATTTTTCCAGGGTTTGGCTCAGGTATGTGGATGATATTTTTGCAGTGTTCGATACAAAAGTCGCTGATATTGATAACTTGGTATCTAAATTAAACAGCTGTTTCGCGTCAGTTAAATTCACAAATGAAATTGAAAACTCTGGACAACTACCATTTTCAGATGTATTAATAATTGGAAATAGTGACAATAAGTTAGAATTTGACATGTACAGAAAAAGATACCAGTGCTCTGAGATATATCTCTAAGGACTGTCACCATTGTGCTCAACATAAAATGGCGAGTTATAATTTTCTAGTCCATCATCTAATAAGCTTCCCTCTCAATAAGGAGAGGTTTGAAAAAGAAAATGCATTGATTAAGGATATAACTGCTAGTAATGGATATTCTGTGAGTTTAATTGATAAAATAATTAGGAAACGAAAGTTTAAAGAGTCGCTTCGAAATTCCTCGAACTTTCAAAAGAAAGAGCAATCCGAAATTTGTTCGATTCCATTCGATCTTCGATTCACCCGTGGTATTGGTAAGATTTTTAAAGATGTAGGTATGACAGTGGTTCATTTTTCGGGAAACAAACTACAACAACTTTTAGGCATCCAAAAAGACAAAATTAAAACAAACGAAAAGTCGGGGATTTACGAAATTAGCTGTAAGGACTGTAATTGAAAATATGTTGGACAGAATTTAGACAATCAATTCAAACTAGATTCAAAGAGCATAGGGCAACCATCTCAAATATGGAAATCATAAAGTGTAAAAATAGTATGAATAGTGACACAGGGCCTATCCCAAATAGCCCGTTTTATTGGTTAGTGGGTCACGATTCACCGAACCGTGACGATACGGTGAACCATGACAATAGTATAGGTATAAATAGGGTAGATTGCTAGCATAAGTTTAGTTTTAATCATCTCCAGATGATGCCAACTCGGTTGGCGAAACACGCGTCGAGCGCAGTATATAGTGGTTTGGTGTTTCGTGGAAAACTACGTCAGTGTTAGATATTAGGAGTGATAAAAATTTTATTGATTTTAAATTCAAATAAATTAAATCAATGACCTACTTATGTAATAATGTTTAAAATTTTTAATAAGGTTCAAGGTCCTGCAAATCCTGAAATTGTGGCGGCAACTGTATATAATTAAAACGCAAAGGACCATATTTACTCGTTTTTCTTTTAAATCTGAAAGACTGTAGTATCCTTAGAAACCAATTTTTGAAATTTCAGTATTCTTGAACATTGTCCTAATTTAAATCATAGAATTTACCATAGTTCTGTGAAAAGTGAATCTTGAGACATGCTGTATATCAGGAAAGGCTCTAAATTTCAGTGATAAATGAACTATTATTAAAAGTGGATGGGCCTCCAGATCTGCACATTGTGTTGTGAAAAATTGTTTATCTTTGACTCATGCAGAATCAAAATGTTATCACTTAATCAGTCTTATCGCATTAGCTTCTGCGAGACCAGATTTTCATCTAAATTCTTTACGCACTATTGGATGTTGGCCAATTTCAATGTCACATATTATATTTATGAAACAAGCTTTAAATAAATCTATTCACACAATAGAAAGAGGTAACTTTCTCTAACATAAGACTTGTCAATTCTTTTAATTTTGTTTGTTTTGTTTATTGTTTATGTATATTTTGCCTATTGTTTACGGACTTATCGTTAATCTTTATATAATGTACCCACTCTGTTGGTCACATGTTTTCTTTTGTTATAGTTATAAGAAGATATACTGGTAAAACTGTTACACGAAGAGGATAAATCTTATATACATAAATAAATCAATGAAGGCAATCGATTAGATGTAATTAGTGAATGCCTGATCATGCCTATGAAGAATAATTTGCAGTCGGTCGTTAACACTGTGAGGTTCATAGGCCGCAAAAGTTGCATTGAATTTATTCTACGGATCCTACAGTTTTATGTTATTACCGCCGCTACAGAGGAATGTGTCGACTCCACATGCGCCATTTTATAAAAAAGGAAACGTGCATTTGTTTACAGGTCTTCAGTACGATATAATTTCTCGTACGGACATACGATTCGAAAACAACATCGAGGCTTCTGTTTCTGGCAGTTTATTAGGAACTCGTTCAAAATACAAATAAAAATGTTTTTAAAAATAAATTGCATTAAAGAAAATTTGTAAGGTGTATACAGGTTTTTTCGTACTCTTTTTTATAGCTAAAGGTTCCACATAAAATAAATTTTACCTTATTAGGAACAGGCAAATAAAAATGCTATAAAACAAGTATTCAGATGTTCATTTTTCAGTTGTCGTAATGTAAAAAAAGGTCAGGAATGTTAAAGTATAACAACTACGCATATAAAATTGGTTTCATTTAAAGCCTATATAAATTTATTAACGATTTTAAAAAAATACTGTTATATTTCGTATTTAAAATAATTAGTATAAATGTGATACATATATGTACAACAGAAAAAACATTATGTGAACACTTAATTATTACCTTGGTACTTTGTTCTTTAAAAATGAAATTATCTGTTAATTGAATAAATAAAAGTTCCTTTTTTAAAAACGGTGATGCTAGCATTTGGTTAAAAGAACATTATGGTGTATAAAAACTGTATAGAAGCTGTGAATTTTGCATAACTTCCATAACTCAAGTTTGTTATTGTGAGGAAAATAGCTCCAAGAATATTCTTACAC